>NTHP01000007.1:3025104-3039705 GCA_003416845.1 Oplegnathus fasciatus
ACGCTGTTTCCTAAATTGGACAAACTAATTGCTCATCCTGACAGTGTGACTTTTGGCAGAGTTTATATCCGGAGCAGAAGGGATCAAGGGATGCTTTGTGGGTTATTATCTTCCCCTCACAGGTCAGCACAAGCTGATCCATTCTCCCTGTGATGCAACCGAATGTTAAATGGGCTGCAATCAATATCCTCCATTAGAAGAAGGGCTTGTGCATTGGAATTGTTTTTATTCTTCATTGAGCATAATTTGAATTAGAATATTTTTCAACAGATGGAAGATGTGCCTGGGCATGCCTGTGTGCAGCATGTGGCATATGGGTGATATTAAGCTTGGTATGTAGATGATAACAGTAACAGGCCTTCAAATAGCAGTTGCTGCAACACATTTAAACATATGATTTATAATTTATCAGCTTAGGTGTCCTGACTGAAGACTTTATGTGCATTATACATTTTAAATTATATCTCTCACCCATCCTGTAGTTATTTAAAAAAATATCAACAACTTTAGCTTTGTAATTTAACATGTAAATTTCCCCAAGTGCCACCATGAGGAGGAAATTCAATGTTTGCTGTGTTAATTACATCAGAATGAAATAATGGAGACAAAACTTCATAGTCCAAAGGCTGGAAAAGCAGTACAAGTGGGAAAATATAGTTGTAATCTATATTATGTGTTTGGAAGACTTAATTGAGTTTCTCTGAAATTTGAATCCATTAAGAGGAGGAGAAGTAGTGCAGACTAAGAGACATAACATGTAAAGACATAACAGCAGAGCACAGGCTTGAATCACATTTACTGCACATTATGACAGTGTTGGTAGGGGTGGAAAAGGGGCTCTAAGGAGTATCAGATTACACCTACCTTTTATACCTGCAGGCAACGATATGTGACAGTACGCAATAAATGCGCCACTGCTCTTACAGTATATAAACTGCTGCTACTGCCGCTGCCCAGTATACACACATTTCTCCCGAGGCAGAGTTTCATAGGAGGCAGTAATATTCTCTTGGCTGTTAAACCTCAATGTGTGGAGCCACAAAAGCACAGTTGGTCACTGTGCAAGATAGTTAACTGCCAAGCTGAACAAGCAAATAAGGAATCCTTGTCAAAATAGAAATACACATGTCAATGCAATGAAAGTTTTTTTTTTTTTTAACCATAGCAGTCACAGTGTTAGAAGACTGGCTAACTGGCATATATAATTAACACAGCTTGCCTGGTCTTAGCCAACGTAGGGTGGTATAGCTTGTGTTTGTGTGGATGTCACCTGAACCAATGTATGTCACTGGACTGCAGCGGCCATATACATAAGAATCCTGAAGTACAAGGAAGAAATGATGAGGCATTGCCTTTGCAGTGAATTATCTGCCATTTTTTTTTCACATGACGCCCAAACTGTTTATGCGTTGGCCTTTTTTCCCACTTCAACTCACTGTTTGCTGTAACTGTCAATTTACCGTCTCTAGACGTTTAAATATCTTCAGTGTTTAAGAGAAGCAAACAAACACGTTTTTTTCAATTAGTTCATGTTTCATATCTTTACATAACTGTGTAACTTCCAAATGAATTCTGCATGTGTTTGCACTGACATACAGACACTGTCAGTAGTATCGTAACAAAAAACTTCAAACAGTGGACAAAAACTTTAACTTAACTTTAAAGATGAAAAATCATATATTTGGATGTAAATAGAAAAAAAAGACATGGGAAACGTGTCCCAAGCTCACACTTAACTACTAGTATGGTCACTAGCACAGAAAAGAACGCGTTACAGTTTCTCTTGGTGGGTAATGCTTTCGTGGCAGTGAAACAAAGCTCTCATTTTGCTCTCTTAAACTCAGATTCCCGCTCTGCATTAGCTAACAAACACAATTGTTTTCACCCATTACTAACCTGAAATACAGGGTAGAAACGATGAGACAGGGAGAAAAAATCCCACACACGTTTCCGCCAAGAAAACACATCTATTATGTCAAATATTGACCATAGTTAAAGGTGCCTTAATTTCATGCTAGAGACCAGAGTATGTGTCTCGTCACAGTCTCACAGTTAATCTTGGCTTTTTTTGTAAGTGTGAAAAGTGTTTTGCAGAATTGTTCAATATCGTTGTTCCTCCATGACAATATGCCACGTTAAACGTCAATCCAAATGGGAAGATGGGAAAGTTTCCATGTGTATGACTTGCGAGCGTTCACGCGATCAAAGCGGTTGTATGATTAGAGTTGGTCGTGTGAGGACACACTGGAGGACTCTGGCTGATGTGAGGCGTATTCCGTATTTGCTTGATTCTCAGGCATTTCCGCAATATGAAGCGCCAACAGAAGCTGTCCATGAGAGCAGTGATGGCTGCTTTGACGATCGCCTCTGAAATTTAGTTCTCCAGAATCATCAAGAGAAAGCCTTTTATCTGTGCCTAAAACTGTCACTGACAACACAAAGTGGGAAAAACTGAGCCCTGAATCTATAACTCGTGCTCTGGCTGCAGAATTACATGTTCCAGAGGTCATAGAGGCCTTACATCGATGACATGGACAAACCCTCTTGTAACAAGAGCTAAAACTTTCTCTATTGTGCTTTATTCTATTCCCCTTAATTTCCAACTAGTTATTTATCAAGGTGGAACTGGCTTGAAATATGACGATGACACAGTGTCGTTTCATATTCATAGAGTGAGAGGGTGCAGTCAAATATTAAATAGCAGCGCGCATCAAGTCAGCTCTCTTGGAGAGAATGATCCGTGCAAAAGCTAACCTGCCTTAGTCATACTCAGTGATCAGTTTTGACTCCACTGTGCACATTATGCCCGGTGGTGGTGCTTCTCTTGCTTCAAGTGATGAGTCACCCTGCATGCCTGTTTCTAAACTGCCCTACTTCTGCGTTTCCATCCGCATAGTCTACCCATGAAGCCTACAAACGGAGCAAAGGAAGAGATGATGGGGGGGTGGCTACTACAAAGCCTCAAATCAGGATGTAATTATACAACAAGCATTTACACTGTTGTAAAAAGTGTCATTATTGAGCCTCGGGACTTCCAGAATGAGGAGACTGACAGGTTAATGCAGTGAGAGAGGGGAAGTTCGTGGGGTATTAGGAGTCACCTTTTAACCAGCCTCCCAAGTATTTACTAACTATTAATTAATGTGGCCCTCAAAACCCTTTTAGTGCATTTGATTGGCAGCAGCCCAGGCCCATTTCCTTTCCATGACCGCTAGAAAACAAATTGTGTGGAGGCTTCAGCTGTAATTGGCATCTGTACGGCCCACCAGAGAGAGGCGGCGCATAATTTCCATGACAAATTACGCAGGTCGCCTCTTACCTATATGACAAGCAATTAAAGATATAGTGGTCTGATTATGAATTGCTTTTTGCTAAACATGCGTAATTGGAATTTTATGTTAACCTGTTTTATTTTAATTGGGATGTTGCCCCTGTTCAAAGAGCAATGTAATTATTTTTCCCTCTACCTATTTACGGTAGCTCATAGAGTCCACCAAAAGTCGAAAATTGCTTCAATTAACCTTATCAGACTTATTTCCATCCTTGTACCCGAAATGAACTTACTAACTCCCATTTTTTGACGCCCACTGTGTATTGCCACGGAGGTACCAATGAATTTTAGCTTTTCAGTGTATTATCCTTGTAACCTTGGATGGTTTAGTTTGGAACCACAGAGAGAAAAGTCCCAGATATCTACTACATTATTTCATTCTATTAATATTATACAGAACTCCTTTGAAAATTAACACAATCGTGGCAAATAACGAGCACAAACAGTTGTGCCTGCTTTTTGATGCACTTCGTCTTTCACATCAAGTCTTTACAAATGTACAGTTTGCCTCGCTTTAGACCCTTTCACAATGTGCAGTCGTGAGCCAGGAAAACGACTGTTTTCATTTTCAGCTAAAGCGACCGATTTCAATGATTTCTTTGACTGAAGATGTTCTTACCCATGAATACAGCAGATGAAGTGTGAGAGAAGCACAGAGACCTTCATAAACTCAGGCCATAATGACTCATGGTTGATAAGTGTTGCTCTAGATCAGCTGTACTTAATCCCAGTCCTGAGGGCTTGGTACTCCTTTATATACAGCCAGGTGGGTAATGCACTTCATTATGTTAAGTGGAAATCATTAAGTAAGGAAACAGGACAAATGAACCCTCAAACAAATGCGAAGTAAATCTACAAAATGACATGCTATAATTGATTGTAATAACATAGATATGGCATTAAAAAAACATGATTGTTATAGTCAACAGTATGGTTTAGAATTTGAATAGAATGTGCGTTTTGAAAGATGACCAAAGTATGCATTAAATATAGGTTGTGTGACCCAAACTGCAAGATACACTCACTCATTAGTGGCTTTAATTTGGAAACACTCTACACACACATTCTCCTCTTACACAGTGGCTTAGTTTGGATCTTTCTCACTTGGTGCAGTTTTCTTTTTGTCCAGCTTGGCAGCATATCAGGAGGCGCAGTGCAGAGGCAAATGTCAAACCTCCTCGTAGGCCAGTTCACAAGTGTCCACAGCAAGAACTGGCCTCCTTAGCTGATGGTAGTCCATATTGAAGTAAACTTCTGGCCAACATTTGAGCCTCAGCCAGCTGAAGGACCAGCAGCCACTGGGCTGCCACTTCACACGTCTAGGAACCTGCACTACATTGTGAACCTTGTGTTCAGAAATTGCTCCAGATCAGTTTCACAGGGATCCACTTTGGTGTGTTGAGTTCGGAGAGGTGAGAATTGGGTACGGGCAAAGCGACATAAGAGCGTGCTGATACTGAGTGGTTGCTGTAGCAACAGGCTGAGGAGCCTGATGATGGACCTCATCTGCCGGAGGAGTTTCCCTTATGGAGGTGCAACTGTCATTTTTCAATTTTAATGTGTTTTTTTGCTATAGCGGTTTCACATGTACTATATAGAACCATGCTGATTGTCAACCATGTCCCATGTCCTTTTTCTTTTTTCCTACGTATTGGCAATACTGAACACAGCTCAGATTATTTCATTCAGTCAGTAATATAATGATGAATCACAGTAAAGCTGTTATTCAATCAAAATGACTCATTGTTGCATACTAGAGTAAAAAAATGGCTGTCTATTGGCATATTTAACCAGTATAATGATTATGCCAGTGTTACTACTATATAGTAAGGATTCTGATTTCCATATAAAGGTTTTCAGCAAGGCTGTGTGGAAAAGATATGAATTCTTGACAGAGACATGTTTATGACAGATTCATAGATGTGTCTTCAGAATGTAGACTGGCATGTAGTTAATCTGCAGATAAGAATAGAAATATTGGCAGACCAGATAAGGAGCACCACTGACAGAATCAGTTAAATGGTCAATTCAACTGCGCCTTATAGAAGCTTGGCATGGACAGTAGTGAAGTGGCATTTGTTGGAGTATGATAATAACCAATTTTGCAAAGACCACAATTTCTTTGCACTTTTGCAGCAGATGGAGCAGTTTTTACTCATCTACTAGCTAGCAGACACAAAGACAAAGTGGGCGGTCAATGTGTCATCGTATGGGAACATGCCACAACAGAGTTCCTTGGTCATTCTGCCCACCGTAAAGTATAGTCAGTAAAACCCAGTGACGGGGTCCTTCACTGTGGCTGGGTCAGCTGCTTGGGTCACGGGGATCAGAGGGATCCAAGGAACAGCGCTCTGGGGAGCCACAATCTGTCTGTTGTGGGGAAGCGCTGTGTAAATATTCCTTTTGTTCTGGTGTTTCATGGCAGTAAGAGAGCCGAGTGGTGTGCTCCATCTAGAGATGTTAAAGCCCAAGCACTATTTACTGCTGCTGACAGAGACCATCACTTATTGATGTCCACCTTTTTGATCTGATATTTGTTTTGATTGCAGTTTTGATCATATTTTTCCTAAATCACAGTTTACAGTTCAAACTTACACCACTGATAGCTTGACAGCTAAAAGCTCTGCATTAAACAGATATTTCCTTTAATGATTTCCTACAATAGTTTTATATAGTGCCTTGCATTTCTTTTTATAATATCCATGTGGAGGGAGGATGTCAGTATAGATTTGTTGTGGCAGAAAGGTCTGTACGGGACAGACTCGTCAGTAGTATGAACAAAATATTGAATATTTCAACCAACAGCAGTTCAGAGGTGTGGTTCATCTGCAGAACGTCCCTGAAACAGGCGCAAAATGAACTTGCTTGATACCCAAAGCAGCTCTGCTCGCATTGCTCTTTGATGCTCGCTGTCATATCATTATCATCCGGTACTGAAGTCCATAGTCGTACGAGATATGTTTTTTGGATATGCATGTAGATGACAGCCTTGCAGGTGGTGCAGGTCTTATTCTTGTTCAACTGTCTTGCACATGAAGTCCAAAAAAAAAATATGATCCAGGAAAAAAAAAATCAATTAAAATCTTGAATCGTCCCTAATTGAGATTGTATTTTTTGCCCATATCGCCCAGCCTTACTATAGGGACACTAAGAATATAAAAACCATCAGTTGAAACCTGCGATGTAGGTCAGAGCTACTCTGCTGTCAACATTATTAAATCACTTTATAATGTTAATGTAGGCTTACTATAGCCTAATTATGTGCTCTGCAGCTATATTACATAGGAAAAAAACAAAAACAAATTCTGTATAACAAAAATAGATATTGGATCAGACTTGGCGGGCAGAGCAGTAGACCTGCTCAGTAAACCATCCAATTCATTTCTTAACATCACACATTCTTGCCAGCATGTGCATAAATTAACATAAATATAACCCTACTAACCCACAGACATAAACATAACACACAAACATCAACCATGGAATTCCTAGAAAGAGTTCCAAATGGGCTGTTTTTGTTCTGCTGCCTGCTTGCAGATCTCACCTTGAAATTACATACCACACATGCACACATTTTGCAAAATGAAATACCCTAGGCCTCAGAAAACAATTTCATTTACTGCTTCCTGCTCTAAATTTAACAAGGTACTTTTCTAACTGGAGCAAATACATTAATAACTGTACTTTTTAAATCATCTTTAGGGTTTCCTTTATCAGTTTTCCCCGCTGTGAGATAATCTGAGAGTGCAGTGCAATGTTATGTCCCACCATATGTGTTTGTTATTTTTTCTCTCATTAAATCTGGGTTGGGAGTAGAAGCCCGCAGTATCTCATGTTTTATTTATGTGCGAAGATGTGTCGGCTCTGCTCGTCTTCAGCTCAGGCTTTTTGATCTTCTTTCATTAGAGGATGTTCAATATTTATCAGTGCAGTTTCCCATTATTCTGCCCATGGATAGGTCCAACTCTTTTACCACTCCAGAGTTGGGCAACTATCATGGCTTTCTTACAGCACACATTTGTTAAGGAAATGATACAGTTATCCCTCTGAAATGCTCTTTCTTTTTGGAAAAAGGCTTTCAAAGCTCTCGGTAGCATTATGACCAGATGCCTGTATTATTATTTGAGAATCATTTTCATCTCTTTCGAGTCTAGTCCACATTTTAGGCTGCACTTGAAGGACAGTTATAAACCACTAAGAGAACATCAAACACTAGACCCAATTTGGCCATATCTCTGAATTGCACTCCCAAAAGTTTAATCAGATTATTTTAACTAGTTTCCAACATATCCATGAGTCATACAGCGCACATATAATAATTATCTAATTATTTAACGACTTGCCTGTGTCCCTAAGGTGTGTAGATGTTCCACAAAAAGTAATTTAATCTTCATTTTGGCTCAATTTCCTATTTTGAATTAAATCTGTGCTGTTTTCATGCATTTTGCTAAATTCATACTTTTTAAACCAGAGTTCTTACACAGAATAAATACATTTGGAGTAAAGTGGTAATCATTGTTATATCACTTGATAAAATAGAAATAATATCCCAAGGTCAGTGAAACAAGGCCAGCTTATACTCTAACCTACATCAAGGTGCTGGTTCTGTTAGTGGGGTCTGCACCTCCCTTTTGTTTTTGTGCTGGTGTAAGGTCACCTCTCATTGGAACGAGCTGTTGCTAGTCAGAGTGTTAGTTAGTAATCAGACCCGGCTCGACAGCGGGGCCGTGTCTGACGCCCCGGCTGAGGTCAAGCCTTTCAGCGCGTCGCTGCGGGCCGAATATAGAATTGTGACCCCGTGGAGGGATTTGAATGGAGTGCTTTATTCGCCGCTTTTTATGTTACGTGAAAGAGTGGCCATTGCAGAAAGCCAAACAAGGGCTTTGTTCAGCTGTCTGTAAATGGACAAAAGTGTGAAATGACAAAGTGGAAGTGTAATTTAAGTGCAAACCACAAAGTTACATCACTTCAGTTTTGGACTTATTTTTGGCTCTGTGCACCTGTTATGTGTGCAGTATTATGAATTAATCCAGCGTGGTTTGTCACAGTAAAGGCCAAAATGTTCACTTTTGTGTCAGAGTTGGATTAAACAACTTCAGCAATTTTGTTATTCGACCTGAGGACTCATTGTACGTATCCTTAAAACTACAGTGAAATGCAGTTAGAGCATTTTTATCTTTGGTGATGTCTTCGGTGGTGTCTCTCAGAGTTAATAGGAATAGGTGAGGTATGTGATCAACTCCTTCACCTTCGATTGGATTGTCTAAAAATGGCCGTGGTTTAATGAACGCAGCACGATACGGAGCTACAGATACTGTGCTGTAGAAGACTGTGGGCCACCGCCCACACCTCCCTCACCTGTGTTGTTAGATCAGGAGAGGAAAATGAAGAAATTAGTCGACAATACCTCATCCAAATTCTTTGGAAATGTAACAAAAAGCTCTTGAGGTCACTCACCGCACTGATATTACGAAATCACTTCACTACCACCTATGAGCTAATGTAAGTGCAATTTGATATGATGGGTGGGGTTAGCTAGTCACCCCAAATCAAATTTGATTGGATAAAATGTATGTATAAGCTCCTGAGTATGTCATCAAAAACACTTCAACCAGAAAAAAGAGTATATAATAATATATACAGAATAATAGTTTTTGACATATTTGACCTAAACCAAGAGTAAACTGAATAATTAACACAGACACAGGATTAGAAACATTTGAATACGTTTCCTAAATTAGCACATTGTTTTTCCCCACCTCCACCCCCCTCTTATTGGAAGACAAATACACTTTCTTTGAACATTCTGAAATCTTAATTGTTGCCATTTTAAATCAGTTAACCGTCTTACTTGCATTTTATTTTTTATTTTGAAATTTAAGGTACATGAGGAAGAGTCTTTTTGCGCTGTACTTTTTTGGTTACTCCATTCAGTACTTGCTTTCTTCTCATAGACTACATGAACCTCTATGCAGCTGTTGCTCTGCAGCTCCAAGTTGTGAGCAAGGTCAGTCAAACTCCATGGCAAATAATGTAATATTTTGCTATACTGCTCTCTTACTGCCAGCCGGTGCACCTCAACATACAGGAGCTGTCAGGAGCACAGCAACTGGACAGTCTGGCGTTTTATCACTGAACTAGGATTAGAACATTTTGATTCTGACAGTGATACAGTCCCTGAGATATTAATTTCATGGCCTTGAGATGCCACAAAAAGACACCTAACTGCAACACGGGGAAAATCTGAGACTTGAAATGTGTTTCACACCATCCCCTGTGCTTGTGTTAGAACCATGCAGCGCCTGCTCATCAAAACAACGCACTGCAGCGCCACAAGTGGTCAAAAACTCTGCAGGGATACCTTATAATTGGCTTGTTAAATTTCTATTTCATATTCTTAAAATAACAAAAGTAAGAAAAACCCTCTGGTGTGTAAATCTACCCACCTGCCACACCAGCAGGTACGCATGCAAATGACTAAATGATCTGAAAATACTTCACTCACAGGCAGACACGAGGTCTGCAGCATCCGCAGCAAAGCCGACTGCATGCAGTTAAAACTTTCATGCTTACATAATCTCAAATTGTAACCCTTTGGAGAGAAAATGAGCTCTCCAGAGGCCTCTATCAGATTCTAAAGGCTTACAATAACAACTTGACAAGGTATTGTAGCGTAGGTGGCTATAACAAAGGGCCAGGATGTATGCTGCAATGCAGTTTATATTTCTCCTCCTCATATAGGAATATTGCAGGCCAAATTTAAAACATTCTTAACAACCTCTGAGAGTTGCCTAAAGCACTTGTGTGTGAATGTGAAGAAGACTGCAGATCACAGTCTTGAATTATAATCAGTAGGATTTATGATCACATAGGAGGTCTCACCTCAGTTTTACTCTCAGTGACATGCTGTACCAGGTAAGCAGGAGATCAGCAGTCAAATTGAAAAGGCATTTCTGATAAAAATAAAAAAAAAGTCTTGCCAGAGGACTTAAATGCCTCTGTCTCACTCATCCCTCCACCTTCAGATGTTAAAAAGGAGTGGTAGCAGTACAAAGGGAGGCTAGACAGAAAAATAGATCCAACTCTTAGTGGTAGGTCTCTGATGTCTTGAAAGACTTCTCTTGGAGGTTTCTCACAGTAACTCCTTTGCTTTGCGGCTAAACAGATTCGTTGATTACCCCCAGAGACACGCCTGTGCGCCATGCAGGAGAACTTCTCCTCTCTCAGATTGCACACGTCAGCTGCCTTTTATTGCTCGGAGATGTTCACATCTGGCGTGTGTGCCTTTTTTTTGACTTTGTCCTGGGAAAATGGGTGTCAATTAGCATGAATTGGAAAGCTGAGTCTTTTCATCAAACCATCCGTCTAGATAGCAACACAATGTACAATCCAACAGCAATTCAAAACACTCATTCAAATACAAAATTGACTTTCATGAAGACAATTTATTCATGAATATAGAGATGGAATTCTATTCAATATCTATTCAATATAAACAGTCAACCTGAAATTAGAATTTTCGTATTTTTTTTGTATTGAAATATAAACTATAATGATACCGCAGCTATTGTGCACATTTTTCCATTTTTCAATAGAAAAATAAAAAAAAGATAAAAAACAAAACAAAACAAAGCCCAGAGATAAAAAAAACCCCCACAGTGAAATGCAGTTAGAGCATTTTTATCTTTGGTAATGTCTTCGGTGGTGTCTCTCAGAGTTAATAGGAATAGGTGAGGGACGTGATCAACTCTTTCAGCTTCGATTGGATTGTCTAAAAATGGCCGTGGTTTAATGACCGCAGCACGATACGGAGCTACAGATACTGTGCTGTAGAAGACTGTGGGCCACCGCCCACACCTCCTTCACCTATGTTGTTAGATCAGGAGAGGAAAATGAAGAAATTAGTCGACAATACCTCATCCAGATTCTTTGGAAATGTAACAAAAAGCTCTTGAGGTCACTCACCGCACTGATACTACGAAATCACTTCACTACGACCTATGAGCTAATGGTCAAGTGCAATTTGATATGATGGGTGGGGTTAGCTAGTCGCCCCAAATCAATTTGGAAAAATGGAAAACAACTAGACTGCAAACAGTCCCCCCCCNTATATATATATATATATATATATGTATGTGTGTGTGTATATATGTATATAGATGTCTTAGCAAGTCATATTAATATAGTCAATGTTTTCTCCAGGGCTTTATGACCATTAAAATAAAAAAGCATCTATAGGGCGGATCATAGGTTAATGAGTCCTTGTTTTCAATTAGGACAATTAATGGTTGGGCTGGGTGAAGAAATTAGTACTCAGACTAAGGAGGAGCAGTTTTGAAAGACATATTAGTCAGATTTATTTTATTTTTTAATCTTCCCCAGCTAGGAGTTGATGAGGCGGTAAATTTTAATTTTTGTGGTCAGGCTGAGATTTTACAGCTTGTGCGATTGAACTCCTGCTTTAGAGGAACAGCTTGTTATCAATTAGAAGCTCTCATCTGACACACAGTATAGTTTCAAATAGGACTTCATTGACGAAATCAGTACGGACAAGGCCATCTCCACACACACACACACACACACACACACACAAATCTGTATTGTTTTCAATATTGCGTCTCGTTCACTCAGCAAGCCAAAGAGGGGTCAGTCGGAATCTAATGAAACAGCAATTTCATATGACAAATTGAGTCTCGGTACCAAAAATTCAATTTAAGCGTGAGAAGGCTACAATAGCTGAATGTCTACAGATGATTATGCCATTTCCCTGGTAACCCATGAGACCCAGTTGACGTGATTGGATTTGAGGAAACGCAGATATGCATGCTGGTAGAAGCACTATGTTATTCCCTCATATGTAAGACTTTTTATTGGACTTTATTTGGTCCTTTCCAAATTTTATTATCTGTATGTGTGCGTTAGTGTGAGCGCACGCAGATGTGTATTGCTTTGCATTGGAAAATTGCCCGAAAGAAGTTGATCTTAAGACTTATTGCACAATATCCATGTGATTAAATCAAGAGCCACTGAGATGAGGCACTAGACTTGATAAGAAGCTGCAGCAGGACCCTACAAACTCAAGAAATGTGAGGAAAATAACGTGAAATTAATACGCAAGACTGAACAGTTGTTCCCAATCATGTTTGTGGTGGTGATGCTGTACAAAGCAGTTTATGATGCTAAAATAGACAAATCTATCATGGCGTCCACACAGGAGGTGCCACCTCCTTCCTGTTTCTGTTCCGCTACACCTATCGACTATTCTTTCGTCATGATAGATGAAGTCTATTTGCACTCTCAAGTGATACTCCTTTGTGAGCTCTTTCCTGGTCACCACCAGTTAAGATGATAAAACCTTCCATCACAGTTAAGTGCCCCTGCAGCGCTGGTGATACAGGATGATGGTACAATTGTCTCTCTATGTCTTGAGACTGTGTAAACCGTAAATTGGATAGAATTACATACAATGCATCCTCTGTAGTCCAGACTAAGGTGACCAAATTACATACAAATGGCTTAAAAAAGGAAAGGAACAGAGAAATGAATACAGATGCTTCCATATTCCAGGCTACACACATGTACATGTGTATATATATATCCTGTTGTGAATGGTTTACTGTCCCATCAGATCAGTTGATAAATTGATAAACACATTCTGATCTAAGGGGTGTTGCTGTTTCGGGAGGTAAAAAACTAAAACACACGTGTATCACATAGGATACACCTGTGATCCCTTGCCCCAAGCTCCTCTGGGAGCTCTCTCCTCCCCCCTCCTTCAAGGCATACTCAAGGGATTGGAAGATCCTCGATGATGGCGGACCTAGATCAGTTTTCGGGTCACGGGCTGAAAGGAGGACAGAGGAGCGAGGACGAGAAGAAGCATAATTAGCAGATCCTGCGATGAAACTTTTCTGCCCTTGCGGGAGTGGTCTCTACCAGGATGACAGTGCCCCCATCCACCGGGCAGGAGGGGTCACTGAATGGCTGAGCATGAAAATGGTGTGATATGTTATGGCCTTCAGTCGCCAGTCTAAACCCATCTGGAAAGCTAAGGGAGACTTTGGAGGGACGTGTTAGACAGTGCACTCCATCACCACCATCAAAAACACCAAATGATGGAATATATTGTGAAAGGATGGTGTTCATCCCTCCTGTAGAGCTCTAGAGACTTGTAGAATGTGTCTCAAAGAGCGCTGAAGTTGTTTTGGTGGATCATGGGTGACCCAGCACCTTACTGAAACACTTCATGTGTTCTTTTTTCCCCCTTTAAATTGTCTCCAATCTGTATGTGGACACAGCTGTACTATTTAATGCTTTATAGCAGAGGTCACACGTCAGGAGCTCATCCTGACGTTCAATGTCTTGCTTAGGGACACTTTCGCGGTATAAATCCTCTGCTGAAACAGGGGCTTGAGTCTGCTCCAGCATACATTAAGAGGAAGTCATCCTGGACGCTCGCAGTTTCCGATCAATCTGACTTTGAAACGAAAGGAGGAGTCCAGGGAGAGCAATCAAATTCCCCACAGAAAGCGCGGCGGATGGGCCCCGCTTCCTGTGAGGCGACGGCGCTAACCACTGAGCCACCTCCTGCTGTAAAAGAGTCAAATAACTTCTAAATCATTTTGGCTTCAACACCTGAAGACTATCCTTTTTATTTTTCACTGACGCAGCAGATGGGCAATCAAACAGTCATTCGGTACATTGTGTTTTCGGAGGGGTCTCCCCTCTGTACAGAAAGCTCACTGCACATTTTAAAGCACTTTAAAGAATAGGTGAACTGCCCGACCTCCACCTCCACAATTAGTTTTGCCTGATGCAGCTCTCCCTGGTATTGATCCAGACTCTCTAGCGCAGGCGGAGAGGGAGTGGATGAATGGCTTCGCCCTGCTTACTCGCCCTGATCTCTGTAACCATGTTTGGCCCAGTGCTTTTCTACAATTACATCTCAAATTTGTCAATATACATAACCTATATGTATCCTGTTTTATATTTCCCAATGAAGTACATGCATTTTACAAACTGTACAAACCGGATCATACTGAGTGCCCTTGGGTTATTCTATCCTCTATCTCTTCTACATTTTTCACACTTTTTTGGCTTCCACCCTTCAAAACCGGCATGGTACGGACCACTTTCGCATCCTCTCTCATGGTCGTTTTTTCCAGTCTGTTTAATTGCATATTTTATTCAGCGATTGTCTTCGTTATACCACAACACAGTGCAAGCACAGCACATTATGTGTTGACTGGTGGTTTTCTTTTCTTTTTTTT
>NTHP01000007.1:3039713-3055454 GCA_003416845.1 Oplegnathus fasciatus
TTTTTTTTACTTCACCCTTCCACCCCAGCACCTATAAAGTACTAATGCTCTTGTTGTAATGTAGCCAAGCAAACAGTGCATTAAGTCAGAGTAATTCTGGTTGGTTGTAACAGCTCAAAGATAAAAAAAAACAAAAAAAAACAAAGCCCAGAGATAAAAAAACAAAACAAAACAGTAACTGCTTTCATTTTGAACGGTATTTGCTGCCACACACTGTCAGCCTGACATTTGTGAGTTGTTTGTGAGTCAAACAATTAAGAGAGAAAACATCATTTTGTGGATGCAATTATTCCTAAGTTCTGGGTAAATACATGTTTTTCTTATAAATAAATAAATTACTGGTTGGATTGTTAGATGGTGCCATTAAATGGAAATCAACGTTTAGAAATAATCATCAGTTTGAATGTTGATTTCCATTTAGCAAACAGTTTCTTTCGATCCATTGTCCTCCATGGTCACTTCTTTTACATTTCAGATCACAGACTTTTTTTCTTCCTTAAAACTAGAACATGTGGGCACTTTTGCCTCTTACCTAGTCAATAACAAGTGAGGGGAGATGAAAGCCCTATGATTAAAAACATTTTCAGTCTCCATGGCAGCAACACAAGCTTATGATAATTATGAATTTATATATTTCTTGCACTGAGGGCTTGCATTAAGCCTGTGGGTCAGAATATTTTGGGCAAAGCAATGAGATTCATTTCCCCATCCTCAGTCCAAGAACATTAAATGAGTCGGTTACATTTGATACATGATACATGTCATTTGATTGAACGACATATTTAGACTTGGGCCACTGATGAGGAAAGTACTGGGATGATGACAAAAGCCCTCCAGTAGCATAATCACCTATGATGAGAAGGCCTCTTCAGATGGCCTGAGAGGATTAGGGCTTCTCTTTATGGACTCATTGAGAGCAAAGTGGAAGTTGGAACATGAGGCGGTGATCAGGAGGGCGCTTCGGATTGGGTGTGGATTTTGATTTGACCCATTCGAGCTATAAATGTTGCTCCACGAGAGATCATCATTAACAGAAAATCCTTTTTTTTTTTAGCAGCTAGAAGACATTTTCAGCATTTAATTGACCCCTTTAGCTTGAAGTTGTATTTATTTTCAAATGCTCTAAAATAGTCCACTCAAGAAGAGAACAGGGGCTATAATCACAAAGTATCTAATCTTACCACTAGGAGTTCTTCCTAAATGGCACTAAAGGTTCCAAGCTGAGAGTTTCCTCTTTAGATCAATTAATGAAGCTGCTGTGAGCAACTTTCTCCTAATGGAAGATGTCGAAAACTAAGCCAAAGGGCAGGGTTGACTTCCTTGCTATTGATAGCATGCCTCATGGATGCACTCCAGTGGCAGATAGATGGTTGGCCATTTGTGTCTCAAAAGCAAGAATGTGCAAAACCTCACTGATAAAACAACCAAATAACCGACATTTCGTGAGAAGCTCACCTGCAGATCTGTTTTGTGTAAAAATTTGGGGACAAAAAGGGAAGCTGAACTGAATAATTTGCATTATGTGACTAAGCTCTGGCTTACTCCCTGCTGCATTTTGATATACTGTACATGCTGACAGGCCCCGGCCACAGGAGAGAGAAAAAACATAAATGCACAGCTAATTGCATCTCCTCTTCTCGGATATAAAAATCAGCAACATCCCGGAATTGCTGCTTTAGGTGGTAATTTTCTGACGGAAGGTTGATGGGCAGGGAGGAAATGTTTTTAAGTAGTTATTATAGTGCATCATAACCACTAAGGCACTAAGTTTAAAGTCTGTTTAGCCAAGTGGGTACGATCTGAGGCCTGAGTGCTCTGCAGTTAAAGTGGAGGTTAATAACTACATTTGCCACAGCTAAAGGAACACCTTTGCAAGGGGTCTTTGTAGAGGAAGTGTTTGTTGCTCTGATTGATCTCCTTTATTGGAAACATTCAAACTGCAGTTGAAAGCCTCCCAGTTCTGCTATTGAATCTTTTTTATTTTTTTATTTTGGAATGAAACTCATAATTTGCCATGATAAGAAATAAAACTTTGATTATTCCCACGAGACAGTTGTCATAATTTGTGTGCTGTTTCAGCTCTGTGGTGCCACCATTAGCAAGTAGCACAAACAGGCAACAATGGAAATAAAAGCCGGGCTGATTGGCATTCAGGGAGATTTCTCAATTTAGTCATGACAAGTGTGTTGCAAACAAGTGGGAGAAGCAACAGCAACCAAAATGGATGTGACATTTTATTTTTATTTTTTTGTGTGCGCACATGCGTCTTTTCAGCTTTGGCTGTCAGTTCGTGTTGGTGTCAGGTACGGGTGACGTCCTAAAACAAATCCGAACAGTCAAGCAGACAATGAGATGTGTTTGGAGTTGGGCTTCTGGCGCAAACGCAGAGTATGCGATGCTTTCTTCATAGCAGTATTTATTTGTATGGGGTTTAATTTGACCAGCACAATACTTACGAGCCTAATGGCACCTGCTGCTCTGTAATCAGTGCTCACCGGAAAGGATTAAGACCAACTTTATGGGTGCGCAGTTAATTTGCTGGCACCATTGGCTAGAGGTGTAATCTGATTGGAAAAACCGTGCTTAGTCGGTGGGAAACAGTCAAAATTCAAATACTTAATTTCCAGTTCTGCATGACACCAAGGTAGCAAGCCTGTATGACTTATTAATATCTCTTAACTTCTGACTGTGCTAGAAGCATAGTGCTCTCTACCCTGTTAAAATGTATAATTTTATTTTAAGAGATTACAGCTATTTTGTGGATTAGATAATTATGACCTTTTGATGATTTCTCCAGGTGAAAGTTGTTTCCTCTTGGCCAACGACGCATTGATTTTATATTGGAGCTGCCCGTATTGACAGTTAATACAGCACAGTGTGTTTGTGTGTGTTAAAATGCTTCAGGCTACTTGGCCAAATCTGGAGACAAGCCAAGGTTCCCCAGCCGTGTCGAGACGTTAACTAAGTGCAGGGAGAAATCCAGCAAGGGTGAGAGAGGACTGTAAGGGAGGGAAGAGAAAGAGTGAAAGGAGGATCGGAGGTGAAGTGTAAAATCGCTATAATTATGCTTTGATATTAAATTACCATGTATAATTGAAATAAAGTTAGCACCACAATCTTCTCCCTTAATGGCGGCTATACTGCTCAGTTCTGTTAAATAACCTGCTAGTTATTGCCTGTCCTGTATGGAATTAGAAGTCAAACCATCGTTAGAAAAACCCATCACTTTCTCCATTAGATCCAGGTTTCACACACACTGTGGTTTTAATTACAGCCTAGTAGTACCCAATTCTTCCTCTGTGTACACTTAATGTGCAGCAAATAATTTAGTGAGCACAGGATCTAACTTAGAGTGATGCGAGTTAGACACGAATGAAAATGACTCTCACTTTATTAATTGATCATAATTGACACAAACAATACAGTTACATTATAACAGTGGAGAATGGTAAGCTTGCTAATTCAATTAGAGATCCCACGGTATTATCCAGTGAAGAGCTAATACATATCACCACATTAAACTGATGTGCCATTTTAGTTTTTGTTACTAAAATGCACTAGATGAGTTCAAAATCCAGAAAAGGGCAACTTTTATTCATTAACAACCGTTCAGATGCTTTATGATATGAGACGCAGTAATATGGCATGCTCTCTTGAACCACTCTCATTCAACATTTACTCAACCTTACTTAAATACAACTCTGAGGTACTTAACGTCAGTGCTTCTGCTAAACAGCGGCCTCTGTGGCGACAGTTACCAGGAGTTAACACATTACAGGAAAATTAATGGAGTCATTAAATCTCGATGATTGTCTCTGTAATGTCAGTTTTACAAAAATATCTAACTCTGGTCATACCAGACCAAGTTGGTCTGCAGCAGCAAAACCCCCAAGTGTACTGAATTAAGCAAGAGTGTGTTTTATTTTGTAGGAATTCAAGTTTTTATATGTAAGAGGAATAATGTGTTTTCTTCTTTTCTTAAAAAGTCACACAGTCTCACTTAATATTTATAGTGTATTTTACTACCATTTTATGCTACTTTAAGAGGAAAATATTGCACCTTTAACTCTACTGAATGTATTTATTTATTTATTTTGCTGAAAATACTGCTGCACTTTTGCTTAAGTAAATCTTGGCATGCAGGACTTTTACTTGCGACAGGATTTGTACACAGTTCTACTTTTACTTAAAGGATCCCAGTGCTTGTCCCACCACTGGTTGTGGATGCCAGAAATTGTTAAAAACAGTAATCATGGAAAAACTAGTATCCACCATCAACACTATTAAACTTTCTGATATATTTTATATGTTGTGCTCTTTTAAATCACTGCCCTAAAGATGTTTCTTTGTTGTTTTGATGGCTTTGATGGCACTCCTATTTGGATCCAGTAGCCAGTGATGGATGTATGTAATACAAAATATGAGATTTACATGTATTTAGGTGTGTATACATTTTGTTGCACTCAATAATATACTTAGGTTTAAATTATGGTTATGGCCGTGTAAGAAAAGATGCTTGCATTAACAAGTTTTGCTCAACTCTTTAAGAATCTAAGTGAATATAGCCTGAATTTATGTAGCCAGATAGTGGCTTTAAATTAGAAGCAATCTGGAGGGGATAATTTCACACAAAAAGGAAAATGCTTGCATGCTGTAAAAATTGTGCTTATGGCCAGAAAGCACAGCACAGTGCCTGTCATGCACAGTGTGCAGCTGGTCAGGCAGCTTCTATAAATGACTCAAACACTCAGTAAAGCTTTACACCACAGAAGTATGTATGTAATTATCATGTTTATGGAAATATGAATTATAAGAAAAAAATGTTTTCCCCCCTATACTCTAAGCATGACGCCATGTGTAATATCTCTGTTATTTCTCTGTTAAATTCTGATGAGTGCATTCAAGTTGAGACCCAGCAGTGTGCCGTCAGAACCTTTGACCTACCCTGAGGTAATGTAGACATAATCAAAGAGATGTTGTGTAACATGTCACGTGGCCGAAGCTAGCGGACTCCGAGCAAACATCTGTAGTAATTCAACATGAAGGCAGACCTTGTTTAACATTTCTACACCTCTACCCTGCAAGACTTAAAAATCTGTCAGAGGAAGTGACTTCATCTCAGCTGCGGATGACCTGCTGTCCTCTGAGGAACAAACCTAGAACAAAAACAGGGATGATGGTTAACCACGTTTGCCAGCAGTGAATCTAACATGAAAATTTCATTGCAGAAAGCAAAGAACAGGCTTCCTGAATGTGTTTATCTTTTGGAACATATACATTCTTTCACTTGCCTAGAGCCAGCAGAATACTTACAAATTACAAGACTGTTTTTGCTGATGCCATGTATTTTTCAATTAATACAGGAGTTTAAAAAAGGCATAAAACATATGCAGCATGTGCATTTTTTATGCTGTATATATTGCTGGTAATAATATACTATCATTAGAGTTATGTTCCTCTAAATATTAAAGTGTCATAGGGCACGGTGGATTAGCTAATAATTCAGTGTATGGTTTCATATCGTATTAATGCAAATCTATGAGACTGGAACACTGGCAAATCAGTGATTTATTAGAACGGACATGGAGTTGCTTGGACGCTTTAAGTGCGTGGGGTGATACAGACGTAGTCTATCAAGGAATCAGTGTCACTGACTGAAATGCACTGCAACTGTGCACTGTGTGAACCATGGTCGACATGAGCTGGACATCTAGGTTACCATGAATGACATGTGGGCTGATTGTTGGAAATGTGCGCACGTGTTCATGCATCAGTTGGCAGACTTGTTCTTAAAATATCCTCCGTTATGACAGGAAAATCCTGTACGTCGAATTGGTTTCACATATAGCTGGTGACAGCCAAAATGGTGTTGGGTGTCAGCAACAGCTGTGAACGTTTTAATCTAGTTTTAGTCTTTTTTTTTAAAATTTCAGTCTTCCAGGTTAAAACTTCCCTTTGACACTTAGGTATTGATTGTCAGGCCATGTTCATACCAATATTAGAATGAATCCCCTCATCCATTTCCATGAGACAACGGTGCTTGTTTGTTTTTATACAATATATGTATACTTTTTTATATATATTTATACCAGTACATAGTAGTTTAATGTTTATGTTTACCTTGTCAAGCTTGTTGTCCTTGTTTTAAGCTGTATGTAAGTCTATTTCTGTGTGTGTACACTAAGAAGAACCAGAGTCAGATTCCTTGTATGTGTACACATACCTGGCCAATAAAGCTGATTCTGATTCTAAGCGTTTGAGTATGTTGAGTAGTTACGTTAGTGGTCCCATTCACTCAAAGCTTTCTGTTATTGAGCAGCTCCACTGGACTAAAGGCCTTCGCAGACTATCTCTCTTATTTTGAAAATGAAAATGACCATGAAAACTTCAGGGTTTCTGTTTAGTGTGCTTACCTGTTATTCTTTCTCCTCTTCCTTTTCTGTCCTTCCCTCTGTCTGTCTCTCAGGTACCAGCCCACTGGACAGCCCTCGCAACTTCTCCCCCAACACAGCTGCACACTTCTCCTTTGTTCCTGCACGCAGGTGAGGCGCACAGAAACACACACTCAGATGTGCAGGTGTGTTTGAGACTCACACCTCGAGAAGTCAGTGCATCTTGTAGGTAAGGTAGGGTGAAAAAAATAAGTAAGGTAAAATCCTGGTTGAAATTGGGATTCTAAAAATAGCATTTACACAAACATTCTGGCTGATCTGGAGCCGAATCAGCAGCTTTTCTCTCCATTTTATCATGATATCAGTATTCCTAGAATCCCTTCTACAGCCCTGTTTATATTCGTCAAACTAAAGTATCATTTTGATATCGATATTGAAACTGAATCATATTGGCACCAGTATTAAAACATTTGAAATGAAAAGCAGCCCTTTTTTGTTGGCGGAGCTCAAGGCAAGGCAGGCTAGTCAGTCTGCAGGGATTTTACATCACAAGCTGCAGTTTATTTCACTGTTTAACATGTTTAACAGTACAGTTGATTTGATTTGTGGGAAATAAAATCAAAATAAAGCATAGACAGGAAATCAGACAGGAAATGAAGACACTGAGGCCAGAATGGATTAGCTGTATTTCAGCTTTTAATGTCGATATCTTTTGAACGCTGAAACGGCTCAGCGGCCTCGGCGCCGGGAGAGCCGAGCTGCTGCTGATGATAGTGTGCGAGCTGATGAGGAGGCAGATGATCGCTCCGAGGCTGTCACTCAAACCAGGATTAATAAACCTCTTATCTGTCTGGGCTCTGTGCACAGATAGTAATTACTGAGAGGGAAGGAGGGGATAAGAGTGTGTGCAGTGTGTGATTCTTGTGTTTCTGTGTGTGTGAGCATTTATACATGAACCTGTGACAGATAGATGCAAGCATGTTCAGGCACTTGTGGGATTTTAAATCCAAGATCAAAATATGTTAATATAAGCTCATAAAAGTTTGGTAAAATGTAAAAAAAATCCTCAGCAAGCCTGCCTATTAAATCTTCATTAAGATGATGATGTTTCCATGGTAACACACCTTTCCTGTCATACTGAGCCGCCGGGCTATTTCCATGACAACATCATCAAACATTGTTTAGCAGCTGTGCAGCAGTGCATCAGCCAAAAAGAGCATTAATGTTGATTTGAATTGGAAATCCTTCTCTGTCCGGCTGCTGACCTCAGTGCTGCAGCAGCACAGCAGATGCCAGGACAGCAGTGACACCATGTGGTGGAGGTTGATATGACAGGTCATTCATTTAAGGCTCCTTGGCCGGTTGCACAAAAGCCTCCTAGTTTTCCCTTTTCTCTTGGAGAAGGAGACTTGGGATTGTTTTAGGATTATTAGAAAATTCATGTAACTCTCGAGCTGTTAACCTGAGATAAGAGCAACAGTCAATCCCACAATAATATGATTCCAATGTTGTGATGAAGAAAGAGACACAACAACAGAATGAGCTTTTTTCTTTTTTTTAAGTGTTTTGCCCTTTCTTTATGTTTTTTTCTCCTCCCTCCACACAGAAGCATTATTTTTGTTTTGGCTTTTGTTCCCTATGACAGAGGACTTGTCTCATTCTGGTTTACCTGGAAAATAACTGTCTAAAAACTGTTAGAATTGAATAAAAATAACCTGCAATACATTGTTATTGTACAGAACCCCAAAAGTCCCGAAAAATAAAAATGTATATATATTTTAAGAAAAAATATAATCTGTCTGGACTTTTGGAGCTCCGTATTACTCTGAAAAGAAGCAGAATGAATTAATATTTCATAACAAACTGCTGAATTGTAAATATTTATTGGATTATTTCACAATTTTACAGTAATATTATATATTTTGTCATAATGTCTTTGTGTCCTAAGTAAGTACAGCACTTGAGGTGATATTGTACAATACACAAATACACTTTTGAGGTAAATATGCACTTAATGCACCTCCTGCAGCTAAAGTCTCAGTCCAAAGGTTGTGTGTTTGTCTCATACCAGCTGAGCTCTACTGGACTATTTATTTTATTACTTGTGACCTGTTTTTATAACTGTTAAAAAATCCATGACGGCTGGGACAGGCTTGGAGAATGTGTTTGTGTGTGGCTGTGTAACTGACAGCTGCTAACAGCTATAAAAAGAAAACCACTGTCTTGTCTCCCTCACAGTCACGGACACAGGGCTGACAGGTAACCTCTCAGTTTTGACCTTAGACCTTTTTGCTCCCTCTTCCTGCCGCCACCTTCCTGCCTTTAGTCCTGCATGGCTGAGCGCACACACTCTGAATGACATCAACAAGGACCCTGCGGGGTCTCCTCTTCTACTGCCGAACACTCTGTACATGAATCAGGTTTAAAAGAGGGAAAATGTCTTCAACTGCTTTGACATCCACTGAGCTTTCCCAGAAACAAAAACTTTCTGATCGCTGGAGTCATGAGAATCTTTGGCACCCAGAAGTGAGGAGATGAGTCACAAAATGTTGAGAAACTCTGGAATAAATTATGGTTGTTCCTTATAGGATAAGGCTGGTGTTCCATATGTTTCTTATTGTCAACAAATCTCATGAAAAGACCAAAAACCAACAATGAATGTATCTACTAACAAGCACTGTGTGTGCATCAAAGCCTGATGCATCTTCTTCCTCTGTGTTCTGTTCTTCCTCTCCTCTGAGCTCCATTGTTGTCCAAAAACTGTTAAAAACACATCAGTGTGCCACACTGTTACACTGGGTGACATGTTCCTTCATCACCATGAACACACACACTGCAGTTTATTTTGACTCTACCCCACATACACCATCATCATGAAAATAGTCCCCAACAAATGCACTGTTTCCTCCTGATTGTTTGATAAAAAACTACAGTGAGCGGTTGTTTTCAGAAATTACTGAGTCTTTTTCTAAAATGAAACTAAATATCTGTGGAGTGTTTTTAAAGATTAATGTTTTCAGTAGGAGCCAATGGGCTCGGAGCTGAGAGCCACAGACAGGAAGTATTGAGAGATGGACTAACACATTGTTGGTCTGGGTCTTAACATGGGATTTGTTGACAGTGACAAAAATACAGAATAACAGCTGTCTTATGTTTTAATAAAACAAATCTAAAAGTGTGAAATCCGGCTGTATGAAAGAGGCAGATGGGTCAGAGTGGCTGTCAGGTGTGGACTCCATCACGCTTCACTTAATGTCTACAGAGTCTCAGTGGATCCTCGTCGTGGCTTCGCCTGCACTTTTGACTCCGTGTTATCCTTGTGTTTGCATTTTCCCTCCTTCAACTGAACCACTCTTTTGCTGTATGTGATGGTGCTGCATCTCCTTGACATGGCTGTTTTGGAATATGTGTTTAAATATTATAAACTGGATGTTTGTCCTTCATGTCTTCATCTCTTTTTTTCCCTTTATCTCTGTTTCTCCCGCAGGACGGATGGCAGACGCTGGTCTCTGGCCTCGTTGCCTTCCTCTGGCTATGGCACCAACACTCCCAGCTCCACTGTCTCGGTAAATATCTTTACTGTACTCTGTGTCTCTGCATGTCATGGTACGTATTGTATAATGATCTGTGGATCCCAAAAAAACCCAGAAATAAAAATGTTTTCTGCTCCTGTGACTTTACTGCAAAACAACAAGCCAACAAAAGCTCCCTCAACTATGATACAGTCCCTTGTCCTCCCTCCTTTCTTTCCTTACTTCCTCCCCTCTGATGCCCTCATGTGTACTCCTGCTTCCTGGTCTGTTTCTCCCCCTTTCCTTCCTTTATTCCAAGGGACATATCAACAGTCCCTCTGGTCTAATCCTTCTCCTTTTCCTTTACCTTCTGCTGTTCCTTCATCTCCCTTCTTAATACCCCAGTGTGCGCTTTTCTCTGTTCCTGCCGCCTGGAGAATGAGGCTCAGCATGCTTCAAAGGCAGTGAGCTGAGTTAGCTGGCTGTGCAAGCTCTTAACTTCTAGTCCAGACTGCTAGTATACCTGCTAGCTCACTGTATTTACAGAGTAGCAGGGCTTGTTGTAAGAGAAAATAAATGACTTGTTACATGAAAAGGACTTCCAGTAATTATTTATTTGGTCATTTAAAGGTCAAAAGACATGTAGGTTAAAAGTGGGAAAGTGAATGTTTTTCTTTTTAAGCTATAAACACGGTTTTGCTGTTGCAGTGTGTGTTTTGGATCTGCTACACATTGAAGTACAGTCTTTTGACTGTATATATCTTAGATGCCTAACACATTTTTTTCCAAACAAATTTAGCTCAGTTTTAATCCAGATTTTTGGCTGCGCTTCGCTTTAGATTAATACACAAAGTCTCCAGTAGCCGTTGAGCTCTACGAATGCAACACAGAAGCCCTGTAGGCGAGATGAATCAAGGCGAGAGTCACACTTGTCATTTAAATGTGACTTTCATCATCTCATCACACCATTAAGTGACGCATCTGGAGGCACAATTATTTTGCTCTTTGTGACGTGATCTTAAAATCAGTGATTAGATCGCCGTCTCCAGTCACACGAACAATGTGAAGAGATGACGACAGTGAGGGAAAAGGCATGCAGCCACAGATTCATATGAATACGCGGTAACAGGCGATGCATAGTTTCTATTTTAAGATCTGTGGATGTATAGCTGTATGAAAATCACGGCAAAATGACTGCTGTCTGCGGCTGCAGGGGAAACAATGAAATCTGAATGGAAAATTCACTCAAAGTGACTTTTATGAGATTTATCAGGTTGAATTTTTTATTTCACCATCTGGAGGTGCCTTTTTGTTTAATAAAGCATCAGAATCAAGTTAGTTAAAAGTTAGAGATTCATTATTTGGACTAATATTTTAGTCTAGTCTGAGATATTCTGTGAACTGTAATAGTCTAATGTCGTTAGCATCACTCACTGTCAGTTTAGAGAAGAGCACAGGACCACAGATCTGTGTCTGTACACAATGTAAAGTCATATTTAACTGGAACTGATCCAAAACACACAAGAAGAAGAAAAAACTCACACCTTTGTCGTATGTGTGGCTTCTGTCAATATGTACAAGTCACAAGTGGCGTCTCTTTTGAGTTGAGTTATTTGACTCGCCTACAGTAGCTCCAACCAAACCCCGCAGGAGCTCCAGTGCTGAATGTAGCCTGCATCCCCTGTCCTGTAACTAACTCACCTGTCCTCGCCTGACCTGGACTAGCCCTAGTCTTAGCCTAGCTCCAGCCTAACCCCGCAGTAGCTCCAGTGCTGGTTGTAATCTGTGCTCCCTCTGTGCTCCTCCTCTCACAGTCCTCCTGTTCATCTCAGGAGAAGCTGCACCAGCTGCCCTTCCAGCCCACCCCGGACGAGCTGCACTTCCTCACCAAACACTTCAGCTCCGAGAGCATCACAGACGAGGAAGGACGCCGGTCCCCCGCCATGAGACCGCGCTCCCGCAGCCTCAGGTAGGAGCTCTGTCACAAGTTTACTTCACAAACACCCACACAAACACTGTGCAAAGCCCCGTCTGTGTCTCTGCTGCAGGCAGCAACCACCACAGCTGAATGTTGAAGCTAATGTGAAAAGGACACAAGATGCTCTTCCTCATGGGCACTAACTGCTCAAACATTTATATCCTGCAGCATAAAAGTTGGTTGTTTGGCTGGAGTGCCTTATTGAACACTGAATGCGAATACTGCTGCTTCAGTTGCTCCATCGTAACCATAACGACAAAGTACCGAAGCACACTTGTAGATGCAGGTCCCTTCTGGGTCTGATGAGTATTGTCAGGACTCCTGACTCGCTGTGTTCCCAGAGCCGAGCATTTACACTGGTGAGTGCTGTGTTATGATTTCGACTTTGAGTGGTTGGATCCAGTTTGCTCCAAATGCAAACAGCAATATCCAGTGTAGAAAGTAATCATCCCCTTCATTTCTTGTTGGCCTGACTAGTTTCCTGTACTGTAGGTAGGTGTCAGTCAGTCTCACTTTTCCCGGCTGCTGTGTGACTCTTCGCTGGAGCTAGAAGGCCACCACGCCAGTCCTGGTCTGGCCTCTGGTCAGAGGCTTCCAGTGCATTATAGAACTGATTTTAAAATCTTAAGCACTCAGCGGTCTGGCCTAATCATGCATCTCAGACATTAAATCTCCTCCAGGTCTCTGAGGTTTTTCTGACCCAAACCTGCAGGCTGAAGCAGAGTTTGGTCACACCTTTGCTGCCGTTGCTCCTCGATTGTGGAACAGCTTCACTCTTGAATATTAGAAATCCTCCCGCTACTGAAACTTCCTGCCTTAGAAGCCATTTTTATTCTTTAACATTTGGACTCTGTATGTCTAAGTGAGCTCCACACTCCCTGGCCACTCTATTAGGTACACCTATACAATCTAATGTAATCCAGTACAACAGCTCTGCAACATATTCTGCCTTTACGAGGATTATAATGTTGAGTTTTTGTTCACACTACCCGAGAGGTATTACAGTAATTCAACTATATGTTTATTACTGAGGTCGTAGTTAGTGATGGAGTGTTACTGGACTGCATTATATTGAAATATGTCCCTAATAAAAAAATATCAAAACTGAACATTATTATCTTTGTAAGGGTAGAGTTTATGGCCGAGCTGTTGTATTGGATTGCATTACATTTTATTGGTGTACCTAATAAAAAGGCCACTGAGGGTATAGCTGTGTTGTTGCACAGCTGATTTTTGTCATTGCCTTGAAAACTGTACAGCACGTTATTCAACTTGTGTTGTTTTTAAGTAATTAACTTATCGAAATGAAATTTTGGCAGCAACTATGAAAAGAAGACCTAAGGTGTAATAAACTGGACTTCAGCTGCATACCTTCAGCATACCTTGATGCCCTGGGTTGTGTGTGTTTGTGTGTGTTTGTGTCAGCCTTCAGAAAGGTCAGACTCGTCCCCCTGACATGTCCATGGCAGGTGGGAGCGAGTAGAAAGTCCTCACTGTTTCTATCAGTGATACTCACCTTTTCACCTGTCCACCTGTGGATCTGTGTTTCACTCAATCTGTCCATCTCCAGCTCAAACGTCTTTTGTCTTTATCTTTTCACGATTCTCCATCTCTGTTTCTACCTGTCAAGAGCTGCTTTTAGATTTCACCCACTTCACCCTTTTATTTTCTGATTGTCGCCGCCTTTCCATGTCATCCCTCCTTAAAATGTTCCATCATTTTTTTCTCTCTTCACCCACACTTAGTGTCTCACCTCCATCTCTCGTCTCAGCAGTGTTCTCCTCATGTTTATCTGGTTCTTTGCAGAGAGATATTGAATTCTTTCATCCTCTGAGATGAAAGAGGGCGAGACCGAGTTGCATGGTGTGTGTCTGATTAGAGTCCCACTGTGTTTGTTGATTGATGTCAGGCTCCGTGTGTGTGTATGTGTGTGTGTGTGTGTTTGTGTGTTAAGAAGTGCCATCTCAGGTAATCCACCGTCACCCTGTGTCCTTATATAACTTCTTTTATATTCCTTCTCTGTCTCTGTGGAAAATAGAATCAAATTCACAAAAAGGGAAAAGATTCATTTTTCATACTGAAAGAGTAAAAACACACAATGAGATGTTATTAAAAATAGCTCCAGCTTTTATCAGAAATAGCTCACAAAACCTAAGTGCTGTAATTATAGAGATGAAGTAGACTGTGAGCAAGTTCATATACATGGAGGTGACTTTGAAAAGTGTTTTGGGTGTAGCCAACAGTCACCCCCCTCATGTGCAGGGTGGATGAGCCTCAGCGGAAAGCCTGACATCATATTAGTCCACCAGCAGCGAGTGTCATTAAAAAGCTCTTAGTGAGCAGTCTGCAGACTGTCTGCGAGTCCAGATAAATAACCAACAGAGAGGTAGACTGAGGATTAGGGTTCGGGTTCTATCAGCCAGTTCAGTTCTGGATCCAGTTCCAAGTTGATGAAATACCCTAAAGAGATACTAGTTTGAGGAAAATGTCTGAAGAAGAGGTTAAAAAAGATGTGGTGAATGAGACAGACAATACGGAGCAGAGAGAGGAATGAAGTGAGTGGCTGAGAGGAGAGATGATGATGGCAGGGGGGGCGAGTGAGTCTGTGTATGAAAGAGAGTGAACAAATGAAAATGAGGTGCAGAGCGCAATTATATGCTAATTTTATGACTCTGCCGTGAGTGATGACAGTCACCCTTTTTTCTCATTTAACAGTTTCTCTGTTCGTCTCTAATCTGTATTCTTCCCCTCTCAGCCCATTCTTCTCTCAGTTTTTCTCCCCCTTCTCGTCCCGTTTAGTTTCTGTAGTATATCTTTCATCTCGTATCACTCCCCCATCTCTCTGTCTGCCTGCCATCCACTCTTCCACACACTGGGAATGAGCAAACCACATCCATCCATCATACCTGTGCCTCTGTTACAGGCTTCAATTGCTGCACCCCTTTGACTTTCTGTTTGGGAAACCACATGATATATACAAAACTAGCTTTTTTTTCTCCATGTGGTAGCAGAGTAAGCAAACACATTCTAGCTCATATTTTTCATGTTTTAAAATCTCAAACTGCCACAGAGTCAGTAGCAGAGTCTGACTGATTTTAACTCATCACAGGTGAATGTCGGCTTGGCAGTAGATAGATAATTCCAATGAGAAATTGCAGATATACAGCAGCCAAGTCACATACAGTAAATCACAGAACAAACTACATGCAGACACTCAAATAGGTAGATAAGAAGTACAATAACAAAAACATAAATAACTCAAATTGGAATAAAAAATTTTGACCATATTCTCAAACTCAAATGTTTACACTTATTAGGTAGTGTGCTGTACATGGTTAGTGCAAGTCTAGTAGATACTGTATATTGATGTCTTGTATTGGTACAGTACAGAAATGCAAAAAGAGTTTCAGTTTCATTTTAGAAACTGTGTCACCATCACATAGTTTCTTTACAAAAGAGCCCTTATTTCAGCTGTTTCTACTTTGCCGATTTTTCGATCAATGTTCAGCTGCACTTAGCTACAGATGTTTCACATTACAAGCTGTCCATTGTCCTGGTAGGCTTTTAATGTGACACGTGCAGGAAGTGTTGTTTCATGGACAGTATCTTAACGCTGATCAACAAAACAGCAAAGCAGAAGCAACTGAAGTTAACTTGTGACTGAAATCAGAATTCCTGTTAATAAGAAAACAGCAGAGTGGTTCCTCTAAGTATTACATGTTTGTGTTGTTGTACTGATGAAATTAGCACTGTGGAAATGGACATTATGCTGAATAAATGAAGTTTGCGTTAATGGCCAAATGAAACGGGAGCAGGTCAGCAAACAGGGAGATGTGCTATTAAAATAAAATGAGGTATT
>NTHP01000007.1:3057174-3095616 GCA_003416845.1 Oplegnathus fasciatus
GGGGAAACACACAGTCTTAAACATGGGATACATAAAACATCTAAAAATACATAAAACACATTCTAAAAATATGTAGGCTATAATGTGGAATAAATTTGTGTCATTTTCAATGTTGTAATCACCATTACCTAAATTCTAATACTAAATTTTAATTATTGTATTGGGGTGGACGCAGAAATCTCTGAAAGACATACTGTATATCAAAACCTGGACAAATAAAACCAAAACTATTCACATGGCTAAATATCACCGTAGGTAAGAGAGAAAATGTGTTTTTTTTTGGGTGAAACTTTGCTTTAATCCTGCAGTAAATATTTGGATATGAGCAAAATGAACATCACAACAAAGCAGGTTAAAACAACAGAAAAATGGAAGAACAGTCATGTACTGTATTACGTGTGTGTGTGTGTGTGTGTGTGTGTGTGAGTGTGTGTGTGTGTGTGGTTACCTGTCACCTTATGTGTGCTGGCCTAATGATAAACAGCCTCCATGACGTTTAGCTCATATGTCACATTCAGGCTGCTCTCATTCCTATTAAGCTGGTAATTGGACTTTGAGCTGCCGATGGATGACTTAAAGCATTACCTCATCGCACAGGTCACGTGCTTGTGTGTGCTTGTATGTTTGTGTGTGTACCGATGACTCATACTAACAAAGACATCTGGAGCCCCAAATTCATCTTTTTACCTCACCTACCCTCCTCTCAGTTTGTAACACTCGGTCTATGAATGTCTTTTAGATCCTTTTTATTTTTTTAATTTAGTTTTATTTTATTGTATCATTTAATTTATTTGGGTTTGTTAATTATTTATTTTGATTATTATAATATAAAACATTATATTGTTTTATTGACAGGTACATAGAATCCCACACACTGTTGATCAATTTTTCTAACTTTGTCAACAATGTTTTGGTCCTACAGTACATCAGGTAAAAATATTTATCAGTGAGCAAGTTATTAATAGTGTGTGGGTTATTTGGTTCCTTAAAACGAGAAGAAATCACGCAAGTTGTGGTGAGATAATCCCACCTGCTCTCACTACAGTTTCCTTTGTTTTAGTTTTAAATACGAATGTCAGTATCTTGAAAAACAAGACAGAACTGGATTAATATCAAGAAAACATGTTTTGATTCTTAAAAATTCTAAAAACAAGCTGACAGTTGAAGAAGAGCAGATTTTTTTTTTGAAAACAACAAATAAAATGAAAAGACAAAAGTTATTTATTTTACATGGAAATTATTTCCATTTGTACCAAACATTAAAATTGCAATTGCAATATTTAGAAGGAAATGTTTACAGTCATAAATGGATGGAATGAATAATACAGCAGGCTAACAAAGCTTAAAATTGCTTGGAATTAAATTTCTCTCCTATGACTTGTGTACACACACACACACACACACACACACACACACACACACACACACTGCCTGTCACCTGTCGTCATCCCCTATTCTCCTGAAAGTGAGACATAGAAAGGTCAAGGATATTGCTGCTGTCGCTATTTTGTCTCACAGTGGAGAAAGGTTGGAGGCGGGGGGTGGTGTATGATAGAATAAGAAAAGAGATGAGTCCCACGAGATATTCTGATATTCTGTTGGAGCTGGTATGGACTGAAGGAGACATCACTGTCAGTCTGTCAGGTCATGAAACCCCCCTGAGAACTGACGGACGCTCACTGCAGCGAGGCAGCTGAGTTGTGGACGGCCTTAGTCTATATTACTGACAGCTACACACACATGCAGACACACATGCAGACACGCGCAGACGCAGTTGGTCCGCTGGTCTCCATAGGTGTTACCTTTGTGCCGGCCTCTCTGTGCAGCCATGTGAGTCCAGAGGTTGTCATGGTCCTCAGTTTACACTGCTGAAGACACACATATGATGAAGACCCCAAGGTCCCGTTAGTGTGTGTGACCACCATCCTGCTTTTATTCCCTCTGTGCTCTGGTGACCGGACCGATCCTGTCTGTCACATCTGCGGCCCACGAACAAGCAGCACTCCCTCCTCCAAGAGAATAAAGCCCACAGTCCTACATTTTGGATCTCAGTGCTTCTCTAAACCTCAAAAAGTCAGTTTCTACTCACCCTTTATGCTTCTTGTGTACAGTCATTACATTCCAGTCACAGAGCTAAGAAGAAGCTGTTTTTCTGAAAGATAAATCTCTGACAAGCTTTGAAAAACCAAACAGGTCATTTAACAACATGTGAGGAGCAAAGAGATTTGTCACTTACGGGCTACTATCCTTGTCTGGATTAGGAAATAGTGTCCCAACCTTGGGAAACTAATTTTAAATCTTTTTATCCAGATGCTTGAAAGAATCTTTTGCGGATTCTGCAAATACCTTCAGGACAGTTGTAAGACCTCAAGGGTTTCTAAGAGCTTGTCTGTTTATCTTTCAGAAGAAAGCTACACAGTAAAAACCTCCAAATCTGATAATACATGCTGAGTGCACACTGGAGCAAATTTCTGCTGTGCTGTGATTCATGTTTAAAACCTTTTAAAATCCCAAAACACTGTTATTATGTGTTGATACCTTTTCAATGTTAATCATCCTAAACATTTTAAAGCATGGTGCCACCTGAATGTAAAAACATGAGATCCATGTACAGCAAAGGTAACAGAAAGGTCCAACACACACTGGCCACATGTTGAAGTGTTATTTGACACCCAGAGGACACACTAGACACGCAGCACAGACAGAAGAGGTGTTCAAGGTACAGTACAGAGTGTCAGCGCTCATACACAATCTAATAATGCAGCTCTTTGTGACTTTTACATTTTTATTGTGACTGTGAGACTCAAACTGTGAGATTTGTGGTGTGCTTTAAGTTTTTGTGATGTTGGCAACACGGAGGTTGATGCATCTGTTTGGTGGACTGAATTACAGTCATCATAAAGACTGACATGAAGGCCTCTTTATCTCCGTATAACAAATGGTCCAGGTTTGGTCAAATGATATGTTAACAAATGAACACATTTTCATCATTAAGGCTTCCATGACCACACTCACCTGTATTCGTGTGTCTGTTTCGTTTCAGTCCCGGGCGCTCGCCTATCTCCTTCGACCATGAGATCGTGATGATGAACCATGTGTACAAGGAGAGGTTCCCCAAGGTTTGTGCTGCAGACACACACTTCCTGTACAGAATAAATTCACTGTGGATGCAGCAGACATGCAGAAGCAAAAGGGCCGGAAGTGCAGAGTAATGGACAACAGTGCATGGAAACAAGTCACAGGTTGTAATAAGCATTTCAGGTGTCCGACCACAAGAAAAGATTAAGATCTTGATTGTGTAGATTTAGATACATATGAAAATCTATGAAATCTAACTAATCTGAGCTAAGCCTCCTGCAGTGACTTAACTTCCTGCAGTCTGCAGCCTGGTCGGTCAGTGTTAAATCAGTGTTTATAAGTTCTCAGGCTTTTATTTTTGTGTCTAGCTGTTATAAATATTGTTTATATATTTGTGTGAATATGGTATTATGAAGATATAATATGGTAAAGACTGTCAGGATGCTTATTATACACACATGCAGACATGCGTGTTAATATTCTTTTTTGAATAATGAATTATTCAGTGAGAAGGGATTTCCTCTCATATATGGTATTATCCTGTGGTCATGCATTTTCTTTGGTCTCTCCGTGGGTCTGCTATGCGTGCACCTCTTCTGTGACTCATCCTTCTCTCCCCCCTCTAATCGCCTCCCCCCTCCTCCCCTCAGGCGACGGCTCAAATGGAGGAGCGTCTGGCTGAGCTGCTCTCCTCCTCGGCCCCGGATAAGGTCTGCCCGCTGGCCGACGGGGTCCTGAGCTTCGTCCACCATCAGCTGATAGAGCTGTCCAGAGACTGCCTGGAGAAAAGCAGAGAGGGCCTCATCACCTCCCGCTACTTCTACGAGCTCCAGGAGAACCTGGAGAAGCTTCTGCAAGATGTAAGTCGACCAACAGTTTATTCACTGTCCTGCAAAAAGCAACTTTTATTTCCAATTCAGTCGTTCTCTTAGAAACTCTAAATAATCTCCTAAAAGTAACTATATGAGATTATAAAACGCTCTCCGGTCTGTAAGATGTAAATTCACTTGAAGCTTGATTGTACTCCTTGTGCAGTTTCATATCAAGAAAAGTGTCAAAAAAAATATTGCTTCTGATGAAAATGAAGGGCAGTACAGTAAAACAAAAAAACATGAACAAATCAATAAAATAGAACCGTCTCAATGCACCAAACAGCCAAATGTTTCATAAAAAAGAAAAGAAAAGAGAAAAAAGCCCCTCAAGATGGAAGAAAGGCTGTGGTATTATGGACAAGATTTATTTTAATATTTTTATTTTTTCATGTTTTTGACAGCTACATGGCCAGGCAAGCTTATTTATACAGCACCTTTACAACACAATGACGGTGCTTCACACGTGGCATTAAATGCATCAAAACAACATTTAAAAGAAAATACTCAAGGAGGAGTTTGGCTGTGTGGCGATAACAGTTTGGCTGAAATCACTCCCTCGTCTACTCATTCACTGTATGTTAAACACTCAGTAGTTCACTCTATAGTGAGCAGTAAATCGAGATTTCAGACACTTATGAATCAGCATCATTTGGCGTCATCACTGACAGATGACTAATTTTCACATCTATCAGGCAGAGCATTGCATTGTGGGGTTTCTAAGAAGTGTCCATGCTGTGGATATTTGGATATTTTCCTAGAAATGATCTGTGAAACTGATAATTAATCGGCAGGTTCCTGGAAAGGATTATGTAAATTGGTACCAATTTGAAGGAAAATGGAGACAATTATTCCAGATAACTACTGACATAACCTCCTGTAGTCAGTACGAGGTCGCTCAGCTGAATATATAAAAATCTAAAATTTGTCAATCGAACAATCAAATATGACGAATAGCTTTCAATTATATATTAATATTTACTTGAGTTTGTGTGGAACAACTGCTTATAAACTCAACACAACTAACTGCCTCAAACCTTTGTCTTTTTTCCAAACTTCCCAGAAAATTATTAGGTTTTTACATTCCCCGAAAATAAAACATTTCGGGGGGTTTTTTTCCTGTGACAAATCAAATGTGTGCTATGGAAAACGTCTGTCCTGGACTTGGATGAAGACATCATGACTATGGCGCCTTCCTAGTCACGCTCGGTTTACCGTGGAACAACTCACGGCGTGACGCGCTCCTTCGTTCGCTCATCATGGTTACAACCGTCTGTGCCGTGTGACGTCATACGAAAGCACAAAGACTGCGGCTCACACATTCCTTCACACACACACTTGCTCTGTTTATTACTGACAAACAACTCTGATTTGCAGCTTGGCATGATGGGACAGTTGCAGACAGTTTTTGTGTATTTCTGCATGTATGTCTGTGTGTGAACAGAGGAATACAGTTACATGTGTGCGGTGCAGTGGTGACATCTCTATTAGCTCAGTTTTCCAGTGCCTTGGGGGGTGACATTATGGCTCCCACCGGCCTCTTATTGACCTTCTGTTCTACTGGGACACACACACTCACAAACTATCTCTCAATCATGCGCACACACACATATATGCAGGCGAGCACGCACACACGCACGTCCTCCCTGATTTTAATTTCACACTCCAGCAGTCACCGGGGGCTGACAGATGACTCTCCCAGACGAACAGGAGGGGTGAAGGAGGTGCAGTCGGAGGGTTTTGGGATGGGCGGGGATTCGAGGGGATTCCTCTGTTTCTGATTGGCCGGAGGGCTCACAGAGGGGGCGGAGGGGGTGTATGAACGTGCATGAAGCCTGTTCGAATGCTTTTGGAGGGTGTGAGGAACCGGACTTGAACACATCTGGAGGAGCTTTAGACGCCGAAGCTGCAATGCGGGCTGGGTGATGACATCACCAATTAGGCGGCGTTAGGCTTATTTTTTTGGCGGGCGGCCAAGTGCGGCAGCAGGTGGAGCAGACCTTCAGAGGAGAGGAGAGGATGAGGCCGTGAGCAGGTGGACGGAGGTGTGAAAACAGCCTCCCTGCCTGCAGCGTTTATGGAAATTCCTCATTTTGTGGTTTTTTGGTGGAAACATGTCTCGCATCTCGTGGCAGAGGAGGCTGGAGGTGGAGGAGGAGGAGGAGGTGCTGGGGGAGGTGATGAGGAGGAGCGAGTGGAAGGTGTTCACTCACTGGGAGGAGGAGGAGGAGGAGGAGGAGGAGGCAGACGCAGACTTTACAGTTGAGTCCATTTTCGGTCAAGCTTTATTGGCACGCCAAAACTTGTTTGCACTGATGATGACGAAGACGATGAGCCTCGTAGCTTCTTCGTAGTTTCAGTCAGAATCGAGAGCAGATTGAGACATTTTGGCTTTTGATGCTGTTTAAGAAATAGTTACAGTAAATCAACTCACTCTAACTTTGAAATCACTTTCGGCTCAGGTTTGGATCTGCTTTAGGTGGTTTTATACGATACCTCAGGAGCTGCTTGTTCACCTTTCACAGTTTTTAGTGAGTTATAACTTCCTGTCACACAGAAGGTCCTTGATTATTGATTCTTGATCATTATTGTTATTTTATTATAATTTCCTGGAAACAAAAACAGCAAGTGTTTGTAGTAGCTTGGTTTGTAAGAGGAGTGAGTTTCTTTAAAAATAATTGAGCATGTTCCAGAGGTCGATGACAAATACATTAATTATTAAATCCTCTTGTAATCAGTCAATTGCTGTGGGTGTTTTTTTTTTTCTGTAGCTTGTTAATAATTCAGACTTTTTAATGAGTCATCAGGCCATTTTTACTGGTGCTACGACAGTGTGATACATTGTGTTTTGATGGATTCTTTTGGATCAGTTAATTAAGTAGCAACGGGGACAATATGCTTTTTAGAATATACTTTAAACTTGTACTGTACTTGTCTAGTCTACAAATTGATTTATTTCATTTAGTGTCTGCAGATGTTCTACAACTTGAAAGGATGCCCATAATTTGTTTTTCCTTTTGGGACATTAAGGACTGATGAATGGTGCCTTCACTGCTTTGCTGTGTGAGTTTAATTGAACAACATCTAACAACTTCTAAAGAACTGTTTTGGTTTCATGCAGGGGTGGTAATATGGATATATTTTTAAATCTATCATATATTATATTTTATTATGGTATATGCAACTTTATACTGTAATAATGTATGTGACATGTTTTCTGAAAATTCAATTCAGCAACCATTTTTTGAATATCTGTTTTTTGGCTGATCTGGTCAGTCACATCCTAAAATAACGATACTTCATCACTTTGACGCAATAATCCTTTAAATGCAGAAACAACCAGAGAGTTTAAAGGAGTAGTTTCCTGTACTGTGGCATAAACAGAACAATCTCTTGACAAATTTAAATAATCTGACATTAAATAATGTCACATCTCGCCAACCCTAGTTTCATTTTCCCAGGTTTTGAAATATGAGTCTCCACAAATCAGTGGCAGTCAATGGAATTTCTTTTGTGTGAATTGAAATATATTTGAAAAACTCAACAGCAGCTTATTTTTTACTTGATTTGGGTGAACTGACCCTTTAACTGTGATTCTACAAAGAAAAGCATTTAAACAACATACATTGAAAGCTTCTTTGTTTGAGAAATTGAGCCTTCACGTGTTTCTGTTGTGAAACATTCATAAACATGTTTCACACTTCCTCGTCCTCCATCAGCTCACGTGTATTTTAATATCAGGATTGTTTTCAGTGTGTAAAATCGCACGTACTCGGTTAAAATTTAGTTTCCATCAGTCCACTCCTTCTGGTCTTGAGGGGTCTCAGTCCTTTGCCTTTGTCCTCCTTACTTATCCTTTCTTTTATTCATCCATCCGTTCTTTCTCTCCTCGTGTCATGACCCCATTACAGAGCTCGCAGGAGGCCGACTCACCTCTCCTCCTTCTCCTCCTCTGCTCCTGGTCTTGCCTTTTATCTCTCCTCCACCTTTACCCTTCTCCTTCGTCCCTCTCTTTTCTCCACTGCTCGTCCTCTCTTCCGCTCCCTCATCCATCCCTGTCATGGGGCCTTAGTGACCTGCCTGGCGGTCACCATGGCAACTTGCATCCAGGCCATCCTTTGCTGGAACCCCTGGGAGACCCAGTTAGACCCCTGTAGGTCACCTGAGGGCAGAGGGGAAGGCAGAGTGCTAACTCAGCTCTGGTGATCTGTCACCGCGCGTCAATCGTTCACTCTGAACCTTCAGCGTGTTTATCAGGGCTCAGATACAGCTGCAAACATCTGGTTTTAATTAGCTTTCAGATGGACACAGGTGGACACATTACCTGCTTGGAGAAAGTGATGAGTACTCCGTAATAGGTTATACAATAGATGACGTCACCTTTGTCCCATTCATTTGTTAGGAAACGAGTAGCCTGCCTGCAGTAACACGTGATGCTTAACGTTCTCCTGGCAGTTTAGAGTAACGAGTAAAAATATTTTCACCTGTGAGCAGCTGTCACTTAACATCAACCAATATTCAGAGTTTATACTGACCGGCTAATGAGATAACTGCTTCCTGTTGAGTCATTTTCAATATAAGATACATGAATATAACAATAAACATGAAAAAAAAGATCATTTTTAACCTCTGTGGTTTGGACCTTAACCCATTTATTCTATTCATTTATTCTTCTTTTTAAAACAGAATACAAATAAATGACAAGAAAAACATTCATGTTATTTGTTCTAAAATTTTTCAAAAATGCTCAACACACTTGACGTGCGATCACAGCTGCTGCTAATTTAGAAATAAAAATCTGAATTATCTCCTACCGTGTGTGAAACCCACAAAATAACACAGTAACCTTTATTTTCCAAATTTAACGGCATCGGAATGGAAATGATTAAAAAATATTCAAAATGCTAAAAAATGCCACCTTTTTGTCCACTTTCACTTTTTCATGATCAAAAATATTTTGTTGAGAATTTACCAGCAAAAACCCTTCATACTAGAGCCCGACCGATGCTGCTATTTTTAGGCCAATATCAATATATCAGAGGTACTGAGTGGGACATTTTGCAGTGTAAAAATAAAGTTAATATTAACAGCAAATACTAAAATTGTTTTCTTTTTTACTGTGAACTTTCTTGGATATTAAAGCTGTACCAATAAAAGACTATAAGCAACAACACAAATCTAATGGAAAGACTCAGATATATAAAAATGTGGTCTTTAAAACTTTTAAATGAAGTAATTTGACTTTAAAGTTAGCCTTATGAACATTAAATTATTTTTGATTGTTAAAAAAAGCCGGTTACCAATGATGAATTCATCTTTATGTAAAAATGCATCCTTCATTTACAGAGTTTTTTTGTCTAAACAATGCAAGGAAAGCTTTTTCCAACCTTTTATGTCAAAATGTTGAACTCCAGTGTACTCCCTGTACGCTGACACAGTGTTGGTCCTGATAAACTGAAATCTACAGATTATATCATACAGAACACACAAGCATACAAGCTGTTAAAGCACATTTTCTTCTCTTCACCAGGGAATCTCTTTCACATTAACATGCAGAGTGAACATACAGTCTGTCTCACACACACACACACACACACACTTTGACTGGTTAATTAGCCGCTGCACAGTGGGAGTTTGTCCCTCAGCTGTCCATTACTCACCGATCACTGGCCTGTACAGTCACCTCACACACACATTTAGTCTCCTTCACGTTTACATATACACACCCTAATACATATTTAGCGTGCACATACAGTGCATAGACCCCCCCCCAGGTTTCATTACAGTTATAAATAATTCAGGGGGGGTCGGGGCCCCCGGGCCTCCTGCGTCTGTCAGCACGGCTCTGTTAGACTAACAGCAAGGAGCTGCCCATGCTTTGTTTATGAACCACCACTTCCTCTCTGTTAGCCTGTCTGGCACACACATACAGTACATACATTATGGATACATATATGTGCTGCATTCATAAATACATACACACATGAGACTGCATGTACACACACACACATTACCCCCCTGAGAATGAGACATGTTTTACAGTGGGTGGTTTGTAATTGTTACAGCTTCCACACACACCCAAACACACACACATACACGCACTTCGCTTCCACCCCATTTCTTTCCGGGGATCAGTGTTTGCTCCAGATGCGTTTCCAGTCAGTTACAGTGGATTGCTGGGTAAATTGCTCTGTCTCCACGCTGACAGACATTTCACGGTGGATATCGGGGAGCGAGGCGGAGGTCGTTCTGATTTAGATTACCTCTCAGGTGTCACTGAAGGAAGGACTCCACCGTCCGTTTGTCCTCAAGCTGCTCCTTCTGCTTTGTTTGTGAAGGACAAACACAACACAAGAGACACTCTCTGCACAGCTTCAAGGTCAAAGAAGATTTCATGATGATAAATTATTGAAAATATAATTAAAAATAATGAATAGATATTATTATGAGGGACCAGTCACCCAGACAGCATGTAGATGTATTAAAACCTACTTTATCACTTTTGTATTGAGTGAAAATCTTCTCTCTCTAAAGAATTCGAACATTTGAAAAGAATCATTGAAACTGAAGGTAAAATGTTTCCTCTCATGCTGCTAAGCTGACCTTCCTCCCGTTGTTTTGTCGTCTTTGCGTGTCCAGGCTCATGAGCGCTCGGAGAGTGTGGAGGTTACCTTCGTCACGCAACTCGTCAAGAAGCTGATGATCATCATCGCCCGGCCAGCGCGTCTGCTGGAGTGTCTGGTGAGAGAAACACTGACAGCATTGACTGTCTTATATTCACTGACTGACTGACGATGGTCACACTGTTGAAACACACATGTGCAAGGTTTTATTGAATCCAGTGATTTTCATAATACTTCTTACTTTTTACTTGAACTTTAATTATCAGAGAGAAAGCACATTCATTCATACAGTATAGTTTAGTGTTAGAAAGTACATTTACTCAAGTACTTAAAGGGGAACTTTATACCAGGCCAATTTTTACACCTCAAAGTCAGTTTACAGGTGTGGGGAGTACTACTGCATACTGAATGTGACAAAGCCTTTTGCGGCTCCAGAGGGAGCTGTGTGAAGTCTGATAAATGCCCTCAAGTGATGTCACTTGAGTCGGTTGGAGACAACAAATGTGAATAAAAAAATGTGTCCAGACCTCTGTAGCTCCTCATCTCTGCCGCAGGCTGGAGGCTCCAGGCTACATTAGCTGCTGCTAGCATAGCATAGCACACCCCAATATCTGACAGAACCGTAATTGGTTGGGTTGCATTGTGGGTAATGTAGGCGCCAGGTTTTGATAAGGAGGAAGAATGCGTGGAGAGGAAAAAAAGATGATATCTCTGCTTCTGCTGCGTTAATTTTGTACAATGCTGAGTCATTGGAGTACTCCTTTAAGCACAGTTTGGAGGCACTTTTACTTCACTTAAGTATTTTACATTTCTGTTACATTTCAGAGGGAAATATTGTGCTGGAGTTCATAATACACAAAGCTTTTAATCAGCTTATGAAATATGATGTATTGTTATAAACTGTCAACAGTATAAAGTAGTCAGCCAACTGCTGCTTACACATGAACGCATCAGTATCAATAATAATAATAATAATAATAATCCAGTGATATATAATGATATATAAAAATAACACTCACAAGCTATTTTTATGTGGTACTTTAATTTTTGATGCTACATTTTGCTGGAAACAATTCTTTACTGTTAAGTAAGATTTTGGATACAGGACTTTAGGAGTAGTTTTATATTGCGGTAGTTCTACTTTCACTCAAGTAAAGAATCTGAATTCTCCCTCCACCACAGATTATCGCTGTGATGTGCCACATTTAGATAAAGACAAGAGGCAGACAAACAACGTTAGAAAGAAAAGAAGAAAATATTGGCACTTAACACACACACACAAAACATGCAAATAAGCTTTATGTTAGGCATGCGTGTTAAAGTTTGATCATGTGTCTTATTGATTTAGTGTAAAAAATTCTAGTCATGTTTTCTGAAATGTTTTAATCAGCCTCGTCCTGGTTGGTTATCCCCACCAGTTACACTGAATAGTTGCATTTTAATCACACTGCTGCACAGTGGTGTAAATTAGAGCCTGTTTGAAAGATCGCTGTGAAAAATACGACCAGTATTAACTGGAATAGCTTTTTCATATTGTACAGCTTGACTCCATGCATGCTTAATAAACAATTTAGAGCTTCCTGCTCCCCGGAGTGAAATGATTCAACCACAGCAATTCATTTATGGACTTCCTCCGAGAATTTTAAATCAGTCTAATGCACACACACACACATTAACACCTCACAGCTGGTAGGGCAGGGTTTTATATATGAATTACAGAGGCACTTTCTCCCTCCTCCACACAGAGCTCCATCAGTTTGGGCTGAGATGGTGCACATCTGGGGTCAAACAGGTGAATCCAACCTTGTGTGAGCCCAGAAATGAGACGAGAGGGGAGAATAGATAAAGACAGAGTGGGAAAAAAAACAAGTGTAGGAGACAGAGGGATAATTGGAGAGGCGGAGGGTGAGGGTGAGGAGGAGAGGGGAGGGAGGACGGGAAGAGAGGCTCTCCCGGTGCTCACATCGGTAGTTTTGACTAATCACATGCAGCTGAAGCTGTGACACCGTACAGGATGGGTTTTTACAAGTGGAAGCACACAGATAGAAGAGGGGGCAGTGAGTGTTTACATGTATACTGTATATGCTGTGTGTGTGTGTGTGTGTGTGTGTGTGTGTTGGGGGGTAACAGCAGTAATCTATATGTCTTTGTCAGAGGACACAGAAGTTAGATCGTCCTCTCATATTGTTGCATATCCAGTCATGTTTCTGCACTCTGCTGTTGTTGTAGAGGCCAGAGTTTATTGTCCAATCAGAAGGCTGTTTTATTGTTGGACACTGCAGTCTTTATGCATCGCAACCAGCGAAGTGGTGGTTGTTGTCTGGGAGGCGGGCAAACGGTGCTGCGGTCAGGACTATTCAGCCCAAATCCAAGACTGAATCTAAAAGGGCTCGAGTTAAAGACAAGACCAAGACTGACAAAAACCTTCAAGGCCTTGAACTGAAGTATTGTTTACTTTGTCTTATTCGAGCATCAGCTGTGTTAAAACATCATTCACTCAGGTCGCATTTTTAATCAGTTGGATTTTAGTGTGATCAGAGAAGGAAATCACCAGCGATGGAGTCTATTCTAGCTATCTGAGTAGCTAGCTAGCTCTACAGTATGTAGCGCTGCTTGCAGTCAGATAGTTACTGGAAATGACCATAATTACTTGCAAAATTGGCCATGCTGTAGGCCGCCTTTCAAAGCTTGGCGTTTAAGGGGATCAGTGTTTAAGATGCTCCTGTCACTCTGTTAATCTGTCAGGACCTCCTGCAAACTCATTTAATTTAATTTAATCCAATTTAATTTAAAGTCAGTGTAGAGACTGCGCCACTAACAGGAAACACACTTCTTTTTATCTGACGATGGTAATAAACAGCCTCCTGTCTCCCTCCCTCTGCAGGAGTTTGATCCAGAGGAGTTCTACCATTTGTTGGAAGCAGCAGAGGGCCATGCCAAGGAGGGCCAGGGCATCAAGTCCGACATCCCCCGATACATCATCAGCCAGCTGGGCCTCACCAGGGACCCCCTGGAGGGTAACACCGTCTCAGAATCCACATTTTATTTTACGTGTTGTGAGGCCACATCGGAAACGTGTTTGGGGGTCACTTTATTTTCTTGGTGTCTCCTGTTCTGGCTCCGTTTTGGTAACTTGACCCTTGTGTCTCTCTGTAGAAATGGCCCAGCTGAGCAGCTATGATAGTGGGAACCCAGAAACCCCAGAGACAGATGACTCGGTGGATGTGAGTACATAATCCTGTCATTATCATGTTTAATAGGTGTTATATCAGCATGAACTTAATAAAACACTATCTACAAAAGGAAATGAAGTAAAAGTTGACTTTATTTAACAGTTCAGTCATCCATAACTCATTTCAAATAGTTTGTCATCTGTCATTTCCAAAAAGCTACAGGTTTGTGTTTTTGTTTTGTGTTTTTTTTATGTGAATAACCAGAAAGGATGAGCCTTAGTTAGAGCATAAAGAAATAAGGCTGTTTCTTCTGTACAACCCTTTATTGGTTATCAACATGCTCTCTCATGGCTGCGTGTTTCAGAGTCGAGGCACCACAGTCCCAGCAGCTCCACCACAGACTAAAACCAAAACACCTCGAGAGGAAGACTTTGAAAACATCAAGCTCATCAGTAACGGAGCCTACGGGTAAGACAGCATCTGATTTACATCTTTAATATTCGAATATTAATACGTAATCGCTGCATTACAAAATAACGTCAAGAGTTAAAGTGAATGTGTTAAATTCAACTTTCTAATGAATAGCTAAAGTCGATTGATGTATATATTTTCCAACTAAAACCTCTGACTGTCTTTCCTTTCCTGTGTAGCGCCGTGTTTCTGGTGCGTCACAAGGAGACCCGGCAGCGTTTCGCCATGAAGAAGATCAACAAGCAGAACCTGATCCTGAGGAACCAGATCCAACAGGCCTTCGTGGAACGAGACATCCTGACGTTTGCTGAGAACCCGTTTGTTGTCTCCATGTTCTGTTCTTTCGAGACCAGGAGGCACCTCTGCATGGTGATGGAGTACGTGGAGGGTAAGATGATTATTATCACAGTTACAGTTTATTATTACTGGCAGTCGTTGTCTTGTGTTTAATGTCGTGACTGTCCTCTGCAGGTGGAGACTGTGCCACGCTGCTGAAGAATATCGGAGCTTTGCCCGTCGACATGGCTCGCATGTACTTTGCAGAGACCGTCCTCGCGTTAGAATATCTTCACAATTATGGCATCGTACACAGAGACCTCAAACCTGACAAGTAAGACACAAACACACACACAGTCATATCCGTTAATTTATATTCACCACATTAATAAAATGAAGGATGTGGTGTCTCATTGTTTCATACACAAAAATGTTCCCTGTATTTTTCCTAATATGTGATTTGGGTGAAAAGTGAAGTTTTTCTAAACTTAAGCTGCTTTTGGGATCAAACTTTTCATATTCTGTCCTGCAGTCTTCTCATCACTTCCATGGGGCACATTAAGCTGACAGACTTCGGTCTCTCAAAGATCGGCTTGATGAGTTTGACCACAAACCTGTACGAAGGACACATAGAGAAAGACACCAGAGAGTTCCTCGATAAACAGGTACCAGCAACTTTTTCCAAAACATTGTGCATTTTTCTGTCATTTTGCAATAAAATCTGATAATATTCAAAACCAGCAAGTTACTGGTAATCATAAAACATCCGCAGGCACTTCTTTTAGCCTCTAGCCTGTGTTTTGCAAGAATTCTCCCAGTTCCCAATAATTTTTCCTGCAGAAAAATTGTGGGTATTAAATTACAAAATAAAATTACAAGATCATATAAAATTAAATGTTGTGGGGATTGTTTGAATTTCTTGCAACTTGCGACTGCTTTTTTCATGTCTCAAGCTGATTTTCTGTGCGTTGATGCCTCTTCAGGTGTGCGGCACTCCAGAGTACATCGCCCCAGAGGTGATCCTGCGTCAGGGCTACGGGAAGCCGGTGGACTGGTGGGCGATGGGAGTCATCCTGTATGAGTTCCTGGTGGGCTGTGCTCCCTTCTTCGGAGACACACCAGAGGAACTGTTTGGTCAGGTCATCAGTGGTGAGTCGCGGTGCTACAGCTGTAGTTAACAACAGTTCTGCTTTTCTGCAATACAGGTCCTATTTTTGTAGTTTTAGACATTATTGCAATCAGTTTAGGTAACATTTTACTCACCAACATCATTATAGAGCATCACCAGTGAACAGTCTCTTTACAGCCACCACACCCAGTCACACCAGAATTTACAGCAAAAATTCAGAGAATAGAATGAATCTGGAGACTCCAAAGTAAAAGAAGCTGTTATATTAACTGTGTGGAACCATCCAGTTTCATATAACTGCGCTCTCTCTGTATAAACTCCATAATAGAACGGTCTGCAGCCAGTGCGTCATGAGACAGGAGTCGATTGGTACTTTACCAGCAATCTAGCATGTTAGCAGCAGCCAGAATAGCTCGCCAGTAGCCCGGCAAGTACTCATTATATCAGAACCAACTAGTGATAGCACAAATGTATTTTGCTGTGCCACTTTTTAGTGTGATCGGGCACTCGGTTTCCAACAAGTCCGCTTTAACCTAATAACGTAAACCAGTGTTTCCCGACCTGGCAGTCAGGACTCTCTGAGTGGGTCACGGGGTAAATGTGAGGAGAAAACAGAAAACATGAATCTGTAATCTTTGTTTTTTTTTTCAAGTGTAGACTAACAACTCAATATTATTCAAATCAAATATTCAGAAAAAGGAAATTACTGATTTGAACTACTAACGGGGTGTAGACGTGCAACCTTTGGCGAGGGATCGCTGGTGTCTATTTAGGGGGTCACAAGCCAAAACTGATCTAAACTGCTTCTTTGTAAGATTAAATGATGGTGAATGCAGCCGAAATGCCCATAACAATCACTGGTACTGTATGTAAAAGTGCATATACATTCACACACAGTAGGTCTACATTAAAACAGGGAGCAGCTCTGCGATTCAATTGATTTTTTTACAACACTTTATATAAACCCTTCATCCATTTAAAAAGCCAGTACATCATTTGTTTTCATGACCAACACGCAGACTAAAGTATTAAAACAAGAATTTTTTTAACTTAACTTTAAGTTACTGTGTGCAGAACACGTGAACATTGTTGTCTCAGGTGAAGGTAAATGTATTCTTATAATATGGATTAAATGCTTAAAAATGGATGTTGTCCAGTTCCTGTTCTCCAATGAAGGTGTTGTTACAGTATGTCTGTATTTTATTGTGAATGTTTAATGTTTGAGCCTGAGGGCTTCCCGGCTGAGAGAGAACAGCAGACCTGATACAGTCATCAGAAATGGACAGATAGAGACGTTTCTCTACAGCAGAGAAGCTCAGGCTTGACTCACAAGGAATAAAATCAATTGTGATTTCTCCTCTGCGTTCTTTTCGCCTTTGAATTCCCTTTGATGAAAGGCCAAGTCAATGATCATAAACCTGTATTGATCTCTGCATGTCTCTTTTATGACTGAGTCTGTCTCTCCATATTGATGCACTGTGGTGATAAAGAACTGAGGGCCTCCTTCAGCCTTGAATGTGTTCTGTATTTTTATCTGTCCGCAGGATGTTTGTCAGTAAGGTGCATCGTGTAGGGCAGCGTGTGCAACTGTGGAACTGAAGTTTGAAAAATTGGTGTCATGCAGGAACAATAAACAGAAACTAGTAACTGTAGCAAAATTAATTTACACAGAGAAACAGCATACTGGTTTAATAGGCAAGAAAATAAAAGCATGTGAGATTTCTGAAACAAACATATTGATGGAGGAAACACTTGAAGGATCACTCCGGGTTATTACCACTTGGGTCTTATTTTTGAAGTTTTGTCCTTTATTTCTGTCACTGATAATAACATTATATTCACCACGTTAATTGCTGAGATGTGGGAGCACGGTGACACAATCAGTCAGGTCGTAAACAAACCTCCGGGTTTGATAAACNNACAGACCAACCTCAACTGTGACCGACCGCACTTACTGTAGTTGTGCTCACACAGTTTTCCTGTGCAATGAGGGATTATTACCGACATATCATGTGCACTCACCTCCAAATGAAGTGGTTTAGATAATCTGGATAAACTGCTTTTTTTCAACCTGTCTGACCGCTTGTGTTTCTTGTCCTCTCAGGCTCCCTTATAGCTACAGTATTACGCCGTGTGCTCTCAGCAATGTTACCATAAAGCTACATAAATAAGACCCATGTCATGATAAACCAGTATTGTGCTTTAAGTCTTAAGTAGCAAGTAACAATACCGTAGTGGAGCAAGGACACAATGTACGATGCAACGCTGCCTTCATCTCAGGCATCCAAGCATGAAAAAATTTAACAAGGAATGTAATTGTTTTAAATAGTCAAGTTTTATCTCTCATGTCTCTCTGGTCCTGTTTTGTTGTTCCATATGGGATTGTTGTAAATCAATTGCATGTAATATAATTAGGTAACTATGTGATGCCCATCTTACACTGCCATTTTGACCTGGTCCCTCTTGTAAAAGAGATAATTTATCTCAAGAGACGTCCTGGTTCAATAAATAACTTAATTGAATAATGTCATCAATGTGAAGCAAGTGTGATGGCCAAGATTACAATTTGTGTTAGTGCACTAAAGTGTAGAACAGGAGAGTAAATGTACTTCACTGTGTGATTCCCACCAGTGTTACCAATCACTGTTGTAATTTTTGTTTTGCCATCAGTGGTTATATATTAGACACATTAGTCAGTTTTTCAGCTGATAAAAGTTAGAGAAGCAGCGTTCCACTGGATATTTTTCCATTATTTGTTTTCTAACTAATAAACATTGTTTGGTGTGACAGAGGATCCATGTGTTTACGCTGTGTTTGTGTGTTGTGTTAGATGAGATCATCTGGCCAGAGGAGGACGAAGCTCTGCCTCAGGAGGCTCAGGACCTGATCTCCAAACTGCTGAGACAAAATCCTCTGGAGAGACTGGGCACAGGTAACACACACACACACACACACACCTGCTGACAAGGGTTTCTTAGGATGTAGTAACAGTTACTGAAAAGTTTTTCTTTCTCCACATTTTTAGTTGCCCTTGTGCGTTAGAGTTTGTACCGTCTTTCTCTTTTTTGTGCATGTTCGCTCAGTACTCTAACGGGATGTGTTCTGCTTTCGTCTGTGTGTTACTCTTTGAAACTGATGTTTTTTGGGGGTTTTACACTCAGAGTTTCAGAATGAAAGAGCAACCAGACTCCACCAAGTTTTTGGCCCAAAGCTGGTTGAATCTGATACTGTAGTTGCCGATGTCTCTTCTCATCTGTCTCACTCTGTTTCCTCTCTCTCTGTTCCTTCACGTTTCACCACCCTCTCTGTCTTCTCCATCTCTCCTTCATCTCCACAGGAAGTGCCTTTGAGGTGAAGCAGCACTCGTTCTTCACAGAGCTGGACTGGAACAGCCTGCTGAGGCAGAAGGCCGAGTTCATTCCCCAGCTGGAGTCTGAGGACGACACCAGCTACTTTGACAGTATGTCTCTGACTGCTTCATCCAGATCTCGCCCTCTCTGAAAGCCATGTAGTCACATTATCGTCGACATACAACCTGATCACTGTGTGTGTCTCTCTCAGCTCGTTCTGATCGGTACCACCATGTAGATTCAGAAGAAGAGGACGACACCAATGATGATGAACACGTGGAGATTCGACAGTTCTCCTCCTGCTCGCCTCGTTTCAGCAAGGTACACTGATGACACTGATCCAATTTTAAAGTAAATCAGCTGTTTCTTAACTGTTCTCCTGAGATGTGAGCTATTAAATAACACGACTCAATAGATAAATATCAAAGGGAAACTTTGCACTGTGCTGCACAGTGAAAACACTGTAAAGAGATTTTTAACAAATGTCACGGCATTGGCCCAGGAACAAGTGATTTGAGTTTTTCTTGCAGATCCAAATGATTTATTATTTATTAAAGAATGTTAATGATCATTTTCAATCAATGAAAACAAATCTGGCACATGTCCCGTGATTTTGCAGCCTTGGTGGAGTGTTTTCCAGGTTTTTATATTTTTAAATTAAAAATAGATTGAATAGGGTCTTATATATATTATCTGTATACAGTGTAATATTATCCAATTGCACTTACCGATGTGTGCTTGAGAACAGAATACAATAATCAGATTCACATGACAATTTGACAACTTGCCCCCTTTGCAGGGAGGCATGAAATGAAACAAGTCCAAAATGGTTTAAAGGTGGCATCGGGAACGACTGAAACATGAAATGTTGCGCCACATATGACATGTTGTGTGCAGGTGTACAGCAGTATGGAGCGTCTGTCTCTGCACGAGGAGAAGAGGACTCCTCCTCCCACCAAACGCAGCCTCAGTGAGGAGGGAGGAGATCGTATCGACAGCCTGAGCGGACTCAAGTCCAGAGACCGATCCTGGCTGGTGGGATCTCCAGAGATGTGAGTTCTTCATCTCCATAAAACCACACAGCCTTGGTCATTTGTAGACTTGTAGCTCCTGTTCCTTAAAGATTTGTCTTTTTTTAATACTTTGAATTATTTTTGGCCTTAGAGAACAAGAGGAAGCATACTCTTGCAGTTAGCACAGTATTTTCCTGCAGTTGTTTATTGATTCCTACAAGAAACAAGCTGGGAAGCGAGAAGCTTAATTTAGGTTGTTTTTTTCTCCTGGAGCCATATGTGAGTTAATTATTTTCTATATGGGAACACCTCAGAGTCCACTGTGGCTTTTATACCGTGAACAGTTACTCAAGGAACAAAGAGAGGCTGTGTTTAAATCCTCCTCTACGTTTCAAAATGTGCCTGGAGTCAGTTTAACCCATGGTTAGGGTGGTTTCACCAGTTAGTTAACGGCTAACAGAGCCTAGAGCATCTGTTGCTACTGTTGTTATGGTTACCTGCAGTTAAAAATACTTTGAGCAGTGATTAAGAAGTGTGGTCTGCTACTCAGTTCTGTGTTGGTTTGCTGTGTTTTAGACCTGTACATGCTTCTCATCTCCTCTCCAACCTCCCCAGCCTGCGGAAGCGTCTGTCCGTCTCGGAGTCGTCCCACACAGAGAGCGACTCCAGCCCACCACTGACAGTCCGGAGGCGCTGCTGTTCAGCCATCATAGAGATGCCCCGCTTTGCGATCTCCTCAGAGGAAGAGGGAGGCCAAGGTCAAGGTAAAACACAGGAAGGATATTCTGATGGCCTGTGGTCACTAGCTGTCAGGAGGAAACTGTCCTTCAGATTGGCCCAGAAAAACTGGGCAGAATAAAAGAAAGTTGTTGATGCTGTAGAACAAAAGCGTCTATTAAAGTGTCTAATATCTGACATGCCTTAAACTCCCAAAATGTAAAGAATTTTAGTTGTAGAAATGTAGAGAACCCCATGAAGTTGTTACTAATACATTCTTAGATTTCCTTTCAAAAATAAGAACTGAATATAGTGAACTGTAACACAAATCCTGACTCACTATTGTTGGTCTTTCAGGTGCAGCTGGAAGTCGTAAGAGTCCCAGTTTGTTGGGTCCGAGTGCAGTGAGAGGCCCCCGGAGTGACGAGCTGCCCCTCGCCATCCCAGAGCTCCCAGTGGAGAGAGAGCTGAAGCTCAGTGAGTCTCCCTCCACACCAAGCTCCACCTCCAGTCAACTGAGCAAGGCCACGCTCACACGTCAGTAAAGAAACACACTTGTAGTTTCAACATAAGGGTTGTTATCAGTGACCTTGATGCTTCCCTTCTATTCCTAGTGAAATTGTGAAATTTACATAAATCCAACTTCTCTGCAACTTTACTTCAGAGAGAAATTGGCCTAAAAAAAGTTCTCAGATATCTGCAGTCACCCTGATGGTGTTGGATTGTTTCTCTGAACTCTGTTTTAACCCCATTTTATTGTGTTTGACTGACACGCACAGTCGAAAACCAAGAAACCTTCATCTGAGCTTCCTCTCTCACCTTCCTCTGTTCCTGCAGCGGGTAGTTCAGGCGACGTGTGTGATCGTGGTCACAGAGGTAACGGCAGTAATGGCGGTGCCAGCGGAGCCGCTAAAGGTGCATCAGACAGCGACTCTCCATCGACTCCAAGAGCCATCAGCGACCTGGCGGCTCGCAGGGCTCGCCATCGGCTGCTCTCCGGAGATGCAGACAAACACACAGCGACGCCGAGCTCTAGACCGCTCAACAAGGTCATCAAGTCGGCCTCTGCCACCACACTGTCACTGATGATCCCTGCAGGTCAGTGTGTCAGGCTGGGAGCAAGAGGGTGGAGATACTGCTGCTGAATGCTGAGAGCCAGAATCACATTTAATGTGTTTTTGCAAGATTCAAGTTCTGAGTTCTGTGCACGAATCTTGTGGCTCTAATGTGCTGATTAGGTGTGATTTTTCTTTATTGCAGAAAATAAGACAGATAAAAAAATCTGTGATTGTACTTAAAAGACTCCATATGAACACCAACCTCACCAACACAAATGTCTGTTAATCTGTCTGTTCTCAGACCACCACGGAGCCTCTCCATTGGCCAGCCCGATGTCGCCACACTCACTGTCGTCCAACCCGTCGTCAAGAGACTCCTCCCCGAGCCGGGACCTGTCCCCGGCCGTGAGCAGCGTCAAGCCCGCCATCGTGATCCACAGAGCGGGCAAGAAGTATGGCTTCACCCTGAGGGCCATCCGAGTATACATGGGAGACTCTGACATCTACACTGTACACCACATGGTCTGGGTGAGTCCCACGCGGAAACAAAAATACAGGTTTAGCCATGGCATGTGTTTGAGGTGTCAAGTTCACAAACATCATTAATTTAAGATTTTTTTGTTTGCCTTTATTAGAGTTTCTGGCAGTAGAGAGATGACAGGAAGCGAGGGGAGAGAGAAGCCCCTAACATGAGATTTTTTAAACCAGCTTGTCCTGAAATTATTGAAAATGAGGAGTTCTGATGTCAGGTGCAATTAACTTAATGTAAAATGAAAAGTGTAAAAGAAGAATCGTCACAAAAGCTACCACAATACAGGTATTAATATCAGATAAGTGTATTATTATTGAGGTATGTTCAAGAAGAGTATGGTTGGGTCAGGGTGGTTGCAGTGAACTGGGATTCTTGTAGTTGACAGAAGATGGCAGTAAACAACAACAGAAGAGGCTCAGCCCATCGGCCTTAAATACATCAGCCTCCATCTCTCTCACCCGACATCTCTTTTGTCTTCCTCTTTCTCTCCCTCTCGTCCTCACTCTTTTCTTTTCTCTCCACCTTTCTTTCTTTCCTCTGACCATCTCTCTCTGTTCGCCTTCAGCATGTGGAGGAGGGCGGTCCGGCCCACGACGCGGGGCTGAGGGAGGGAGACCTGATCACCCACGTCAACGGAGAGCCGGTTCACGGTCTGGTTCACACAGAGGTGGTGGAGCTCATACTGAAGGTACAACACATGGACACAAAGTACACTTAATTCTGCCTTTTTGTATTCAGTAAAATCCCTCCTCCAGTACTGATAAACAGGCATAGTGTACACCAAGGTTTTTGTTTTGTTTTATTTTGATTTATTTTCTTGTTTTTATTTCTAGTTTTTATAAATTTTTTACTTAATGCTCATTTTGAAAATAAATGTCAGTTCATCCTAAAAACACTCTGACTTATATCAGTTGGTAACATACAACATACCTGTGATAAAAGGTTCCCACTCCTGCCAAAAGTTGAAACTTCAACACAAATTACGTGAATTAAAGTAAAACCAAATTTGCACCCATATCTGTGTGAACTGAAACTGAAATAAGACTCAAAAACATCAGTAATGCTCCGTCTGTCGTCCCTCAGAGCGGTGCCAAAGTGTCCATCTCTGCCACCCCGTTTGAGAACACGTCCATCAAGGTCGGCCCCGCCCGAAAGACGAGCCACAAATCCAAGATGGCGAGACGCAACAAGAAGACCAAGAACAAGGAGGGACAGGACAGGTGGGACACACACCTGTGTTATATCAAACATCGCTTTGTGTGTATTTAATGTGGGGATTTATTGACTTGAGTTGTTGTGTGATTTTTAGCAGTAAGAAGAGGACGTCTCTGTTCAGGAAGATCACCAAGCAGGCGTCTCTCCTCCACACCAGTCGCAGTTTGTCCTCTCTGAACCGCTCTCTCTCCTCAGGGGAGAGCGGCCCCGGCTCGCCCACACACAACCTGTCACCACGGAGCCCGACGCAGGGCTACAGGTCCACGCCAGACTCCGCCCATTCAGGTGAGAGACAGATAAACACTCACCTGTACTGTAATAATAACTTGTTAACATGCGTTCAGGGGACATCAGGTCATCTCGCAGTTCAGTTTGATATTTGAGAGTTTGAATGAAGACAAAATTCAGTATTTCTTCCTCCTGCAAACACGGGTTCTTCCTTTTTTAAAGATAGTTTTGTTAGTTACTTATATATAGAGTAAAAGTCTCTTATACAATAAAAAAAGGGAACATTGATAACAACCAACTGCTTCTGTATAACTGAAATACTAAAATATACACTTATATATACATACATTATATAATTTACATGTACAATTACTTAATTATATAAAACTGCCAGTATGTAAATATACTTTTTTAACAGTATAGTCAACACAATGTATACCAATATCAGTTTAGTAAAAAGAATATTTTAAACCTATGCATGTTCATTTACGTTGATAAAATATTCATAAAAAAGAAATGCCAGTATATAAAATATATTAACTCTCCTCTCTACCTCACAGTTGGTGGAAACTCGTCTCAGAGCAGCTCTCCCAGCTCCAGCGTCCCAAACTCCCCAGCAAGCTCAGGCCACATCAGGCCCAGCTCCCTGCACGGCCTCGCCCCGAAGCTTCAGCGCCAGTACCGCTCACCCCGACGCAAGTCTGCCGGCAACATCCCGCTCTCCCCTCTGGCCCGCACACCTTCACCCACCCCTCAGAGCAGCTCACCACAGCGCTCACCCTCCCCACTGCCCAGCCACGCACTGGCACAGTCTGCAGTGGGCCAGTCGTTCCCTGTGAAGCTCCACTCCTCCCCTCCCCTGGTGAGGCAGATATCCAGGCCTAAGAGTGCAGAGCCTCCACGGTCTCCGCTCCTCAAGAGGGTGCAGTCAGCTGAGAAACTGGCCGCCTCCCTCTCTAACTCCCCCTCGTCTCCCTCTGGGGTGGCGGCAGCGGGGGAGAAGAAGCTGGCGGTGGGAGCGGCTGTAGGGAGCCGGAAACACAGTCTGGACATCTCACATTCAGAGTTTAAGAAGGAGATTCTGCAGAGAGAACCGAGCCTGCAGAGCCTTCAGGTATGAGTTTATCACACAACCCAAGGTTGACGATATATTGATTCCATAATAGTGTCTTTAAATAATAAGTTTTAACAGCATAATGATGACCATATTGCTTTAAAGAGATTATAATCGTGTCCCTTAATGATAGTTCCTTTAAAAGGAGGTATTGTGAAAAGATTAGAAAAGCAGTTAGAGATCTTATTTATATGATGTTAAAGCAGTGGTTCTCAAATTGAGATGTATAAACACAACTAAAAACACGACTACTCAAAATCATTTGTTTTTCTGCCAGATAATTTCAGTTTGAAAGCCACCTTATGTTTGCGTAGCTGCTCACTTTGCTGCATTTTGTGGGTTTTCTGTATCAGTATATATTGTGTCAAGATAATTCTGTATCTTATTTCTTTTCTGACCTTCAGGAGTCAGCCAGCGAGGGTCTGCTGTCCTCAGCAGGACGCGGTGTGGAGAAGGGCAGCCTGCAGAAACACTCCTCCTCATCCAGGAAGTTAGGGCGTCAGGAGGGAGACGGCGCCCTCAGCGCAGTGTCCGGCTCGCTGGGCCTGGCCCCCGGGAAGAGCAAGCTGAAGGACAAACTGTCCGCCATCCGGCAGGACAGAGCCGAGCGGAGGGAATCACTGCAGAAGCAAGACGCCATCCACGAGGTCGATTCATCTGAGGACGAGACAGATGAGGGCTCAGAGGACAGCCAGGACGGGCGCAGGGGGGCGACCTTCACCCCTCCTCCCCTGCTGAGGCCCACCACTGTGAGAACTGGCCCTGGAGGCACTCTGCCGTCCCTCTGCCTCTCCCCCTGCACCCCTCATGCCACCTTCACCCACACAGGGCCCTCGCAGGTAGGCAGGCCCACTCCCTCGCACACCCTCCCCTCCGTTACAGAGACAAAGCCCGGTCAGAGCGCCTCCTCTCCCGGAGTAAAAGACGCAAGGTCGACCTCATCCTCAGAAGATAGTGCAAGACAAGAGAGGAAGGTTCTGGGGCCAAGCAGTACCACGAAACCCACTCAGGGCCCCCTTCCCTTCTCCACCCCAGGCAGTGCATTCATCTCAGTCAGCAAGGACTCTTTCCTCAAGCCAACTCCTCCTCAAGATTTAAAGAGTCTCAGGGGGAAGACTGCACCATCAGAGCCCAGGGCAGAGGACCAAACCCTGGACAGCCCTAGAACCACGGTCCCCTCTACCACTATCACTACAAATACTACCAACTGCAGAACCACCACGAATACCACAGACTCCAGAACTACCACCAGTACTACAGACTGCCGAACCACTGACCAAGAGACGCCCCGCGCCTCCTGCTCCTCTCCTGGCATCCCCAAGGTGAAGAAGGAGGCTGACAATCGGAGACTATGTGCTGCGGCTGCTGCAAGTCTGAGTGCGTCACCCTCGTCCACTTCTGCCTCCAGCTCCAGTTCCAGCTCCCCGGTTCCGGCCCCTGAGAGTGGCGTGGACAAAGTTGTGTCCCAGCTTGCAACAGTAGCTAAGAGCGTTCTGGGCCCCGTCAAACTTAGCACCACTGCAGACAAGAGCCAGAAGGACCAGAAACCATCCAGAGGTGGCACCCCAGAAGTCCCACCAACTGACAGCCTTTCATTTCCCTCCAAACAGCCACCAACCCCTCAGTCGCCTCACCTCTCGGAGTCCTCAACTAGACAGAAAACTGAGCAAGTTGCCTCACCGACCACCTCACAGAGGTCGGCCAAATCCTCAACCCAGAAAGACTGTGCAGCCGTGCCGCCGCCATCCTGCAAGGACTTCCCAGATAGGCCCACATCAGGGTCTGCGGGTAGGGAGAACGCCGCCTCGTCTGCATCTGCACAGCGGCTGGGTGCAGCAGCCGCTCAGCCCGCCGTCAACGCAAAACCCAACTCCTCTGCAGCATCTGAGCCACAGCGCAAGAGGTCCGAACCGCAGACGACAGCCGCCACCGCCGCCGCCGCCACCGCGTCCACCTCCTCGCAACAAGACAAAGCAACCAGCAAGAAGACGTAGCAGCAAAAAGCAAAGAACCTAACAAAATGTACAGATCACACCACTCAGTGCTGGCTTGAGGTTTTAAAACTCACACAAACTGCATGTTTGTAAGAAAACATTATTAGTAACTTCGCACTAATCAGAGAGTTTGACTTTCAAAGCAAAACAAAGGTGTAGAGGGAGACAAAGAGCTATCAGAAGCAGACAGATAGTAGTTCTAGTTTCATTCCAGCTGTTCTGTGCTCTTAATGTTAAAGTTATTTTGGTGTCCTGACTCTTTGGTTCCTGCTTTCAGACTAAATGCCACGAGGAGCTGGCGTGTTTTTTTCTCTTTCTGCGAACATGTACGGGGCTCGAAATAAAGAGCTCAGTGGTCCACGCACATGCAATTTTAAAATGTAGACACATTACACACACACACACACCTTTCTCGCTCATGATCTTCTAGTGCTGCCTCGTTACTTTTCACCTGCACGCATGTTCCTCAAGCAGATCAGGACGTGCCTTACTGAGCACTCTCTTTTCCCTTCCCTCCTCGCCCGACGATGTCTACCCAGCCATGGCTGGAGAAAGATTGTATCTCAGCAATAAAGTGCAGCGTATGTTTAGCAATCTGTGTAAATGCATTACAGTGTTTTTAATAGGACTAAATCTGCACCGTCAATGTACACTCAGCACCCAGATAACTAGGCCAAATTAAATTCTCCTCTCGCTGCAGTCCCTGGTGGTCCGACGCTGCAGGTCTGTAGGCGGGGAGATGTATCCCCTGAGCACAGACTCCAGGTGTAGTTCAGTGAGTTCAACAAAACTCTTATTTCTACTCGCTCTTTTTTATTAGCAGAGAGCGTCGCTAACAATAGGTAAATGATATAGACAAAATAGACAAATGTTGCTGGTGGCCGATTGTACGGTCTGTCAGCTGTGGCTAATAAGTTTCTGACAAATGCTGAAAGCTAAACCTAAATGTGTTCGATAAGGGATTTGAAAAACTTCAGAACTTTAGTTAGCTTTAGCACGATTACGCATCAGTCATTGTTCTGCGCTGTCAGCAGAGTTCGCCAGGCTCATCGGTTTTAACTCACAACTTTAGATTAAGACGCCCTTTAGTTGCAAACTCACATACGCACATGAAGCCAAGGATTTTGAGTACATACCTGATATTACTGGTCTCCTGCACAGATCTACACTATCATTCAGCTGAAGAATCCAAACTGAGCATGCTCAGACTGTTATTTTAGAAACACCGTTCTGTTGGACCACCGCCTTTTTATTTCCGGCCCCAATCAGCCTCTGAAGGCTGCGGTAGTTTTATTTGGTATCTGGACCAACTTGCTGTGTTTTTTGCCTCTAATCCTGTAAAGTCATCAGACTTGACTTTGTATATGTGTGTGTGTGAGGGAGAGAGCGTTCGTTCATTTGTGCATGGTTATCTCTGTATATATATAAGAATATTTAAAGTTCTGTTGTGCATCTGTTTTATACCCCGAGTGTGTTTGCGCGTGTGTGTGTTTTAGGATTAACTTTGTTCGGGACACCCTGCTACCTGTGTATGTGTCTGTGTCGGGCGTCAGGCTTTGCACAAACTTTTATCTCATTTGTCCAGTGAAAAAGACAAAAAATCACTAAAAGGAAAGCCGGTCGAGATGTTTGCCCGCTGACTGTCGTGTTTTGGGTTGGAGCTCAGTTCTGCTAGTGCTTCAGTAGGTAAAAACAAAAATGCAGTTAGTCTGTTAAACTCAGTTCCTCATGTTTCTTTTGTTAGTTTTTTCCTGGATTTACCACCTTTCATTTCTTCTGTGTTGTCCTGATCACATCCCTGATTCCTACTGTACATTTGACAGCGAGAAACAGTTTGCAGATTGTTTTTTTGTTTTAGTTTGTTCCACATTTTTTTTAGAAAATCACCTTTCAAATCGCACACCGAGCCCAACCCTGGTGTGAGTCCACTCGTGTCGTACATTTGAACGTTCCCTGCTCCTGCGAGGATGTTCCTCTCATGAGTGTGAACTAAACCTCCTTCAGTGTTTTGTGTCTTTACTGGGCTTGTGTCACTGTTGGAGAGAAAGCAAGAGTTCACTGATTCCAGTTTAATTAAGAGCTTTCAGGCTCAGTTTAAACTGACATCAACACTGACTGTGGCAATCTCTGTATTATGTTTACATGTTGTTTTTTATTTTTCTTTATGTGTTTTTTTTTTGTCGATGGAACTTGTTGCCTGTAGCAATCAAACCTCCTCTGACAGGCTAGGATAATTACCAACAACTTGTCCACATGTTCAGGTGACTCCTGATCATAATGTGGTGTGTTAATATTTAGTTGTGTGATGAAGAGGTCACCTGTGATGGAGGACGTGTAGAAAAGAGGGCACATATGTCAAAATCATCTCCGCTCTTGTGCACGTCGCATGGCAGCGCAGAAGTGTGTTAACAGGTGTGTCTGTGGAATAGATCAGTGGCGTTGAGACTTGCGGAGAGGAAGCAGCTCCGACCGTTTGAGCTGTTGACCTCAGGATTTATCTGCAGTGTGCTTTGGCCAATCAGACGGTCAGGAATCTGATGACTAATGAGTTTAAAACTGCTTCTGTCTTTGGTGGCGTCAGACTTGAAAAGATTTGTCGATTAACCGACCACTTTGGATGTTATTCGTGTACACAACCCAAACGTCTTGCCTCTTAGCGCGGTGTCACCGGGAAAACGAGATGACTGACTCACTTTAGTCGCACTGCTCAGAAGCAAAAGAGGTCACGGTGGCACAACGAACACCTTGAGCAGAAATCAGTCTGCGGGTCAGATCTGAGAGCGAGCATGGACAGATCCGTTTTAGATCGAGCAAGGACAGAATTGTGAGCATATATAAAGATTTGAGCCCTAAAGACAAGTTTTGTCTGTAGATTTGAGTAAGCAACAAGTAGAGTTGGACTTTGGTTTGGACCCGGATCCAGGGTGATAAAATACCTGGATTCTCTCATCAATCTTGTATCTGTTGTGGATTCAGATTTGATCAAATGCTTTCAAGCCTGAAACTTAACAAAAGGTTTCCTCTTGCTGTCAGTTTTGATCGTCTCTATTCTTCGCGTGCAAAGTGAACTCTGTTGGGTTCAGAAATGAAGTGTTTTCCTGTTAAATTTTAAAAAAAGTAACATCAGTGAGCGTCATTCGTTCTTTCATTGGTTCAAAAGACTTGAACTGTGAAAAAGAGATTATGATTCTTACTGAGTGCTCAAAATCTGAGAGCAGATTTCGAACTGTTGGCTCACAAAATCTGGATTTTGTACTTAAAACTCGAACTAAAACCAGAGCAGGGCCTAAATTGTGAGCTGAATTTCAGTTTATGGCAGATACATCAGTATCACAGTATTTGTTGGCCGATAAGTTCCAAGAAATGTCAGTACAGAAATGCCAAAGATATGTTTTAGGTCATTTAGAAACTGTCTCCATTACATTTAGGGTATTTATATGAAGAAACAAATATTGGCTGATCAATCAATCAAATATCAGTATCGCTGCCTCAGAAATCCTGCTGGGCTCCACTCCAAACTTGTGTTTCGTTAATGATTTGTCCCCGTGTGCTCTGACTGATTAATTACAGACGGGTTCATTAAATCCTGAATTTGGTTCTTGCTCAGTAGTTTTGTCACAAACAATCTTCTACATCAGTTCTGATCTGATCTCTTGACTCTCTTCAGGCCGCCACAGTTTCTGTTTTACATTCTTATTAAGCGCCCGCTGGCGACTTCGGCTGGAGTTGTGACTTTCTGGATGTAATTTGAACCTGATTGTGTTTGTGTGTAATCACACACAATCCACTCCATCTGCTCTCAGCTGGTCGTCCTATTAGTGCTACGTGGACAGCTGCCTCGCACACACACACACACACACACACACACACACACACACAGATCAATACCAGTGGCATCTAATGTAGTGGTGCCAGTTTCAACGTCTCCGCTGATGGTATAAAAACACACACATACATACACACCCACCTTCTCCTGTGCATAAAGATGATGGTCCAGCCATCTGCTGGGGAGTGAAGCAAGTGTCAGTTTCCCTGGTGGAGTCATTAATCTCAAACCCTGAGCCTGTTGACTACACACACACACACACACACACACACACACACACACACACACTCAGGGTCAGGTTGGCCAACACAAACACTACCCAGCCTCCCTCAGGCTCCTCTGTCCTGCCCCGGTCCGGTCGGTTCAGCAGTTACGCTCTGTTAGCAGTTTGCTCGACCTCCAGCCTGTGGTTTACCCATCATGCATCTCTGCTGCAGAGGCCCACAAACCAGACACACAGTTCATTAAGTCGCACACAGACAACAAGTCAAACTCAAACTGTAATCAGTCTGAAAGTCGGGATTTCAGAGCGTGTGTGTGTGTGGAATAGCGTCACCAGTTTTAGCGAGCGCTTTTGCTTTCGACAGTTTGTGTTACTCAAATCAATAACAAATCTTGGTGAGTCCTGTTGAAGCCTTTTGGCCAAAACTTCAAAGTCCCGTCATGTTTTCAAAAGCTCGGCATTCTCTCAGACGTATTACTTCTCAAATTGCTGTCTGTTTTCCAGCAGTAGATTTGTCAGTAAAAAAAAACACTTGAGCGCAGACGAAATTTCGAGTATTTAAATTTTGTCCCGTGCTGATGATTCTGTCCCCGCCCGTGACCAGATATCAAACCTCGACCTGCAGATTGAGGGAAGCGTCAGGTGTGGTTTTGTCAGTTTTGACACTTAGGAGCTTCCGTACTCCTCTGACTGTGAGCATGTAGCGAGAGCAGCTCTGTCTGTGAGACACATCGATGATCCAAACATGTGACTTTGGGTATGACGAGGTACAAGGTGAAGCCTTATTACCACTAACACACACACACACACACACACACGTTCTGAGGCACCGTGACATGAGATTCAGTGATGTTTCAATGTGCAGTGTGTTGAGCTTGTATCTGTGTCTGAGGAGGTCGTTTCTGCTCGGATGAGCAGCAAAAAACGACTTTTATGGACTTCACTTTTGCAGACGAGGGCAGTATTTCCAAGCTGTGTGTTTTGTGTTTGTCTTTAAAGAGTGATGAAGACGAGGAGGAAGATTCAGCTGTACACCGTAAAAGCTTGAGAAAGACGTTAAGAGAGAAAAAAAAACATTGCTAGAGTAAAACCAGTGCAATATCTTTTTATTTTTTATTGTGGTAAAAGCATGTTGTTGTCAATCTTACCTTACAACAATAATAAAGTTTTTTTTATGTACGCTTTGGTTTTGCTGCGTCTTGATTGTGTTTTATGATGTTTTTTCTTCCACTCTGCTCCATCATCACCTTTTATGTGGCACATCATGCTTTTTACATTAAGGCAGCACTTTTGAAGAGAGATTTCTGCCACCGAACTCACATTAAGTCAGAAACAATAAATGATAAGTGGTCCGAGGTTTAAACCATGCCTCAGGCTGCTGCTGCTGCTGCACTGCAAAACAATCTCTGTCTAATCAAGTCATTTTTATCTGTAATTGAGTCATAATTTCAGTTTATTACAACTTGGGTCATATTTTCATAGTCTTGGCCATCACTTTTACCTGTAATAGTAAGATTAACTCTCCATGTTAATGCATTAGTTGAGATCCAGGAACACGAAGACATTGCTAACAAGAAGTCCAAACCAAAAACAAATAAAACTGCTTTTGTTTTAAATGTTCCTCCCGGTTTCCAAAGTGATTAAATGTTTTAGTATTTTCTAAATTTCTGGAATAATTCGGTCTGCGTGGGGTGACCTCTGCTTGTATGTTTGGTCGTGTCCCTCCAAGCTCCAACTGGGCAAATCTCACATCTCACACAACACACCCGGTCTTGATCCTCACCGGCCACATGTCGGATACTCTGCAAGTAATGGAAACTGACGTAAACGTTATCTTCTCCAAATCAACTGAGGGTTGAAGTGAGCGTACATCTCACACCAAAACAAACTGTGTGTTTTGTTCCTCATAAAACATTTGCAAAGCCATTTTTTTCACATCATAAATCGTGCATTAATTAAATCCACGTTTACCTAACTAGCAGCCTTCTTCTTCACTGCCTTTGCTGGCGGGTTGCTCCGCTTCTTTGCGCCCACGTCCACGTGTGCGTGGACAAGCATGTGCAAGCTGGAAACAAAACGGGCACCTACTCATAAAAACATTGCTCCATAGCGCCACCAGTGGTCAGAAACTCCACAGCGTACCTTTAACTGCCACCCTGAAGTGCAACAGAGAGCAGGCCAAAAGAAGGAGAAATGATACTCTTAGACGTATTCGACATCTGTATAATAAAAATGATGTTTTAATGACCTCTTACAAGGTACACAGCAGCTGAAATAAAAAATAAATAAATAAAATCAGTGCAACAGAATGCATCATTTACATGTTAAAATTGTAGATAGATAGATAGATAGATAGATAGATAGATAGATAGATAGATAGATAGATCCCAATGAAAACTGTTTCTACTGTGTTCTCTGGATTATCCAGAGTAGAAATATGTGTTAAACCACCACAGACAAAATTCCTTTCACCTCCGCTGTGTTGGGGTGGAGGCAGAAATCTCGGAGGCAAATGTCTCGAAACCTGAACCACCTGCATGGAGAGATACTACCAGGGGTCAGAGAGAAAATATGTTTATATATAACTTGCGTGAAATGAGAAAATCTGTCTTTTCAGACTGAAATAACTTACGGTAGATATATTTTTTTACAGTGTATTACACTCCTTTTTGTTCTCAGAAGGGAACAGCACTGCTTTCTTCATTTCTTTCATCTAATAAACGTGAAATTGCCCCCCCCCTCTCTCCTGGTTCATGCCAAGCGTTTGATTCTTGGTCATTTGTTCTCATCACGTCCTGGTTTCCGTCCGGACAGTGAGTGTGAGCAGAAAAGTGGCAGTAAATTATCTGTAAACTCATTTTCCCTGCAGTTCTGCGTGTTGTCAGTAAAGTGGCTTCATCCAGTCAGTTAAGCTGTGTTTTTTTTGCGGCGCCGAGCTCCCTAATGGGGCTTCAAATGGTCAGATCAGCTGCTGGATGTGTGTCCGCTGTCTCCGCTGTCTCTGCGGGAGATTTCAGGCGTCTTAATGGTCTTGAGAGACAGCTTCAGCGGGGCTTGCAGTGCATTTACGGGGGGTAATGGCTAATCTGTACAGCGCCGCAGGGCTGAGGAAGAAATGATGGTAAAATGGAGCTCCATTAGCTTTCCTCAGCACTAGTGCAGCTTCTTGCTAAAGCGCCTCACGCTCCCGCCAATGGACTGCTGAGGTCAGGGGTCGCACCGCCTGATTTAAACACCACCTACCGCTGCATTCTGGGATAATTGGGTCCCTCTCCCTTCTGCTTCGCCCTCCTTTCCAGTCTCGATTCTTTCCATCCACTCAGGCGTCCGCAGGGAGCTGTCAGAGCAGAGGAGGAGAGCGAAAGGCCTCTCTCAGTCTTTACTGGAGGTCCTGAGGGGATGGAGGTACACATGGTGGTGGTGAGGAGCTCTGACAGCAGGCGAACAGCCGTCCTACACACAAGAAAAAACTGGAGGAACAGTGACAGGCAGGCAGCGCAGGGTGATGAATTGCCAGCTTCGCCTCGCTCTGACACGGCTCTACATGACCGGGCAAATTCATTCCAGGCTGCCAGGGAGGGAGGGAGGGAAGGGAGAGAGAGAGAGGGAGGAAGCATCGAGGGAGGTAGAAGGGCGGACAGGGGAATGTGAACGGGAGGAAACAAGACCCAAGTATATTGACTTCCTGTGTTTGGGCCCAGCCACGCGCCATCAGTCAAACAAGAAAAGTGAAGCCACCAGATGCAAAAGTGCCTTTGACTTTTGAATGACTGCTACCGGACATCGAGTCTACAAAATATGAGGGGTCTTAGGGGGCCTTGGACCTCTTATATGATGCCAAGAAACCTCTGAAAACCACTGAATTTTGCGAGGTCTCAAAAATGAGGCTAACGATTGTCTCTTTGTGCTGTAGAGTTTATTTGCACGTTGAAAAATAGGCTAATTAATCCATTTAATCTGGGTGGTTTTGCTCCTCTGCTGCATATTTTAAAAGCCTCTTTGACGTCCATACGCAAGAAAAGTATTTGTTTAATCCAAAAAAGAAAATGTAAACAATCCTTATATATCATCACACTAATAAAAAACAAAAAGATGCAACGGCGTGCTCGGTAGATTTCAGTTGTCTCAGATGTTTTTTGTGGTCTTTCTCAGACTTTCAGAGAGATGTGTTGACCATGTTTTCTGGTGGTGTTTCTGTATGTAAATGAGTCTGTACATACACCAGCAGATGGATGTAGAACAGCTTCATCACTGGTCATTGCCTGAAGTTGTGCGTGCGTGCGCATGTTTGATAAATACTTATTTTCTTGTTCGTACGGACAGTTCCTACACACTTTGATAAATGAGGCCCGAGGATTTTTACTTGAAGTGTTTTTACAGCGTGGTGTTCACTCCATTTATTTAAAGGCTCGCGCAGGTGTTTTGAGTTATTCTGGTTGATTAGATGTCTGTTCAGGATGACGCTGGGTGGAGCTATGCTGAAATGACACGAGGCCAACAAGTGTTATCCTTTAAAACTTCCTGCTTCTTCAAACTGGATGAAACCAACAACTGATACCAGATAAACAAACTGAGGACCAGAGGAACATAAAGGTGTGTGTGTGTGTGTGTGTGTGTGTGTTTCATTGATTTTCATGTTTTTCACTTCAGCCTGAAGTCCGTGCTCCTCTGTGTGTTTACACTCGTCTGTCTGCTCTATAAAACTTGTTCAAACCTCCAGCAGGAAAAGTGAAAAAACATGATCATACAGCTACAAGCAAAGTTGTTTTTCTTAGTTGTTCTGGAAAAGTTGACATTTTGATGCTTTTCACCGAGCGGAAACTGAATGTTGGAGTTGGTGCTTTAAAGGAATACATCTACAGTTTGGAAAAAAAAAAAAGTATTTCTGTCCGATCATGAGATGAGATGAAAATCGATCTCATGTCTGCGTGGGAAGACCTGGTTGGCCTAGCTTAGCATGAAGACTGGAAGCAGAGGAAACAGCTAGCCTGGTGCTGCCCGAGGTTCAAAAACACAACGACCGACACCTTTAAAGCTGTCTGATTAGCAAGATGCATGTTGTTTGTCTCACCTGCACATAAACAGAAAAATGTGGTTTAAAGAGTTACGTGCTGCTGTTCCTCAAATGGCCACTAGAGGCTGCACCTGTCGCCGTTCAGGGGAGTGAGCAGTAATTTTAAGGTTTTGTTAAGGAGATTTTAATGTCAAGAAGAGGTTTTTGGGAGCATACTTGCTTGACTGGCAGGTGTCTCAGGGTTTTACACTCACCTGTGGTGGCTGCTGCTCGCCTGTCACACCTCACACAACCGTTCTACCCAAATTTGAATCTTCTAATTGACAAAGATGGCAACGAGTGGCGAAGCTGTAGTTCTAAAAACATGTCTGCAGAAAACTGAATAATGCAACGGCTTCTGTGTCCGCGCCTTTCTCTATTTAATAACAGTTACGTTCTTTAATTCTCTTGCACTTCTTTTAAAAAACCTCCCTCCAGGTTCCCCCTCGGCCAACACGCACATTTATTATCAGCCACAGGAGAGAACAAAGAGCAAAGTTACTTCTGTTTTCACCTCAATTTCCTCATCACCATTAATGAGTGGACCGAAGTGATTAAATCTGGCTCGCGATTGGCCGAGGCCTGGCAGAGAGAGATTACATCCCATTACTTCCTCTGTTCTAATTGGTCTCTGTAGGTAGCAGGTGCCAGGTACTTAATGAGGCCTGTTGTGGCTGATGTATGGCTACTGTAACGTCTGTCCCGCCGCACCCGAGATGATGATGCCTGTGAGACTAATAGCACATGAAATAGCTGCCACTGTGGGGAGGAACAGAGACGGATTGTTGTGGAGGCAGAATGGGCATTTCTGGTCAAATCGATAAATCTGTTTGAGAAGAAAGTCGAGAGGTCAGAGGAGTTCTTTTCTCTTGGTTGAAACTGTAAAAAGTGGTGGAGATGCAGAGAAGTTATTCCAGGACAGACAGAACAGGTTATTGTTGTTCCTCAGACTTAATCTAAATTTTCTGTCACTACATTATTGCACTTAACCTCCAGCCCGGCCTTCCACCCCCGACCTGGTCTTCTCTGGACTCCTGTTGGACTTGTAGGCTCTGACAGATAAACACATCTCTCTGTTTCTTTCTGTTATTTTCCTCCAGTTTGTCTCCTGTTCTCTCTTGTCCCCGTACACTACAAGAGTCATAAAGAGTCAAAGTCAATGTGTGACTCCATCCTATCACTCGTCGAGCATTTCCTTCATTGGTCTTCCTCAAAATGTGAAACCTGTTCCTGTTCAAAATAAAGTTAAACAACAATTCATCAGCTCTCATTCATTCAAGTTTTTTTTTTTGCATTTTAAGTCACGATCAGGGAGACGACAGCCCTCCCTGTCCAGTCCACTTGACTTACCTCAGTCTGTCAAGTTGCTGATCTTTACCTGCGATGGTCTTTGGCTTATGGGAACTGATGTTTGTTAAAGGCTGCTGAAAACAAATATTAAATAAACAATAAATAATAAGCTTCAGGAAAACCATTAATATCCCCGAAATCCAATGGATGCAATTTGGCTTCCCTTTACACATATTAAGAAGTGAAATTAATGGTTAAAATATCGAAATACTTTGCTTTTGCATTTCTACGGAGAAAATGACTTTAACACACCCGCCACCTAGTGGCCATTAGTGATCTTACATCTTTCAAATGATATGTACAAAAAAAGAGCTGGATGGATGTAACAAGGGTGTTATTGTTGGAAATAAAAGTGACAAATAGATGTACCTCTTAAAAAAGAAATGAAACTAAAAGGAGATGTAGCAGCAAGGTTGAGACAGTGCAGATGATTTGGCCTCAGTCAGCTGTTTCATTCTGAAAACATCAGATTCAAACCGTTTTATTTCTGAAAAGCTGCAGTTCATCGTCCACCTGACGTGACCCTTTTTTCTAAGAGCCGTTTACATTATTTCATCCCCCCTGCAGGTTTAACAAAGGACATCGTTATGGATTTTACCTGGATTCACCTCCAGGTAAAGTGTGTGTGTGTGTGTGTGTGTGTGTGTGTGTGTGTGTGTGTGTGTGTGTGTGTGTGTGTGTGAGGAGTGTGTGGGCACCCTGGGTCTCCATCAGTGTCTGGCTGATTGATTGGGACGTCAGCCAAGATAAAAGATCCCGTCCTCACAGCACGGCCACGCAACGCCCCGGGGAGAGAGAGAGGCACATGCTAACACACACACACACACACACACACACACACACACACACACACACACACACACATCTGGAGCTCTNCTGACTCTGTGAACAAAAAGGCTGCTGTTCAACAAAGGACTGATAGGAAGGGGTTAAGAGCTCCAGATGTGTGTGTGTGTGTGTGTGTGTGTGTGTGTGTGTGTGTTAAAGGTGAGACCACAGGCACACAATCAGGGCCTGACAAAGACCTTCCTCCTGACTGACTCTGTGAACAAAAAGGCTGCTGTTCAACAAAGGACTGATAGGAAGGGGTTAAGAGCTCCAGATGTGTGTGTGTGTGTGTGTGTGTGTGTGTGTGTGTGTGTGTGTGTGT
>NTHP01000007.1:3095706-3114558 GCA_003416845.1 Oplegnathus fasciatus
ACACACACACACACACACACACACACACACACACACACATGCATGCACTTGGATACCTGTACTGAATACAGATCTGCCTCCTGCTCTCCTGGCTGTGTTTACACTCCTGTGCAGTGTGCACTCAAAGGCATTTTGTAAACTTCAATCACTCATCACATGTGAAACATCATATTCTATGTGAGAAATTCACATATAACCACATGTGGTTTGCACATTTTACAACATCACAAACATGAAAACATCAATTTCACTTGGATTGGAAACTTATTTCATGTGTGATTTAAAAAAACCCCAAAATGCACACGTGTTTTATCAGATGTAAACCAGCATTTAACATTTAACATGTGATGAATGTAGCTTTGGACGCATGTGCTTTTTGGACATTTCACATAAGAAACACCGTATTTCACATGTGAAGACGCACATTTCACGCATGCTTTGTTGTGAGATTATGCACAGCCGACCAAAGTATCATCTGCTGATGTCTCAGATAAGATAAAAACATAAAATAACGTCTACATAATGAACAATAACAACAAAGTACTGAGCGCACTAAAGTAATGAATCAAAATTAGGTTCATAAAATGCTTTTCTACAGCCTGCTGTGTAAACTGCAAACATCATATACAATCAGTACAACCGGCCGACAACTTAAACAAACTTTTTTTCATTTGAACAGATCTTTTTTCATCCGGGGACTGATTACACCCAGACACTTCAGATGTTTTTGTCACTTCTCATACTGTTGTCCTGTATAAATATTTCCACTTGTTTGTTTCTGGCTGCGATGACAGATTACTTGAATTCATGTTTCATTATTAGATTCCATCTCATATCAGCCTCAGCCTCAGGTCAGTCAGTATGCGGACAGTAACATGCTCACATCCACACAGCATGTTTATGTGTGGAAACTGGTGAATGCATAACTCTTGTCTGTACACGTGGCCCCCGGGTCTTGCTGCTCCAAATTTGATCCATATCTGATTGATTTTTCTGGTCACTTCTTAAACACATTTGACTCCCATGGTTTTCACTTCATCCTGCATGCGCGTAAACACATCAATAAACATGCAAACCACCAAGTCTGACCTGCGTCACTTTTGTCGGGCAGTGTAAACACAGCCTTTGACGCGCTGATCACACGTTTCTACACGCACCTGCAGTTCAGTGTTTGACCTGCAGGGGCTGCTGCTGGAGCACATTTCTCTTTGTTTTGTCTCTCAGTTTTCTCCTCATTCATTTTTTTAAGTCCAGACATCTCATTCTGCTTTTCAGAGGCCACTCTATCATTCTCTTTATCTCTCTGTGTGTCTTTGGACTCTCTCTTTGCTTGTTGGAGCTGCAGACTCACCAGACTCCGACCCTCCACCTCCTCCACCCTTCATTGATTTGAACTTGTCTCCCTCTCTCCCTCTCTCTCTCTCCTCCCCCCCCGCTCTTGGTCTTTCTGACTTCTGTTCATTCCTCCATTCATTTTTAACCTCCCTCCCTCCCTCGTTCCTCTCTGATCATGCAGTGCAGGAGCTGTTTGATGTGTCTGACATCTCTATCAGAGAGCAGCGAGGAGTTCGTCTGCAGGGAGAAACAGCCTGAAATATGTACGAGGAGCTTTCACACATATTTAAGTGCCTACAAACACACATGTACCAGAGTATGTGGACCATATAGAACCCAGAACCCAGCCTCCTGACTGGTACAAAGACAAAGGAGGATCAGAGTTTGCATGCATCCTGGGAATGGGAATGTCCATGACTGGATCAACAAAATTGCCGGTTGGGAAGTATAGAAGACTTTTAAGATTTTTAACTTCTGTACCTGTTTTTATTTTCATCCTGTGTTAACTCACAGAGCCTACCTGTGGAGACTGAAATGCTGCATGTACTCAGAAATAACTTTTGCTGCAATATAAGTTTCATTAAAAGTAAACTTTTATCCAAGTTTTACGAAAAATGGTCTGAAAAAAAATCCTGTCAAAAGATCATATGTGCATATTAATGTTACATCTGACTTATTTAGATGTTAAAGACTTTTAGCTGCACAGTGACAACGACTGAAAAGTGTCAGTTTTTCATGACATGGAAAGTTCTGATGTTTTGAAGTTTGCCAACTTGGAATGACGGACTATTAACTTCTAAAAAATCTGTTCATATAAGTTTTGTGAAATGGTGTATTTTTGTATCATCTGAAAATGTATGCATTACATTCTATCTTAGGTTGCTATTACTTTGTAGTATCTCGTATGTCTCTGCATGCTGACCATCGTTATCTTCATCATCATACCACCATCATACATAAACCCACTCTTAACCCTGAGCTTATTCCAACCTCAGAGGCCTCAGCGTGCTGCAAAGGAAGTTCCTGTTGCCTAACGATGTCAGAAACCTCCTCCCCTCACATCTTTGTGACGCTGCGCTCAAACATTTTTGTAACTTTCCTAAATCAACAACCGAACAAGCGCGTCCCCTTTATGCCGCGGTGAGCCGGGTGTGCAGAAAAGTGAGCAGGGTTTGAACTCTTTCTCAAGCTTTTTTCAGTTTTTACACCACTACTTCTGCCACTTTCTGCGTGTACAGACTCTCAGAAAGTGTGCTCCGTTATCCCAGTCGGTATGATTCACTGTGTCTCGCCCCAGCAGGCTTTTCACCTCACCTTTTGAGTGAACATTCAGAACAGGTATAAACAGTTGGCTTTAGACAAGGACGGACGACACTTTGTATGAACTAGTTGATTTGAAGCATACTAAGCCTGTTGAAACAAGTCTTAACCTTTAAAGAGCCGTTTGAAGAGGTGAGCTGGTAAACATGCTCTCACTTTCCAAAATGTCTCAAATTGGTCCTCACAAAGACACACACCTAGCATGCACTCAGTCATATAAACACGCAGTTTTAAAGCTACATACACGGTCCTGCAGCCTGCAAACACACGCAGAAAAAACAAAGCCTTGATGTAGTGGAAACTGTGTGTTTGTGTGTGTGTGTGTGTGTGTCCATGCTGGGCTACAGTGATCAATAATTCAATGAGGCTGTGTGGACCTCAAATCCCAATCTAGCCTCTGGCTTCAAACACCGTAATAAAGAAATAAGTTTAGAAAATTCTCATTAATCGCTCCCCACCATCCCTCTGCCTGTTTTTTATCCAAACTTTTGTCCTCCCTGAACACTCCTGTTTCTCTGCTCTTTTTTCCTGCTTGTTTTCCTTCATCTGTCAATTCCTCATCTCCTTTTTCATCCTTGGTTGTTTCCCCCCTCCTGCTCCGGATCTAAATCAGTCTCATGAGATAAACAGAGAAGCAAACACGTTGAGATCAGAACAGCACATCAGCATCTTTGTTCTCTGTTTCTCTCTGCACCTCCCTCGTCTCGGATCTGTTTTTCTCTTCAGTGCAGCTGAGCTGGCAGTCCGATCATTACCTCCACGCTCGCCGTTGTTTTCTAACTGTAATAGTGTTGTGGCGACGAACTCTCACCCTCTGCGCTTCATCAGTGTCACTCACTGAGCCGGAGAACATGTAGATATTCAATTACCAGCAGGGGCTTGGTGGCGTCGTGAGCATTAAAATGTAGATTACCCAATTAAGCCATAAGAGGGCACTGTTTGATTAGATTAAGAGCCACACAGATCTTTATAAAAAATGATGCTTTTCAAACATAATTACAAAAAAAGTACATTTACGATCTCCTGTGCATACAGTACAGCATTCAAGCAGTTTATTTTCAATATTTTGTTAGCTTTATATCCTTAATTAGTCCATTTTTGGAAATATATTCAGGTTTACTCCACCAGTTGTGGGCTACAATAACTCCCCAAGGGCGTGCAGATATTTGGGTTTATTTTGGAGTGAATTTAATTATCTCCTGGCAGTGGAAGTGGGTCGAGGTTCGGAGATAAAATGTGGCTCAAAAAATGCACGTTGACATAATGCACTGCTACACGTTTCAGACAATAAAGAAATGGTGTTCCCAGTTTGGTGTGGAAGACCTGGTCTACACAGAGCCCCGATCTCAACCTCTTCCAGCACCTTTGGGACTGGAACTGGAACGCCAACTGTAAGCCAGACCTGACCACCAAAATCGGTGTTCTCTACAGCAGGTTCAACATCTGGAGGAAAGACTGAAACCAGCAGAGCGGAGGCTGTTAGAGCAGCACATTAATGCCCACGGTGTTGGAATCACATATCAAGTACGAGTGTGCTGTTTGGATGTCCACATACTTCTGGCCATTCTCTGATTCCTGTGTTTACACTGTGTTTACAATTTGCATGCACACATGAATACATTTCTGCCTCAGTCAGGCTTATATATCAAATTTCCAAATTTAAAACTGACTTGATTAATATGTTTTCTCTGATTTCTTGACTCCACAGTCGTGTGTCTGTCTCATTCTGATTGTCTTAGTTTGTCTTCTTGTGTAAAGCTTTGAGATGAATTTTGAAGAGTCTTATGTAATTAATGTTTCCCCTTCCTTTGTGTGGTGTGAGTCACAAGATACAGAGTACGTCTGTATTACATTTACAGCAAATAACAGATTCAATGTGCATTTTCACTATTTACACACTTGAGTGCACATCTGATCTGTATCACTGTATCAGAGGGGTTGTGTGATCCACTGTAAGCAGCCACTGTTACCCCCCTGGTGGACACAGGGCGACTAACACCAAACAAACCTGCTCAGTCCTTTGTCTCTACTGATTGGAGGCAAACCACAAACACCTGATACTGACCTGCTCAGAAACCAGGAAGTAGTTCCCAAACCTCCATCCACACAAACATTTGTTTTTTGTTTCACCGTCCAAACACACATTTTTTTTTTTTACCACTTTTAACCTGATTATCTGGGAAATCTTTCAGGTTACGTTACTTTAAAGAGGTCCGAGAGTGAAACAAGCAATGATTTGGATACAGTCGAACGTCATTATCTTAAGGATCATTTTGGAGATTATTTTTGATTTTTCTGTGATTCACCTGTTGGAATGAACGGAGCAAATAATCAAAGAGATGTTCACAGAAAGGTAAGTCTTTGAGTTTTCTTTTGTTTGAGCCACATGAATTGGAATTTTTACTCAGATTTATTTATTTATCTCGAGTTTTCTTTCCCTTTGTGCTTCGGCTGCTGATGAAGTGATGAGCTTTTAGAGGTCTGTAAGTTTGATTTGTCGAATCCTGACAGACTTTTCCTTTCTTCATGCTCCTGTCTTCTCCCTCTGTTTCTTTACTCCTGTGAGACTTGCTCCTGATAAACGGCTGTAATGAATGAAATTAATGAAAGAACTTGAACAGGACTTAATTAAACAACATTTTATTGTCCAACAGCAGCCTTTGAGAACTGGCTTCAGATGGTTTCTCAAAGTGTTTTCCTTTAGGAATCCTACAGGTACTTTTTGTGCTCATGGCAAAGAGAATTAGATTTTTTTTTTTTTTTTTAAATGTCCATCTTCCCCTAAGTAAAGAGAATAATTAAGGTAGTGGCATGTTGAGATTTGCTGTCACTGAGTGAAGCTCTTTGGTGACGAGCCTTTGGTAAAGCCATGCTTCATCTAAAGGAGGCCACAGCTCTCAGGAGAAGCCCCGGAAAAACCTCCCAGGCGAAAACTAACTTTAAAATGTTATATTAGCTGCCGTCTATATGCAGATTAGATTCACTGGGTGGCCTCATTTCATACAGTAGATCATGAATTGATCATGTGGGGAAAGATTGTGCAATGCTGCTCAGTATTACAGTTAATACTGAGTTTTATCAAAGACCCAGCGGCACAGTGCATGATTTTAGATCTGTTGTGCACAGTAATGTTTTTTATTGAAACGGATATGGAGCTGTGTTTGTGTGTTAAAGTGTGTTGTTCACTAGTGTTTGCCCAGTTTCTCCTGGTCTTAAATCTGCTTCTCACATTTTCTTCCTGTACCATAATCCCAGTGTTCATTTTGACTCCAGATTTTATTTTAGTTTTAGTCTCATGGTACGGTCACATTGGCCTTCTGCACAATGAAATGTCCCCACGTTCAGCCCCCAAAAAAAGGACGCGATGCCACAGTTCCAACTCGAGTAAAACAATTACATTCATTAGTGATCACAAACTGAACAGTGTATAAGAGCGATGCTGCAGTTTGCAGTCTGGTAGAGTGATAATGAACCAAACCAGGTTCCAAACAAAGTGCGTCAGTGTGAAATGAATCAGTACATTTACTGTACATTTAGTCTTGTCAGTGTACGTTAGTTCTAGTCGCGTATTAGTTGTTAGATTATTGTTAGTTTAACTAAACTTAAGATGTTTTAGTCTCGCTAAAACAAATACCCAGTTAGTTGATTGAAAATTGATGATAGAAAATTAACCTGCAACAATTCAGATAATGACTAAATTGTTTATAGAGCGAAAAAATGCCAAACATTCTCTGGTTTCTTGCCTCTGCAATGGGGGAACTTGTTGCCCTTTTGCTGCTTTTCTCTGTCTTCTATCATTGTACATTGAATATATTTGGGTTTTGGACTGTTGGGTGGACAAACTAACTAATTTGAAGGTGGCACCTTGGTCTGTAGGAAACTTGTGATGAGCCTCACTATTTTCTGACTCTATACACTAAACAACTAATTAAAAAATAATGAATAGATTACTCAATAATGATCATTCTTGTTTGTCGAGTTGCAGCCCTAAATTTAAGTCTCAATTTTTAATTTTCATATCCTCTAAGCTTTCTGAGACGACTTCTTAGATGTGGACAGTTACTGTGTTTTTCTTTGGTCAGGAAAAGACACAGTTGACCTGTTTGACGCACTCTCCTCAGTTGTCATTGCAAACTCTGGCTGTTTGAACCGAGCCGCTCGTTCCTCCTCACTTGACATTATTGCAGCTACCTGTGTTCTCCACTGCAGAGCCGCTGTATTTAGACACACTGGCTGGGTTTAGCTTGACACAAGCAGCTGAAATGTTGGGCAACATTAATGCAGTAATATTCCATTAGTGAACACCTAGAGGAAGATGGTTGACAGCCTTCATTAATCCTGCACGCATTCCTACTGACAGCTGATAAACAGCTGATAAATGTCGGTGTATTGGCCTACATGTTTTCATGGTGTGTTCCTGCCGTTTAGTTGATGCTTCTTGTAATTTTTTTTTAAATTTAATTTATTAAATAAATTTTTCATTCCTACCAAGAACCGGTAAGTAACTGGCAGAGATGTAACGTTACTGAGATAAAGATCTATGTATCTGTCTAGCTATTTATGTTTATTGATCTTTTCTCATAGTTTTCATTGACGACACTAACACTGCATGTTGCAACATAAATCATCAGTGCTGCTTTCAGTGCTGCAATCAGCATTAGATGAGTTGCTCCTTTTGTACAAAGACACAAAAATCAATTCTCAGCCTCACTCAGTTAAAGAACATTGGCCCAGATTCACTGTTACATCACATGCATATTTATATAGCTGTATACTGTATAGGTGTGCAGGTTGGTTTGGACGGCTCTGTGCTGCTTATATTTAATGACTATGAAGATGCAAATTCTGAGATGTCAGAAATGTGTGTTTGGATGTCAGTCCATGAGAAGTTTTCTCACTCTTGCCATCAGCAGATTATACAGAATATTTGATTTGCTTCTCCAACTGGCACTCGTGGGGATTTGGTAATACTGTCAAAAAAGATGTGAGGAGAAGTTGAGAGGAGAGATGGAGAGAGATAGCAGGAGAGAGACGGCTTTGATCAACAGGAGATCTCGCTGGCTCTTTGGCAGCCAAAGCTCGCTCTCCTGAAACACTCTCTCTCCGTCTCTTCCTGTTGTTCTCATAGTCCTTGAATTTGCCCTTTACTCTCAAACTTACAGCTCTATACATTCAGATCTGCAGTATATAGACTCACTTTTAACTTCTGCCTTTGTTCTTTGTCTCAGCCTCTTTGTCTTTCTTAAAAGTCCAAACACCTCAGCTCACACGAGAGTGAAAATACCGTTACCCAGCTGAACAAGCCAAATCCAACCTTCTCAGCTTGAAACCTTTTTCAGTTTGGATTCTCAAAGTGATATCACATACTTTAACAGGCTGCAGTGTAACAGAGCATCATGGGACTGGATTGGCAAGGAAATACTCATCCCTTTTATACTTGTGCACCAGACCGGGCCTTCAGCCATTAGACTGTCACTGGAGTGTCACTCTTTGATGATGAGCTGTGGAATCTGGACGGGTAACTCCAACATTACAGTTCACTTGGAGGTTAGAGGAGATTTTTGGACTAAATTAGATGTGAAACAGTTGCTCCTCTCTCATCTACAGCCCACAGAGCACACTCGCCCAAGCTTCGGGCACACAACTGCTGCTATAGAGAACTAGCTGACGTTCTCAGCTAGCCTCTGCTCTCTGAGCCGTCCAGTACTCTCCTACAGTTTCCAACTGTAAATGTTGTTCACGGCAAGTCTCAACATCATACAACTTTATGCAGGAACTTGCTTCTTCAGGTTGCACAGAAGTGAAAGTGAATGGGGGTTGTTTGTGGGGTTGTTTTTTTGTTTTTTTATACCTGTACATCTTGAGTAATATGCTTACATTTGTTTTTTTTTTCCATTTTGTACCCACCTCCTTGTAGAGTTGAATCATCCAATTAGCTTGCTTGATGCTCAGGTCCGCACAATGGCCCTCATTTATCAATCTAGCGTAGAAACCAGCGCAGATCCGAGTGCAGAAATCATCTTACGACGGGGTTCACGTGTGATTCATNAACGTTCGTATCTCGCCAATCCCAGCGTAAGAATGATCGGGCGTTGATAAATGTGGCGGCTGAAAACAATCGTCGTTTAAATATCACGCCCCGATATATTCTCTGTTTACACGCCTCGCCCCGAGAGTTTACGACAGAGAGAAACGTAATCCGGCCAAAAAGAGNAACTTCTCCGACCTGGAGATAGAAACACTAACGTCACAAGTTCAATTAAACAACCAGTTTTATTTGGCAGCCTGAAAAGTGGCATCAAACGAAGTCGGATGAATGCTGTAGCCTATGGAATAGAATCACTGTTCTGGTCAATCAAACCCCAGCTGGTGTTTGGTCTTAACAATCCTCCGACAGATTTACTACGCTGCACCGCAAGTCCACACTCACTCGAAAACGTACGTACACGAGTTGAGACTTGACGTGAGATTTGATCGTAGCCTCCGCTCATGTCCATATTAATAAATGACGAGCTTTGCGTGGAAATGAGCGTACGCCCAGTTTTCTGTCGTACGTTTGTTTCATAAATGAGGGCCAATGTGTTGTTGACGTTTGGGAGGTGTGCCTGTCAGGTCCTCTGCAACAAAGGGTTAGCCTTAACATCCTTTTCTGTTTACTTGTATCTTCAGAGAACCAAAACTCCAGAAATCAAGAAAAGGGCCCCATATTTTTAGAAATACAATACGGGAGTTCCTAATCCAAAGACTTGGGTATATTCGGAGCAGCCAAGTAGAGCAAGCACCGGGTAAGTCAGAAATATTCCACCAGCAACTATGAAGCATGGAACAAAACCAAGATGAATAAGCCTCCTATTCTGGAATGCTGTCCTGCCAGAGCTGCTGCGTGTGAGTCAGTTTGTTTAAACACAAATATATCAAAACCTGCAATAACGGATTTTTTGCCCACTTGGGGGCAGCAGAAACAAGTTTGTGAACACGACATTGACATATCATCACCGTTCAAGTTGATACGGCGAACTTGTTAGGAAACAGAGCAGCATGATCCTTCAATTAGAGTCATATTTGTGTTCACCTGATGAATGAAAGTCCAATATTCACTCTCTTTTGGCTCTTTAGCTGCTAAATGCTCCACTGTGTTCACCAGCTAGTCTCTAACTGTGTCTCTCTGCTGGTAGTGAGCGGGTAGTGTACAGTGGCTTTTTACAGCTTTTTTCTTATCTCATCTTTTTCTCTGAAAACAGCTGCCTGCTGCGGCCAAAAACCACGCTATGAGAGCACTGAGAGTGAACCAAAATAGTAAAGTTGTGGCCGGACGGATAAACAATGAGCTGAAACTCACTATAAAGCTCCGTAAAGCCGAGAGGAGCTGCAGATTCAGCTGATAATTCCCTGTAGGTTCATCACAACGAGCGATTGTCACATTGTTTTGACATTGTCATTTAATACAAATAAAAATACTGATTATAGCCACTGTAAGGGTAAAGATTTTGTCATGAGGCCCATCTACAAGATGGGGTCTCCAGATGATGTATATTCCCAAACAAGTCAATCAAATTACCAAAAATGTATTTCTACACAGTGAACCTTGTGTCTCTGGGGGACCTGAGGGTCTGTGGTCCTGTGTGTAATGCAGCTTTGGTTTTCTTGTTCAGCCTTGTTTTCTTCACATAAAAAGTCAGATTTTTGTCATGAGAAATTTAAAATTTAAAAGCACTGTTCTGAAGAATGATCAAAATGTTCTCACACACACACACTTAACACAGTTAATCTGTAGATTGAGGGCATGTGGGGGAGGCTGGATCTCTGCAGTGCCAGCGTGGAGGCAGTAAGATTGAGGTCGCGCTTGTCGATACGTGTGTGTGTAGGTGTTGTTCTCCTAGGTGCTCGGCTGTGGAGACTGCAGTGTTGATGGGCTGAACTCCATCTGTGAGTTCACAAGTGTTTGTTTGCTCTCCGGTCAGCCAGTCTGTGATGTGAGATATGCCGTCCTTGTATTTCACTTCTTTGAAATTCTCCACCGAATGCACCACGCAGATAAAAAGTCAGCGTTATTATTTAATACTATGGCCCACATACACAGTGTGGTAAACTCAAAACATCAGCCGGGGCTGTGCTGTGCAGCATTTCACAGGTAGCAACTTTTTTTTACCAATTATTTATGTTACACCAGAAGGCCATAAGGCATGTTTTCAGCTATTCTTTCTATTCTCATTATGAATAGAACTTATTTATGAACTGAATTTTATGTAAAACTTGCGTTATATAAATTCTGCTCCTGTGCATCATTGCCCTGTGCTATCAGACGTGACCCTGCTATGGAAACATTTCTGTTGTTGATGGTCCGCCTGTTGTCCTTGGGTGCATTCCTGCAGGCACAAACACGGCGAAGCTTTCCAGTAAATATCTGTGAATACTGAAAATTAGCCCGCCAGGTTTGACCTGCCTTACAGCAGGGACTGAGGGGAGAAAACATTCTGCACAGACATATTCTGCTCTGAGCATCATGTTTGGCAAATAATTGCATCATTCCAAAGTTGCAGAGATGATGCAGCTTGCGTATTTACTGTAGAAATGACACAGTAGGCTGCAGTAATTCAGCATGTGCTTTAAAGCAACAGAAGTTCAAACAGACAGTCAGCTGCCAGTTTATGAGGTACACCAAGCTAAAACTAATGTCGTCTAATAAAACACCTGTGCAATAAACCTTCGTGAAGGTCACAGTGTTCAGGTTTTGTTTAAACTGTTTTTGCCTCATTCTGATGCACCAGGCAGAAGTGATCTCTATTCTGCTGCCAGCAGTTGGTTTCAATTGAACATTTTGTTGCTAGTAGCAACCACAACTAGCAGGCACATTTCCATAGAGTTACAGTTTAACTGCTGCATCCAGTTCTTTGTCAGGTCTGTGACTGAAATATTGACAAGCACCTTTTATCTACTCTTCAAATGCCCCTCGTTGGAGCTTTATCTGTAGCTAGTCTTCATTACAGCTGAGTTGCCATTTAGTAAAATTTAGTTTAGTTCAACATTCTAACAGTGGAAACTGCTTATAGTGATCACGGTTACAGTGATCAGCGGCTTATATGGATCAAAAAGCTTGGGACAGAATCATTCCCATACAAACGCTGTTCAAATAATTCGCTTACAGTGTTCATTTTGGGTCTTTTCATACATGACAACATATGGAAAAACATTTTAACATTTTACTCCCATGATACTTTGCCTCGTGGTAACCTGTCTGCACCCAGCTGGCTACCTGAGGCTGGTGCGGCGTGCACAATGAAATCGTGACGGGAAAAATAAAGTCATTTTCTCTCAACGAAAAACGTCGTCTCCTCGAACCTTATGATAAACTGCCAGAAACGAGCCAACGAGATGCAGCAGAGGAACTTGGTGTTCCTCAGGCGACCTCGTGTCGTCGACTCAAACAACGAGAAACAGTCAGCTGATAGTGATGGAGACAGAAAACGAATGTGCACGGGGAAAGCAGCTGTGGTTGACGCCGCCCTCGTCAAGGGGATTGATAACGCCCGGTCACATAATGCCCCCTAAAGCAAAGCTGTCCGTTTCATTACTTTATATTCATGTAATAAATACACAAATGTGAATTAGATGGTTATCGTCATGAGAAATAAAGAAAAAGAAAAGAAATTGGTTTTAATAATCATGTGCTTCCACAGCATCCACAGTGATCAATTTGACCCGGACAGATGTGATCACTATAAGAGTTTTCCACTGTATTAATTTACTGTTGGGCAACTGTTATCTATTTTACTCTTTTTACTTTTACTCTTGAGATCGTTTTACAACATTAGTTACTATTTGTATTTACTATGTGGACTTAATGTTGATCTTTCACTGGCTCTACTTCCTGAGGGACAGTGTAACTAATTTGTCTTTTCTTTTGTGAATCCAGTTTCCTGGTTTCTGAACTAATTCAGTTTTACAAGACATTTGATCTTTCTCTTGTTTATGGCATCTCATCCTTTTCTGATTAGTCATCACCATCATTGAATTTGTTGTGTTTTATCCAATAATGTTTTTACAGTTTCCCAATTAGTTCCAGTAAAAACTTCAAAGGCTCCTTTATGGGAAGTGTGTTTGGCTCGCTGCATGGCTGTGCTGTGCATCTTGATTTGCTGAAGGAATTTTTTTTTCTCACAGGATTAGCCAAAAAAAGACATTTCCAATGCCATTTGATCTATAAATATAATTTCCAGAAAACTCACTATCACGTGGTGGAACATCATTTTCCGTATTGCCCAAAGCCAAACCTCCATCCATCAAGCTCGGAGAGGTCTGGCACAAGTCAAGACCAAGAGTTGGATAGAAATAGTGGTGGAGACACAGTGGACTGTGGATCATAAAATATTCTAGAGTAATGATGGAGTCTGTTGCTGCTACTCGCCCAGGTACTGTAGCATTTGTTCATTGCCAACAAACGTGGTTGGATGATGTGACGAAGTTTGGCAAATGAGAACAGTATCAGAACAGAAGACTAACCTTGGATACAGGTTGCACTAGTGGCGCACTTTCCAAACAGTCGGCCATTTGAATGGCTGCTACAGTGTTTTCTGAGGAGACTTTCTCCAGTTCTTCTTGAGCTGGACGACAAGGAGTTCTGGCTTCACAAGATTAACCTTTACAGGATCCCATCTGGCATGTTAACCAGGCTCACCTACTTAAGGTAACCAGACAGACAGGGGACAGTTTTCTAAGCCAATAGCTTGTGACTCAGAATCATTAGCTTACTCCTGTTTTTGGACCAAATCCACATTAACGCCATGTCTCAGTGCTGTCTGTATTATTGGGGTCCTGCCCCACCGATGGCCTGATGATCACTCAGCACTAATGCTGCTAAGAAGTTTGAATCTGTTTAGTAATCTTCTTAATCCAAGTTTAATCTCAACTGGATGCCGTCGCTCTGTCCTTTTTTAACTTTAAGTTAGGCATCATGGAGGGGCTGCTGAGGTAGTTTGGAGGCAGGAAAGTAATAAAAACCCAAAACTAGAGGATCCATGACAAGCACAACAGCCTTTTTCTGTAACAATGCTAACTTCATCCATCTGTGTTTTATTTAGTATTTAAACTCAAGTCTCTGTTACATAAATGTTCTGTAGTAGTAACTGTTATGGATAAAATGCAATACTTCTCTCCACGATGGCAGCACTGCTGGAGAACGTGTGAGTTGGGAAATAATATGGAGTCAAGGATTTTTAAATGTTTTTGGCAGTGAGTGCAAGTGACTCACGCCATTGCTTCTAACTTGTCTAATCAATGCAGATCCCCTTACAAAGTGTTCATCTTTTATTTAACATAATATTTGCAGTCCGACAGCACCCGGGAGTTGGTAAAAATGACAAGAAGACTTTGGCTGTTGGTGGAAGCCTGGATGTGAACAGTGGTCTCTCTTGTCCAAGTCAAAAGCTTTGTTGACCATAAGAGGTTGTGCGGTGCTTCAGCATCATGTTACCTTTGCATTGTGTCTGACAGACAACAGTCATAATTCAGTGGCTAGAAGTCCTGGTCATGTACTCACAAACAAACCTTTTTTTGGGCATTTGAGCAGACGACCAACGCTGTTGTCTTTCCTCGTGTTTGTAGATTCAAAAAAGTAAAGAAATTTCTTTACAAATCACAATAAAAACGTTTCCATTATTGGCAGATGCTGGTGTGTCCCAGCTAGGAACCTGAACGAGGACGTCAGCTGTGAAAATATTATGTGTCCAACTAAATTCTGTGGAAATATTGTTATATGCCCTGTTGGCCTTGCAGAGGCGGGAGAGGAAGGACAATGGTGAACTAAGTCCTTTCTCCTTTCCATCCTGTGTTTAAGAGACAGCTGTGAAATGAAGGTGTTAATTATTCATGGGGTAATATGTATATATTTAAACTGCAGGAATGGAGACAAGCATCCATTATTCAGCACGCCTGGGCTTTTTATGAGATTAATCATTATTAAGTGAGACTGTGTGGGTGGTAGAGTGGACACAGGAGGACGAGTGTTAAAATCCATGTATGTGTGTGTACTCTGCGTTCAGAATCATAAATCACCCAAGTTGATCTCAAGAGTGTGTGTGTGAAATTACATTTCACCATTGTTTAATTATTGCAGGGTTGCACCATTAACATTCAGAGCACGAGTGCGTGTGATTGTGTTTTTACTGGATATGAGTTTTTTTATATTTGCATATGGGAGTATTTTGTCCTTATTTGAGAATTTTATGTGTAAGTGATGTATTATGCACTTGTATGCATGCATGTGTGTTTGTGTGTGTTTGTGTGTGTGTGTGTGTGTGTGTGTGTGTGTGTGAGCAGCTGGGCAGTCAGATTACCAACAATCATGGCTGCACTCCACAAATCAATACTTCCCCTTACCATGCTAGTCACACCTTACTACCTCCTTATTGTGTGTGTTTCCAAGTCTATAGAAATGCTAAATTAGATCCTGTGTGTGTGTGTGTGTGTGTGTGTGTGTGTGTGTGTGTGTGTGTGAGAGACTCCATCAACAATTGGATATTCCTGATTGGGCCTTTTATTCAGCCGTGCAGAGCAGTAATGAATTTACAGAGTTTCTAATGCATGAAATACTGTGTACTGAAGTTCGGCCTGTTATGGGTTTCTCAAAATTAAAGCAAGTGTGTTTTTTCTTATTTCTTTTTATTAAATGTTTTTATATAACAACAACAACAACAGCAAAACAGGAATTACAGACATTTTCAGCGAGAGCTGTTGTGTTTCCATATAAGCCATTTGAGCCTACTATACATTTCTCTGAAAAACATCTAGCTCACAGCTAGCTCAACTACTTTGTGTTGCAGCAGCAGCTTAATGTTTCTATGGTGACGCTTAACTTGTCAGTAGTACGATGCAGGTTATTAAGTTTTTAATATCATTTGCTATCATTATAAATGATCACTAAACCAGCTGGTTTTTACTTTGTTGCTCATGTAGGTGATTTTTCATGCGTTAAAACACAACTTTTCACCCAACTACAGTACATAATATATAATTTTTATTGATGATATAATTTTTAATAATCAGCTTGGTAAACAATAATACACACACGTCATGGAAAACTGGACTGTGTGTAACAGTGTAACTATGTAAATGAGTCTCACTGCGCTCTGTGTTTTGGGTGAACAAATATTGCAATTGAAAGACAAAGCAACAAATTCTTTGCTGTTGAAACACATAAGGTAGCAGATGATTGCCCATGGTATCGACATGACATGTTCAACTATCATATATGGATCATATGGATGTAAGTGTCCACATACTTTTGGCCATGTAGTATATTCATTAGTACATTCCAAATATATTGCATCAGTCAGAGACATTTATTTATATCATTAGATTGCTTTGGGGTGATGATCCATAAATAATGTTGATGTAGGGTCGTGTGATTTTCTGGTCTTGGCTGTAAACCATGTGTTTGTTTCTTGAGATGCTCTTATTGCTGCTCTCATCAGTGCTTTTCTTACTCCATGAAGTTGGTCATGAAGTGCAGCACACGAACAGTACACTGTATAAACTGCAGTACTTCTAATACGCTCAGTCATTGTTGACTTTAGCAGTTTGCAGGAGTGACTGAACGTTCACCTTGAGTGCTGAGCCAAGGCCACCTTCATTGTGCAAAGGTCCGCATGGGGATTTCATCTGCTACAAACCAATTTAGTCAGCTTTTGAACTGGCCGATCAATCAGTCAATTGATCAGGTCCCCTATCAGATAATCAATTTATCACCGGGTGAACCACCGACCTTTTTATGGAGTCATGTGTACAATGAGGGATGAGCTGACAGTGAGATTCATTGAGAGACATGTCGGGTGGTTCCACATGCAGTCAGATCACAAAAAAGCTTCAGACCTCTTCTGAAAATCACTGATTTCACATGTCAGCTGAATTTAATTTAGATATTTGTAGATAAACATCTCAAAATTGTTGATTTCAAAGTTAAAATGATTGACTTCATTTAAATATATTTCTGAAAAACACTGTTATTACCCTACTTGCTCGTGTTGAGCCTGAGTGACTCTTGTCCCTCGGAGCAACAGTTACTCAAGTTCTGATCAAATATTCTGGATAATTTTCTGCCTCCATAATGAATTCAGTGTAATTGGTTCCTCTAAGGAGAACCTGTCAAGAAGTTTCAGCTTATTTATGCTGAAACCTTCAAAGAGTGAATCAACTTTTGTTAATTTTGAGATGTGGATAGTACAAGTAGTGAAACCGCTATAAAAAATAGAAGTGATGGCTGAGGGATTTGAGGCCAGAGTTCTTAAACTTCTGCAGCTCAGGACTCAAATAAGATTTTAAGCCTCTCGCCCCAAGGACCGAGGTTTATTAAAACTGGCTTGTTGTTACTCATGTCATGTACCCAACTGAGAAAACCCACTCTGGATTTGAACCTGTAGTGAATAAAAACAGATGAGAAATACGTACAGTATTCATGTTCCTTGTATCTAGAGGCTGATAACATTCACTTTAATTCTCCCTTATTATCTCTGGTCTTGAATTTGTGGCAATATTCCAAGAATTAATTCAAATAATTTAAAATCAAAATCATTAATTAGCATTTTGTATTTAACATAAGTATAAGTCTAGCGGCGGTCCCTCGAAACTGGAACGTTCCTAACATCCCATCATTACCACTAAAATAATTGGTTCATTAATTTATTGGTTTATTGAAAGAATTAGTATTTTGATGGTAAATTAATCTTTTAAGGCCTCTATCAAGCAAAAATGCCAATTTGCTGGTTTATGAAATATGAGGAATTGAAGCCTTTAAGGTCTTATATCGTAAATTAAATATCTTTGAGTTAGACGAAACGAGCAACTTGAAGATGTCACACGGGGCTCTGAGAACGTATGATGGTTATTCTTCACTAGTTGAGATAAAAAATGTACAAAATGTTTGTTGTCAACATGGCATCGAAGAATATTCAGTGGTCGTTACAATTGAAAGGGTTCATCTTCTGCTGATTAGAGGTCTTCATGGGCTTTTGGTAACAATAGTTTCTCCACAACACAGTTTAATAGACTACTTCTGTGTTAAAACATCGTCTAATCACAGCTCCGAAGCTCTGCTGGAAGAAGTGTACTTAGTGATTTATTGGCAAATCAATATGTGACTGGGGGAAATGTGGATTTTCTGCTGAGGTGGACATTTTTTATTTAAGCCACCACTCTTGAGTCTTTATTGAATCCATTACAACTGCCGTCTCCTGTGAAGAAGCAAACTACAAACTTTTCAGGACTACCTTTCAAACCTACAGGGGGTGAGTGTTTGATACTTGAGGTTCAAGGTTCATTTATCTGTCATTCTACAACACGAAACGAAATGCAAGCTGTGGTCCCTTCATGCTACGTAAAAACAAAACCTTGCATTGAATTCTTTGCTTGTTAACAAACGAGTGCGACATGAATCATCCTTCACATACTAGCTTGCTTACTGTGTGAAGCTGGAGGATTAAAAAGTATATTTACCAGGAGGCAGATCAAGATACCCTCACCAGGTTATTTTCCTTGAGAAGTTCTGATTTTGTACAACATGAACATGTCGCCATTTTTAGTTAAGTGTCTCAGAGGAAGATGTAGTTGTGCCATTTAAATTCATACATTAGTTTCTCTTTATAACTTTTCGCCATTGTTGTTGTTGTTTCTTCACATCCTGATTTACTGCCCTCACTGTTCACAGGCTTAATTGCATCTAACGGATGCGTTCCAAGCATTTCTGATTACATGCACTGTTAAAGTTAAAAGGAAATGCAGGTAGCCATCGTACTCATCCAAACATTTAAAAGTGTATCTCTGTTTTAATCCAGCAGCTTAAAGCACTTCAGCTGTGGCTTCAACATTCAGCTGTGTTGGTTGCTGCTTTGCTGGTCACCTCGTTTCTAATACCAGAACAAACCACAGACTGTATATAAAGATGGACGACGCGTCTCCACTTTCTCCTACTGTACAAAAGTGAAGCCAAAATATCCCGGATACGGGCGCTGCCATCTTGCGCTGGTGACGTCATTTGGAGCCAGAGTCTGCGCAGTAGTGATCGGGGAGGGAGCCGCGGTATTGAGGTCCCGCCTGACCTGATCGGTAATCAATAATTAGTTACTGCTGACTAATGATCACCTGCTAAAGTTACAGTTACATCTCCTCTCAACGTTCCTACCGACGTACAGTTCCCAAAAATACGTC
>NTHP01000007.1:3116376-3126458 GCA_003416845.1 Oplegnathus fasciatus
TCAACCAGCTTTAATGAGCACAACGCCAGGCACATTCGAATCGCTGAAAAAAGATGTGGGCAGAGATTCAGAGTTCGGGAGGCAGAGGTGCACACTCAACCCTCTGCAGTATAGCAAAACAAAACTTCAAGCTATATTGAATTTTTGTTTCTTTTACTGTTTTAAATCTAGTATAGATTCAGATATCCATCAAAGTACAACTTAACCCCCCTGCTGTCTTTGGGTGAGAGTGTCACTCACCTCACAGCCAGATCGCAGTCTTTGAACAACTCTCCTCAGTAGCTTTCTGGCTGATATCTCTCTCTTATCTACATGCGTGTCTTCTGTTGCACCTCAGCTCGCTGAACAAGCTGCAGAACAAACATTTAACAGGGGAGAAGTGCAAACATCAGTTTGGAGATAACTAATACCTAACCATCAATCATTTTTAGATGCCAGTGCTGTTGTCCTTATTCTTCAGCGTTAATTCTGCACAACACAGTTTGTCCTCATTATTGTTACCAGTGCAACTTTATTAGAGAATGTGCAGCAGAGAGAGATGACGTGAAACGAGGGGAAAGAGACGAGGAATGACATTCAACAGTGATCTCTAGCCAGATGCGAACCACGGTTGTGGTTCATGCTCAGCGCTTCAGCCTCAATCCCACCAGGGTGCCCCACAGCTCTGTTTACATTACGTCTCTATGTCCCTGTCAATCACACACTGTACATGCACGCTGACCCGCCCACTGAGAGGCTTGGAGGCTACAGGAGCATTTCTGATGTTTGTCCAGAGATCAAAGAGCGGCTGAGTGATTGTGATTTCAGCCACTCACACTGTTGTCTTGTCGTAGATATTTGCACTGGATGGGCAAGCATGTCAGTTTGTGAACGTGTGTGTGTTTTTCTAACTTTAGCGATGATAATCAGTTGACACATAGGTAAACATTTGTGAGGAGGGTTGACTTCTAATAGAAATACAAACTACAAAAGAGCTCCGGTTGTTAACTCTGCCCTATTGTATCATAATCAATACATCCAGCTTCATTATAGATGTGCGTGCGTGTGTGTGTGTGTCTTTCAGTGTGTTTGTCAGTCAGTCAGGTAACAATCCCTTTTGTCAGTTAAGTCACCTCTCCATATTGATCAGCTTTCCTAAAAATGTGTTTTCCATTGATTGACAGAGGAGTAATTAAATGATGGAGAGGGAGCCTGGAGCGCTCTGCATTGATTGACTCCAGCAGGTTTAACAATACACTGCATCTCAGATGGGAAAGCCTATTTAATAACCTGAGAAATTGTATTTTTATGGCAAATCACCGTCAACAACAGGTAGCAATAATTCCCCGGTAATTGCTGCTCCTGACTCTCCCCGTTGGACTACAGTCAGACTTCAGAGCAGAGAGGATCAGGAAGAAACAGAGAGAAGAAGGTAGAGAGAGCTTATTGTCAACAAGTTCCTGCCTCTCTCTCTGCTCTCGTTATCTCGCTGGCCTCGATATGAACCCGTGTTCACAGCATCCTCCGAGAAACATGTTTTTTTTTCTTGCCGGGTGTCAGAATTTTCTCTCGGTGTGTGGAAGATGAAATGAAATGCAGCAGATCGGTTTCGCTTTCGCAGCACTCCCAGGCCCCCGCTGCTGTGGAACTAGTGACCGGAGTTTGACTCCTGCGTTTGTCAAATCCTGAAAATAACCAATTTTTACAAAGAGATGGAGGAGATGAGAGAGAGAAGGGGTGGGGAGGGGGGGGATTAAATAATAGTAAGCAGTAGAAAGAGACAGTGCATTCAAAAAAATCTTTCTTAACAAGTACTTTTTGTCCCCCGATATTAATATTTATTGTCTATTAGTCCTAAAAGTTTTATTTTTGTTGTTTAAAAATGGGAAAAATTGCCAGTGTGGTAAAACTAGGTAAACGTGTTTTTAATACAAATCATCTTGTAACAGAAATTGTGACATTTCTCGAAGTGAAAGTCGGCTTTAAGCAAGACAGAAGAGTTTTATTGATCCCTGGAGGAGAATGATGCAATGTGATATACAAGAAGATAAGTATAGTAATTCTGTGATATGATATGATGCAAAGTGATGCACTAGAATCAAGAAATGTTTCGTTGTTTTATGAACTTCTTAAAATAATATCATAATAATAAATATCAGAAACGGGTTGAAATAATAACATGCTGGCAGATTCTTGGTTTAAGAAGGAAAGGACTAAATATTATAGTATTCTTTAGGACTAAATATTAGAGAAAATATGAGCAGAAGAAGATTATTACAGTGTGGAGTAGAGTTGTGCACAGTCATAAGATTGAGACTCAAACCCAGTCCGTGCTCGCATGTCTAAGACCTGATCCCTCTTAATCTGACTGTTACTGCCGAATTTGAGACCCAAACCCAACTCAAGACCCGGGGCTATAATTTTGCTTTATTTCATTCATCACCGTTGTTTAGCTTGCCAGGCTAATGCGATACATTGACTGCACCCCGTCTGTTTCTCTCTTCCTGCTGGGTGTATCTACTTGCGACAAGTGATACAAATAGACAATCAGAGATAGAAAGAAAAATATCTTAAAAACACACTTGAAAATAACCAAACCCAACCCAAAATGGTCAGGCTGCAGAGCGCAACTGTGGGGAAGGTTAAAAGAAGAAAGTAAGAAAGATTTTGGCCTGTATATGTTCAGTAAACTGTAGGGAAATATAGAAATAGAGATGCCTCAGAAAGCCTCCAGAAACGCCTTGCAATCACCTTTTAATAATAATAAAAAATAAAACTTGCACCCAATCAAGAGAGTAAGAAAGAAAGATAGATAGAAAGGTGAGGTGGGACGGAGCAGTGTGAAGAGTACGTTGCTGAAAAGCGTGTGACAGAGATGGTAGAAAAGGGAGTGAGAAACCAGTGACAGAGGAGAGGAGATGGCCGGGGTTACGGCAGGTTACTGCCTGTCCCTGCTGACAGACCTAATGAGCCGGCTGCATGGCTGCTCCACTCTCACAGGAGATAATTAAAACCGGAGCGATGCAGCCGGGTGGATGGATGGAGACGTGAAGGGCCTCGCTCTTTGATAAGAAACCGTTCACAGACAGAGGACCCGACTGAAGCCTGTGGGCTCTCTGTAGCAGGCAGCTGTCACTACTGCCCCACTGGCTCCTTTGCTACCCCCCTTCACAAAAAGCCCCTTCTTCTAAAAAGGCCCAGACACTGATTAGGATGCTCTGAGAACACTGGGAAAAATGCTAGACGCACTGACCCGGCGTTCACCCCGTCCCTCTGACAGATTCATAGAAAAATGGGAAAAACGCTCCGTGACGCACCACTCGCTGCAAAACATTTCTGATGTTTCGGTGCCTCGTCAGGATGTGACAGCAGTTGTAAACACATTGTGGCAGCGATGATGCTAGCGGTGGCGGCTGCGGCGATGCTCTCTTTGTCTGTCAGTGTGTGTGTGTGTGTGTGGCAGGGCTCCTGGATAATGAGGGTGACTGCGGGGTTGTTGTAACATCATGTGAGAGGACCCAGGGTTGTAGTCAGGTGGTTGTAAGGACGCCTCCTGTGGGGTGTGAAAGGTGCGCGGCTCTAATCAGACTCTTCAGGCTGCTGCTCACTCTGGGGGTGAAGCTCCCCGGTGGGGCTGTTTAAAGCTGATGGAAACAGAATAAAATATTTAGAGGTTTCTACACTGGCAGCTACAAAAAGATGATGATTGACATCTAAACTTGTCTGTGTATTTGTGTCAGCATTGACCTGGGTGTGAACTATGCCTCATTCACAGTGTCTGTTCTGTTTGGCTCGCAGAACTGTGAGGCCACATGTGGAAAGTTAAGAAGTAAGTGATTATACGTGACATAAACCTGTTCCCTTCAAAATGTATTTATATACTCCTAATTTACATTGCTAAGTACATTTAGGAGGAAACGTAATTTTTGCCTGGATAATGTCATTTTCCAACCCAGAAAATATGACAGTTTTGTACCACAAGTAAGTCCCAGGGAAGAGGGTTGGGTGGATGGGTGTACCAGATATTACTCAAACACTTGTTTAAAGTTAGTGAAAGTCGTCATTGGCTTTTTCAACATTTAAAGCTCCACTAATCATTATTTTTATATTAACAGTGGATCATATGTGAAATGGGTCACTCAGTATGATGAACCCGCAGAGAATTTTCATGAATTTTCCTCCCAAGAAGAATAACGGCATCAGTCGTTTCAGAAAGTGCCCGAAAATAACATCTGTTTATGTTCAACTGACGACGCCCTCTAGTGGCCATAGTTATTATGACGGGAGCAAAGGAGGAAGTCAGGTGACGTTGTTATAGAGCAACAAAGTCGGCGGAGGGAGGAGGTCGGGGGGGGGNNGGGGGGGGGGGTGGACGGATGGGTCAACAAAATATCGGACTTTAGCTTGGGAGACAGCCGTTTGTTTCCTGTTTCCAACTGATGTTTTTGTGAAGCACATGACCACAGTCGTTCCATAACCATGTGTTTATTATTGTAACCATGACAACAAAGGTCCTCTAACCTCAACAAAGAGCTTATTTTAACTCAAACCATGATCTTTCCCTAAACCTAACCAAACCTCACAGTGTTGTTGCATCACGTCACAGATTTATTGTTTCAACAGTTTTGGGAAGGCACGGACGAATGATCCCCCAGATCGAGGCATCAGATTAGAAAACTTTTCTATGTGTCGTTCTAGAGGACACGGACCAACAACGTATTTTGTTGTTTAATTTGGAAGACCCCTCTGCGGTTATCTGGAGTGTTTTAGCATCTTTCAGCTCATTGTTTTGGGTTTCCAGCCCTCAAATTTCCTGTCTGGTTCGGTCTCAGCAGGCAGCTGCTTTCATCAAACAAGCTCTGATAAACCCAGTGTACACTCCCTGCTCAGCAGCAAACAGCAGACAGACAGTTAGAGACCAGCTGGTGAAGAAAGTTGAACATCTAGCAGCCAAAGAGCCAGATATTTCCCTCAGGAGCAGATGGAGACCAAACCAGAGCTCCAAGAAGAACGAATATTGGCCTTAGATTTGTCAGGTGGGCAGAAACACGACTGCTAATACTGCTGGAGGTGTGAACAAACAGCTATTTGCTAACACAACTGCCAAAACAACTTTATGAGATGATAATAGTCAGTGTTGTGTTTACAGCTTGTTTTGCTTCCCCTAAGTGGTGAAACAATCAATTACTACAGCTTTTACGAGAGCACAGTCTTTCCCACACCAACTGTTTTCAGTTGCCTTAAGATGAGCATAAAACAGCTGGTGGCTAAGAAGGTAGAAACACAGTTTTGACCAACAGGCCAATTATTGTTCACAACCTGTAGATTAGATGAAGATCAGAAGATTAAATCGACATTACTACTACTTGCTCCAGATACTGGAGGTCCTGAGTTTAACTATGAGATTCTGAGTTTTGAAACTGACATCATGCAACCACATGATTGTTTCACAAGGCAAGACGCATCACTCTGTTCTCTTGTTAAACTACAACAACATCAGCCAGACGACAGCATTTCATTTTAGCCGAGTTACTCACAGAATTAACGTTAATTAGCTACAGCTGATATAATCTGTCACTGCTGATGCTTTTCAACCAGCAAAAGCAACAACCAGAGCTTGCTAAAAGGAAGAAATTGGCAACCTGAATGTTATGTACATTTATTTTTGCTAATAAAAAGAGGTGAGGAGATACTCTAAGAGATTCTGGGTATTCTGCCAACCAGATCCAAAATGGAACAACTATCCAAACCCTACATGCTGCACACGTGATCAGTTTTTTCCTGCTAACACACGTCAAAGCTGTCTGACAGGATATAGATTCAGGATGCCGCAGGTGTGTCAAAGATTTGAGCCAAGGTTCATTCCTAATAGCGTGTTTGCTCTGCAGCCTGCAGCTTTCACTAAATACACCTCACAACAAAAGGAGCACTGCTTTCCTTTTCGGCGCTGTTGTTGTGATTGTGTTGTAAGTGTCCTTGCTGGATATTTGAAGGTAAATTTCAAAGCCTTCTGTCTTACAACCTGGCACTCAGCACATAATTGCTGTTTGCAATTTAAAAGCTATTGTAATGTCGCGTTTGTGTGCCAAAGTCATCTCTTAAAATTACATGCTACAAAAGCAGAATAAGGTTTGTGACACTGTGACCTGGTTTATTGTTATACACATTTGCAGCAGCCGCAAGGCTGGTTTCACAGCTGTGGACTGCCTCATATAATATTATTTAAAAAATGCTACACAATGAGCAAAAAACACTTAAACTGCAGAGCAGCAGAAGCCGCACAGTAACGATAGCTGTCATTGTTGCCTCTTGCGGTGCAGGAGCAAACTGATTCAATGAAAATGTCATTTTAACTGTGTAACTAGTGGCGGTCTATATGTGAGTTTTAACTGCTGCCTTTTAATCCTGCTTTATAGATACCTACGTTTTACTTTGACACAATAAAAGCAAAGTAATGCTGCTTGTTGGTGAATGGGTTTGGTGCTGTTCTCTGTACCATCACCATTTCAGTGAAAGAAAGTCATTAAGTACATTTACTCAAGTATTGTACTTAGTATTTTGATATACTTTTGCTTTGAACTTCTATTTCATGCTATTATACTTAACTATATTTTTACAGATACAATATATAACTAGTTACTTTTCATATAAAGATTTTACAAACAAAACATACAATCAGCTAATGAAATACAGTATGAAGTATTGTCATAGATTAAAGTACCAAACAGTATATAAACTGGGTAAAATTCACCTTGACAACATTAAAATGATGCATTCCGATTCATCAGGAATAATAACACAATAATAATATTTATATGGGAATAGGACACTCTGATCAGTCACTTCTGCAGAGTGAGTAGTTTTACTTTTGCTGCTGCATTTCAGTAGTTTTGCTGATAATTGTTTTTTAGCAGGTTTTAGTTTTTAGCCTCCTTTAGCTCCTGGTTTTGGTGTTCCTGCACATTTCCTGTCTGGTTCAGTCTCAGTGTTTCCAGCAGCAGCATGTAGCTGTTTTCATCAAATAAGCTGCGATGAAGACACTGTACACTACGTGCCTAGCGCCAAACAGTAGACGGACACAGTGGTTGGCGACCAAAAACGGAGCCACAAAAAGAGCGAATGTTGGACTTACACTCATCAAGTGGACACAAACTGGACTCCAGTGGGATGATCATGCTCCTCTGTGTTTGCTGGATGTTTCAATAATGCACGTTAAAGCCATTTAGTTGATACAACTTCTTTTTTTGTGGTATTGCTACTTTTACAATGGTACATTACAACTTTATTTTTTAATCTTCCAGGTCAGCCAAACTTATTTGGAAACAAACGTCGCCTTCTTTTACACGCTGTCTAATGTCTCTGAATAATTCTTCCACCTCTATCTCTGGACACTTTACAGTACATACAGTACAGTACCTCACTGCGGTGAATTAAGGGTTAAAGACGTAGGCCTGGCACTAAAGCACAACCCAAACCACGTCTTTATGTGTTACTGCTGCTGGATTTACTGTATTGCTTTTCTGTCACCTCAGACTAATTATTCAACTGCAGCACAATCACACATTCAGACCAGCAGTGACGGGGCTCGTATTTTAACTGGAAACACATGAGGCTTAATGTAGCTGAGGCATGAAATAACAGCGAGCAGTAGTAGAGCAGAGCTGTAGGCAAAGAGAAAATGACAGTGGTAAACCTGACCATGCAAGACGACCCCGGCTCACACGTGGGACAGCACATGTACTGTATGTTATCCACAAATGAGACATTCATGTCCAGTTATGGTTTCATGAAAGGGAGAGAGACTCGTCACGGCGCTCCGGCCTTGTAAAGCTGGCACAGGAGGCGGCCATGCATCTGATGGCCTTTTTAATCGATTCCCTGTGCATTGATTTCTGCCATGCCCTCGTGACTCAAGATTTCTCACGAGCCTGCTTTTGATCTGGCCTTAATGTGTTGTTAATGCATGAGAGAGGCTGAGATCTTTTTGCCTTTGCCTTTAGTGTGAAATATGGGACTCTAAGCTGTTGCCAGCACTGTATGAACCAGCCCACCTCACAAACCACACTGTGGTACGAGAGCCAACCCTTGTTTAAATTTCACAATGGCTGCCATTTCTGTCCCAGCTGTCTTTAAACTCTTTTTTTTTTTCATTTCACTGACAATTCATAAAGCATCCATTATGTCTCGCAGACTGCTGAAGCAGCAGATTTTTTTCGTTCTACCCGACTCCCGTAAATGGAATTTTAATTAACAGTAAAAGCCATGCAATGACTTGGAAAGGCCGTAATGAAGTTTTTTACGCGGCGTGCAATTTACGGCGTGTGGTTTGGGTGTTTCGATGATATAATCACGGAGGCCGGCTCAGATCCAGACACAGGCACAACAGAAGTGCCTTTGTTTGTCGGCGACACGCCAGAGGACAAATGAAGAGACTGTTGAGGAACAATTGAGCAGATGTAAAGCATTGTGGGTTTGCTGTCTCATCGCTGCTGTCGGCTGAATGAGATCGGAAGTGAAAGAGCGTCTCTGCTGAGTCGAGACAGCTCATGACTGGACTTTTGTGTACGATCGACGGAGTCTCATGATGAAGATAAAGCGTTACACCCTGCAGGTAGACGCAGATGGACTCTGCTGTACATCTCTCTGTTCTCCTGCATGTCCATCAGCAGATTTACACAGCGGGTGGAGGGACCACACTTGTGCTTTAATGGGGCCTTTCCATGCGTTTTTAATTTTAAAGGAATATTTAAATATCTTGTGAAATTTACTTACTTGCTGTCTTTCTGAGCATCATTGTTGCCGCTCCAATTCTTTGAGCGCTCACCCAGAGAGCGGAGCCTTTACAGTGTTTCTGTAAATGGTCAATGCTTTGACCAAAGTGTTTCTGACTGAAGTAAATATTTTTTAATTAAAGCTGTTGTGTGGAAATGTGAGATGTCAAAAAACACTTTTGTTTGTTTAAATAAAATATGTAAGACTTTTTTCTACGCACACAAAAGGTTTATTTCTCTCAAATTTTGTTCACAAATTTTTTAGAATCCGTAACAATGAGCACTTCTCCTTTGCTAAGATAGGCGTGGCATATCATGATGCTGCTAAACGGCATGATCATTACACATGTGTGCCTTGGTCTGGTCACAATAAAAGGCCGTTCTAAAATGTGCAGTTTTATCTTGATTATCTTTATCTTATTAGGCAGCGAACTATGGATTTCACACGAGTAGGGCTACAGATCGGTCACAGATACCAGCCAGCATCTGGTGTGACCACCTTTTGCCTCACGCAGTGCCCATTTGTCATCATGTGAGCAGTGTTTGCAAACTGCTTCTGTGAAACGTGGCCCCTGGGTTTGACATATTTAATTTAAAACAACGTTAAGTTGTTTTTTGTTATTTGCTATTCCTGTCTGGACTAACGGGAAGAGCCACACAACATACTGTCTGGCTGGATATTTAGTAACTTGCATTATCACAAAGTGATTTTGAACTATTACTTCTAGCTTCTGAAACATAACAATAACTTCTGCTTTCACTTCAGTTGTCTATAAAAATAATTCCCCTCATGCCCTCTGTATCTTTCCATATACAAACCTTGTTGCACATCAGTCTGGATTTGATCCCTTTCCGCTCTCCCTTCTTGTCTTCTCTGCTGTCGGTTCCTGCGGCGTGTGGTCGACCTCACCCATCTTTTCAAAGAGACACCCCCCCACACTGTGAGCGAGGCTCGACTAGAACACCCCCACCCCCTCCCCGCTGGGAGAGAGCGAATGAGTGATTTGGTGGAGGTGTGTGTTGGGGGAGGGACGCAGCATGAAAAAAACATCAGAGGGAGAAATCCCTCTATCTCACCATGTTTCATCCCTCAGCACAGACACACACATGGTGCGATATGGGGGCACTGAGCGGACACCTGTAGCTCCCCGCAGAGCAATGAACTCTGGGAGAAAGAGACGCAGACAGTGAGAGAGATGGATATGAAGAGGAGAAACGGCCTTCTGTACTGTTTTGTATAACAGTTATGGTGATGAGGGGAGTTGAGGACACTGAATCCGGGACACAACAGCAGCCTTTTGTGTATGTGCGTCACGCTTTTTTTTTTTTTTT
>NTHP01000007.1:3135180-3154072 GCA_003416845.1 Oplegnathus fasciatus
AACGACTGAGGTGCGAGGATTTGATGAATGTGGAGACAAAGTGTTGTTTCTCTGTTAACACACAGACCGCCGTGGAGCTCATTGAGCAGCGACCTGTTTCTCATGCTATGTTTACCCTCTCATTTATTTTTAATCCATCAATGGAGCCTTAGAAGCCTCACCTCAAGAAAAGGTCAGTGAGGAAAGAGAAGGAAAAAGAAAAGAGGTGAAGGAAGGAAGGAAGGAAGGAAGGAAGGAGGCAGAGAGAAGGAGGAGTCACCTGATGAACGCAACATGATTTTCTCATTTCTTCCACCCAGTGCAACGTGTGTTTTATTTCTAGTACATTTCCATCCTCTCGAGTTTATGTGACTTGTCTATATTTAGCATTCCATTTGCTCATTTGAACCTCTGCTCTCCCCCTCCTCTAATTTCTCCTTAACCCGTCTCCTCTCCTCTCCTCTCCTCTCCTCTCCCCTGTATCGAAGGCCAGGGCCCTTGGAGGTACTCAAGGCAAAACTCTCCGAAATGGAATTGCTGTCGCCTCCAATTTAACTCAAGCACTTTCCAAATCCAATCTTACTTCCCCACAGTTACTTTCTTTCTTTCTTTTCCTTTAATCCGTTGGATATACTTGTTCTGAATTTTAAGTGAGCTCAGACTTTTTCAGCTTGAAATCTCGCTCTTTATTTCTGTGTTCTTTCTAAAGGCCACATGTTTCACAGGAGTGAACATTTCTGTCTTTAGGGAAAAGTTTAACAGACGCTTTTTTTCTTCTTTCTGTGTAGCTAAAGCTCCTCGGAAAATTACAGTTTAATTCCATTTAAGTACATTTTTAGCAGTGTGATTAAACTCCAAATCACAACAACAACAACAGTGGAATCAAACAGTTCATGCTCCCACCTTGCCTTTACCTCTGACTTTTAAGATCTGAAGTCTCCAAACAACAAATCATGAAGAATTGGCCTGGGTTTGGGCTAAGCCCCACGCCTTGTCACACACTCATACACATGTATTGCCTTAAATATAAACATTACAGTAATACACTGATTTACTGATAATTAAAACACACATTCAACAGGAGGGATGCCAACAAGTTGTGACTTTCCAGCTAGTGAAGTGTTTGGCTGTGTTGGGGATGCATATAAAGAGTAAAATTATATGAGGGAGAACTAAACTGCGGCTAGTTTGTCGTGTTTTGACATTATTTGGGATGAGTTTTGGCTGAAAGATTTTCTAACAGTGAATCCGTCTGTGTCGGGCTTGGGCTGGAACTCCAAACTGTGAACTGCTGAGACAAATGGATGTCACATTGCCTTCAGCACTTGTCATCTTCAGAGGTTAAATCAGGAGAAAAGTGGCTGCTTCGATGCATTAGGTGACATTTCTCTTGACTTTGAAGGTGACAGCCACTGAGGGTGGTATGATTCTTGGTATGACATTGTTTAGTTAATATGATACCACGTTGAAATCGTAGTTTCACATAGTTATCACATTATAATACTCCCAGCAGAAGCTGCAGTTTAGCAGGCGGCCAGCCAGTGGAGCTCTGAACAGACACTGGAGAAGCAACACAGACAGCAGCAGCGTCTGTCTTCGTCAGTGTGCATAACCAGTGCTTGAAATTGGTCAGGACTCACGGGTACAGAGTATTGGCCCAACTATTGCGTACCGCTGCCTCATGGTGAACGCAGGTACACACAAATCTCTGAATGTCCTTGCTGAAATGGATTCAGAATGTCAAAAGCAACAAAAACACAAGACTGATTAAGGTTATTGAATTCAGCTGCTGCTGCAGCTTCCTCGTCGTCAAGGTGACATTTCACTTCAGTGTTGGAAACAAGTCATCTACAGACACAGGCTTGCATTTAGTCTTTAGATCTCTGAATTGCCACATTCATCCTCCATTTGTTCAGTGATTCAAATCTGGTTCCCCCAGCTGTGGACACAATTGATCAATCAGAGATTTGTAGGTGGAATATAAAAACAAATTTTCAAAAAATTTTCAAAAAATGGTGACAAACAGATTAAATTGTTGCAGCTCTACAGGTGGCTGGAAGCCGACTTACAGAAATATTCAACATATTTTTTCTACCCCCTCCCAAACAGTAAATGGCTTGCATGAACATGATATACTACATAAACTACATTAAACTGTATATTGTACATTAAAGTTCTAACTATGAAGGAACCTGTATTTTTATACAGAAATAGATACAGCAGTCATACAGGGTATGTCATATGTCAACACCACAATCTTTGACTATCATGAACCCAAACAGCCAGCAGATATAAAAGGACTTGTGCTGCCTTTTCCTCTCATCCTGCACTTCTCTCTCTCTGTTGGTATAACAGAGCACGTCCCCGCCCTGTAGTACACTGGCCTCCATTCAGGTGTGCACATGTGTGTTTTTGTGTGTGTGTGTGTGTGACAGGCAGTGGTTAACAGGGGGGCCATTGACAGCGACGAAGAGGTCAGCTCTATCTTTACCAACATTACTAAGCAGATTTTGTGAACCAGCCTGACCGCACATCCTGTCATTTGCTCACACACCCCTGACCTACCTCTCAACCACCACTCGCCTTAGTCAAATATAAACACACACACACACACACCTCACTAATAGGCCACATGCTGGAGGCTTAAAAATAGCCACTGCTGACACACCATAGACTATTATAAGCCATGACATAATTACTGACCGAGGTTTTTTTTAAAGAGTGACAATGTTATTCCTAAATGAGATCTGATGTTTCTGTTTTGCTCAGGTTTTATATTGTGACTATATATAATTACAGGCATTCGTAACGGCATGTGACTGGATGTGAAGCTCTAAATTTACTCTTCTGGTACCTGCTCACATGCCCACATACTGTATATGTTGCTAAATCCCATATATTTAACAGAATGGAACAATTGTCACTGACTTGTTCATGACAGTGACGAGTCTGTGCTCAAAGTGTTCACAGTAGTTTTCCAGAGCATGATGCAGACGGGAAAAAGAAAAAGTCGCCTTTGCTCAACACACGGCTGCCAACACAAAAACACACAACGCAGGAGTCTGCTTTGTGATTTAACAGTACAGTTAGGTCACTTCATGGCCAGAGCTTTTTGCTCTGTTAGTTACCACAATAAGCAAAAGTGGAATTGATCCAAATTGTTGATTTTCAGACTTTAACCTCTGACTTTACCACAGCAGCTGAGTGGGTTGTCCATTGATCATAGAGTTGGTGGTTTGCTACCTCGTCGAAGTGTCCTTCAGCAAGGCAATGAATCCCAAATGGCACCCAGTGGCCAGGCCAGCACCTGGATAGCTGGTCGCCCTGCTGCCATTGGTGTGTAAGTGTGCGTGCTAATGGGTAAATGAGCAACCAGGTCACTGAGAGAGATCATTATAAAGCTTCATTTAGTTTTACAGAAGCTTCTGGTCAGTTTCGGCTTTGGACGGACTTTGAATTAAATTCTTACTAATGTGATGATACACCGATATGTGTGATGATCTTTCCTTTTATCTCGCTGCTCTAGACAGCCAAGAAATATGAGGAAAGAAAGCTGGATAAATCAGGTTTCTCTAATCCCCTATAAATTACAGAAAATATGTTTCTGGTGTACGTCAGATTTAACAAATCTGATCACTGCAGAAAACTGACTGTAACCTGGTTATTTCAACGTGAACGCACTGAATGATATTTCAGACAACAGCTCCAACAGTTTGTGTTTATCCTTTTCCTGTTTCAACCTGACAATGCCGCTGTGCAAAAAGCAGTTCCATGACGGTTTTCCCCATCCAGCACCTTTGGCATGAACTGGAATACAGACTGTGAGCCAGACCTGATCACCAACATCAGTGTTGGACCTCACTGATGCTGTTGTGTCTGAATGGGAGCAAATTCCTGCAGCAAGTTCAACATGTGGTGAAAAGACTGAAACCAGAGGAGTGGAGGCTGTTAGAGCAGCACATTAACGCCCATGGTTTTGGAAATACGAGTTCCACTATCTATAGTCAGTCCCACATCAGGCCTGTAACTGAATGCACCTTCAGAGGCAAAACTCCAGTACACACACAAACACACACCGGTAGGTCAGGTAGCAGCAGCTGGTCTCACCTCTGCAGCAGTCTCTGCTGCCAAAACCAACATCCTCACCTCAGCAGCCCCTCCTCTCCTCCTCCCAGACTCCCATTCTGTGTAAACAAGGTTCAAAGTTTCTGGGTTTCTTTAAGTGCAGCTCTCCTGTATTTGACAAGTTCCAACTGCATAAACATGTCTGTCGTTAATGTTTGCAGAGTCTGCAGGTTCCTCTGCAGTCGTTAACCAGCGGTGCACCCACCAGTCTGCCTGCCAGCACCAGTATGAACTGACCATTTCACAACTTTGAACTGTTGAACCAGCCAAAGAAAGAATAGCACTTCTGCAGGAAGAGCCAGCCAACGGCTTCAGCTCTATAAAGTCCAGATCAATAAAACATGAACTGGATTTTGGCTGTATGTCTCCATCAAATATTCACTTGAATGTGTTTTTTTTTGAGGATGTTCAGAAGGTGAAATCTACACAGCCAAGTATAAGATCCAACTCAAGCATGAAGTTTTGAAAAGATACAGATTCAAGATGGTTCTATCTGAGAATGGCTGAAGCTGTAGATTCTCATGTTGTTCATCAGTTCACATTAAAGTGAAACATCGCCCAGAAAAGTGGTGATATATAAAAACATACTGCTGGTCAAACAACGACAAAGTAGGTAGTACAATATTGATATTTGATAGTTTAAAAAATGAGATGAGGATGTTTATTTTTCAACAGAAACAAACATTTTTCTAATTATTATTAAAGAATGTGACCAAGATACAGACTGAGCGAGACATTTTACAGTCAAAAGCAAAGCGCAAACAGAAAATGTAACAATCAATTTTAAATGGTAAATTCCACTGGAAATGTAATTAGTATCAATAACAACTATAAACAACACCACAGATACTACAAAAACAAATTAAAGTCGTGAGAATTAAGAGAGTCAAATAAATAAAAATACAGCCTAATAAACATTAAATGTAACAGCGGACCATCCTTAAATACATTATTTTGCTCTGGTGGACAAACTAAGTAATGGAGAGACGTTTCTAAATATTTCCGACATTTCTCCTCTGTAATTTGTTGTAACTTATTGACGCCAGTAAATCTGTGATAAGCTAAAATTGATCATAAGCATGAAAAGCCTGAACTCTGAGATTCTGACCACTAAAACTGAACTGATACGACGAGGTGGATTGTTTCAGTCGTAGAGAAGTGCCACAGAGTGGTGCTTCCCTGACAGATGATCTTTGGTCGGCTACAGACTTTGGCTAGCAGAGAGCACATTAACCAGACATTTTCAAGTTTTTATTAGGTCTGTCGTCAATTCACTTACGACATTAAGGTTAATTAGCTACAGCTGATATAATCCGCCCTCGCTATGTTTGTTATTCTACTGATGTTCGCTGCCTGCTAAAAATGAGATGCCGCAACCTAAATGAGGTTTGTTAACCTTGGAGCTTCACAATTGGGGTATTTTATCAACCTTGAACTGGATCCAAAACGAAACCAGCTATTTGTTGGTTGTTCCCTGATTTATATTATGATTAAAGCTTGGAGTGCATCTAGCGTTACTGTTTGTGGGATCAGCTCTTATAGGCTTTATATTGTTTTTGTTCTTGATGATGGTCTGATGCTTTTCAATGCTAGATGTTCCACTTCCTTCACCAGCCATTCTCTAAGTTTGTCTGTTTGCTGCTGGGCAGAGTCCAGAAACACAAACGGAGAGTGTGACTCTGTTCTGCCATGAGAAATCCCATCATCTGGTGTTTTGTTGAAAATGGAAAATGCAGCGAGAGGCCTGTTCAGCTGGGTCGGGACCAGGTGACCGAAGCAGCCATGACTAATGGTTTATGCAGTTCTCATACTCATCAATCTCAGTGACCAATTGAGGCCCATAGTCTCACTGAGTGTGCTCCAATCAGGCCTGAAATCCTTCGCCACAAGATGAAGGATGATTATTCAGTATTATGTTGTATTTATTCATGTTCATTTTGCCCTCTGAAGAACCTCAGCCCTGCCAGGAAAATCTGACCTCACAGGTTTAATGCTCTTTGAATCCTTCGGTTGCACAAGTGGTTCCTTATTTTGGCAATTATCTACTTTTTCAAGTTTCGGTTCTGTGTTTTTTCCTCAAACACTTTGAGTTCAGAGGCAGGTCAGTGGTGGAGCTGCGAAATGTCCAGCTGGGAGGAAAGAGATTTTAAAATATATTATAACCACTAATTAAATATAGAAACAGCATTTCTGAAGTAAATGAACCACATCTGTATTCAGATGTAGCTGCAGTTCTAGTTTTATCTCCGATCCTAAAATACACACAGTATATTCAGTGGATATACTGGATCGGCAGTGTGTTACAGACCGACTTTCATTCATTCAATTTTGTGCGCACAGATCAGTGAAATTTAACATTTAAATAACACATTTAAATGACAGGTTTTTACTGGTAGAGGGGCTGCTAAATGGCAAATGAAAGAGGTTGATTTTGGGAGATGTGACATGAAATAAAAGTACAGGCTGGACATGTGACTGTGGTCAGTGACTGGAAACTGAAACGTCAAAGATATTAAAGGGATTGTTCCGCATTTTGGGAAATATGCTTATTTGCTTTCTTTCCAAGAGTGAAATGAGAGGATCAATATGATCAATTTTAATATCATGTCTTCTCCGGGTAAGGGATAAACACAAACTGTTCTCTCAAAGTTAAAAAGCTCTGTTGTCTAAAATATCAGTTTCTGCAATAGTGTTAAGATTTCCCTTCGTTGGAACTAAGAGGCCTCTTAAGTTGCAGTGCAGTGAGCTCTCTCAGCCACCGTACTTTAGTTTTATTTCACTTGAATTGAGTTTGTTTTTGGTTAAATTCTTTTAGAAATGTTTTAAACTTTTTAAAAGTTGTGTTTAGTGAAGTCACCATATCTGAACTCTGAATGCTAGTTCAGATTTTTTAAAATTTCATTAAAAAATGGCATTTACAATGTCCTGTTGACCAGTATATTTGGTGTCATTTCATGCCGTAATCCGATTGGTTGTTTTGTAGACATGGATTGTAGCAGCAGACGCATTGTGGGATTTTGGTGCTGAATTGCTCCCACTGTCAGAAATTTAAAGCAAGCTGTCTTTCATCCCCAAAGCTCTAAACTGTCTGTTAGTGGATGTACCTCAGTGCGGTCTAGGACCACTGCTTTGGATTGAGAACTGGAGTTTTCACCATGTTGCTGTCACGTCGTGGCAAAAGTTGACAGAGTGTAGGGGCCTTAAGACGGGGGATTTAGACTGAAATCAGTCTCTACCAAATATGTATCCAAATGCAGCACAAAGTTTCATGCCGACTGGCAAGACTATCTGATTAAAGAAAGGTTTGATCAATTACGTGTCCTATAATTTATCAAAGTGTCTGTTGCATTTGAAGTTCAAGCAGTCATACTGACTCATACTAACTGAATAAATCAGGTTTTTAGCACACAGTCAGCATGATGTCTGCTTTGGTTCACACTTCTTAATCAGCGTCTGGTTGACACATCTCTACCTTCTGCCTTGTCTCTGAGGACAACCGTCTGAAGGCTGTCCGTCTGACTGCCCGTTGCAAAGACCTTGCAAAGATAGGACACTCACACACACACACACACACACACACACACACACACAGATATCCGTATGCTCAAGATAGTACTGATGATTAGTGTTATCAGTCTGGGTGTGCAGAGTAAGCAGCGAGCCTTGAGACAGATCAGTGTGCAGTGGGACGAGGGGGCGGCGAGTGTCATCGCTGCACGGTCAGACGTGAGTCAGAGCTGAGTCAGCAGTTTGGTTGAAGGAGAACATATCAACTGACTCAAAATACTGTCTGTCCTCGCTGCAGAGCCTTCATGGTTTCATTTTGACACCTTTTGACCCGCTAGTTAGAGGATGGTCATCAGTCCATCCGTCTGCTCAGCACTTTGGTTTAGAGTAAGATACCTCAACATCGACTGGCCAGATTGACTTGACGTGAATATTCATGATCGCCAGAGTATGATTCCTAATGATATTAATATAATATAACCAGATTCCCATGAGTTTACTATATTCATTTTCTCGAGAGGATGAATTTTTGATATTGATGACCCCATGACCTTTCCTCTAGCGACACCTGATGGACACTCTTCGCATTTTTACCTCCACTACTAGTAAGGCTCCAAGAACAGCTAAAAAAAATCTGTATAGTTGTTTCTTCAATCAAAGGGCAAATTTATACTTTCCACATACACATAGCTGCAGTGGTCTGAGTGACGTAAATGTCGTCTGCTGCTCATGTCCGTGACCGTCTGCAAGGACATCTGCAGGGACGACCAGGCACCTCCTGCAACTTACGCTTGATTTGAAGAGAGGCTCTGTTGTTATCTTTATAATTTCTCTTTAACGTAAAATAAAGACACCAGATAAAAAATCTGCAACGGATGAGCTTCTTGTTGTCGAGTGGCTGCCATTTAGATTTCTCGGAAACGTGTCCTCCCACAGAGACACCGGATGTTACATACAGTATGTCCCCACATGTACGTCTGCCGTCCACTGCTGTCCACAGGTGCGTCTTTTTTGGACTATATCAGGGTTTATATTGACTATAAACTGTGATATTGTGGGATGTAATGGACACTGCAGCCTGTAGAGGCTGGAAACAAGGTTTTCAGTCTTGTTTGGTGTCAGAAACCAGTCCTGGCTGGACATTTTGTCTGTGCAGCAATATTATTACTCTGAATAATTAATCCTCAACTGAGTGTGCTCTAAATGGAAACATTCCCTTTTTTTAAAACATTTTTGTAGTATTTGATTTGAAGGTCCTCAACAGTGAAAAATATAAAATCAAAGCCTTTATATTCATCAGAGAGATTTTTCTGGGGTTGCACAGTCCAGATCTCAGTTATTCTACAGTTTAAAAATACACGGCATGGCCAAAAGTATGTGGACGCGTGAACATGTACGTGGACTCCCAAACATTACACCCATATGTAGTTAGAATATACATAAACTGTGATTCCAAAACCATGGTCACTACTGTGCTGCCTACGCTTCTGGTTTCAGGCTTTCTACCTGATTTTGAACCTGCTGCAGGGATTTGCTCCCATCCAGACAAAAGATCATCAGTGAGGTCCAACATGTTGGTGATAAAGTCTGGCTCACAGTTCCAGTTCATCCCAAAGATGCTGAATGGGTCAATGGTGTTAAGTTCTTCCACACCAAGCTGGGAAAGCCATTTCTTTATGGAGCTGGCTTTGTTCAAACGGGCATTGTCATGTTGAAACAGGAGAGGGACAAACACAAAGTTTTAACCCAAAGTTAAAGAACACTACTGTCTAAAATATCATTGTATGCTATAGTGATTTACCTTCACAGGAACTATGAGGCATAGGACAACCGCTCTGGCTAAAAAGTACATAAAATCTAAGTACACCGTGTCCACTAGTGTATTTCTCAAATTCATTTCCTTTTATTTATCTACATCCTTTGTGACCAGTGTGTTTAAAAAGAAAAATAAATGCATTTTGCCCTGATAGTTGAACTTTAGGAAAAGGAGAGATGTACAGACAAGACGTTTATACACAAAAAAGAATGGACAGGTAGAAAAAGTACGAGGAAAAAGAGGGATAAAGAGCTGAAAAGAGACAGAGGTGGGTAGTGTTGAAGGTATGTGAAACAGCAGAGTGTTTCTTTCTTTCTGCCACACGTGGCCTTATATGGCTGCTGGAATCGCCCGTCTGGTCTGTGGAAGCCGAGGGCCTCATTAAGGAATTCAGCAGAACCAAAATAAAGTCAACATTTATTGAGCGTTAAAGAAAACTGAATATGAAAGGAAAGGAGTAAAGGATGAGGGGGTTGGAGGGGGGTGGAGGTGGTTCCCGCCCTGCCAACGTACTGTGTTGTTATTTTTGGGAGCTGTGAATGGAGCTGTTATAGTGCAGCTATGGGCGATGTGTTCGTACGTTATGTGTGTGTATGTGAGAACATACTGGATCAGAGTAAATGACTGGCCTTCGTCTGGAGCGAGCGGCTGGCCTGTGAGGAGGAACACCTGTGACTTAAGCTTTTAAAGTAATGGAGCTTCAGTGGAGCCCACCTCAGAGAACGAGACAGAGCTGCCTTCACTGCTCAGCACGTGCTGTCCAGATGAAACATGTCACCTTATGGAGAGAGCTTAACTCAGTGCTGGAAACGCTGCTCGGCTCCTTTACTTTTAATGAAAATGTACACAGCTGACAGTTAAGGTCTGCATTCAAACCTAAAGAAACACTCAGGACATTTCAGGAACTGTGCTTGTTAGCTTTTTTCGTCAGTCAGGTGAGAAATTAGTTTGATCTCTGTGTCCAATAGAGACATGGGTCAAGGCTGTGTTTAACCTACCTTAGCACAAAGACTGGAACCAGAGTGGCCTAGCCTGGAGTTAGCCTAGCTCCATCAAAACTGGAGAACATCGCCTTCCAACAATGCAAAGCTGTCTGATTTACATATTGTATGAAATACAAGCTGTAACACACTTAACACAACAAGGCTGAGAGCTTAAAGCCTGGCTAGCAAATCGATGAGCCTGTACAGCTCACAGAAAAGAAAACCAAATTGTAGTTAAACTTGTGATACATTTTCTATTTAGCGTTAAACACAAAGTAAAACTCAAGCTGATGGGAAGGTAATTAGTTTAGCAGGCTTTATTGGACAAACTGACATGATGATGGCACGATTTGAAAAAGTCAGGTGATTAAGTTATTACACTTCATCCTGAGGGGAACATGAATGTCTAAACCAAATTTCATAGCAATTAAATTTCACTGTGAATCAAAAATGTCAACCTGCTGGTGGCTCTAAAGGAAAAATAGATCACCAAAGTCAGTATGGATTCATCCACGGATGTCAGTACCAAATTTCATGGCAATCCTTTCAATAGTCGTCAAGACATTTCACTCTGAACTCAAATGTTGACCCGCTAATGGCACTAGAGGAGAAATCAGTGGGCCAACCAGGTCATTATAATACATCATCTGGGATCCATGAATGCTCTAAATCTAAATCTTGTGCCAATCCAGTAGATATTTCATTGGATGGAAGTGAAAACTTTCACCTGTTAGTGGCATTAAATGAAAAATAGTGGGATTAACAAAGTCCTTTAGATGAATCCTCTGGGGACCATGAATATCTGCACCAGATTTCACAGTAATTCATCCTTAATTGTTGAGATATTCCAGTCTGGACCAAAGTTGTGGACTGATGACCGTATGACAGACATTGCCATCCTTGGCTAAAAATACGTAACAAAGTTTATATCATCGCTGTGCACATTCTCACAACGCTAAAGCAGTTTTAAATTCTCCAAACCTCAGCAAGGAGAATCATTATTCGTCAAGATACTTTGAAGTGACCCAGTGAATACTGTTTGTAACTTCTCAACAACTTTTTAAAATGTATTCTAATATTGATATATTCAGTACAAAACTACGCCTTGATACATATGGAAAAGGTACATAGAGTCATAAAGAGACATAAATCAGATGGTGATGATTCAGACATATGCAGATGCAGTATGGAGATGTTCTCCTGTATAAGTACTCAGACCTGCATGTGTAATACATATATGGAAATACAATTCAAATATGCAGTATATGCATGCAACAGAAATGCACAGTATGCGAATCACACACACACACACACACACACACACACACACACACACATACAGAGTCTATTACCCTGCAGTACAAAATTTTTAAGTGTGTGTTGGTGAGTGTGCATGTTGTGTGTTAAAGTGTGTGTACCTGCACAATATAAATTACATATGAATTCCCCCGGGTGTATTTGTGTGTATGTGGGTCTATTCTGCTTAGTGTGCAGCTCTGCAGTCTGACCACAATACCACCTCCTCCTCCTCCTCCTCCTCCATTGTTTTCTTCTTCATCTGCGCCCTCTTTCTTCTATCTTTTACATGGCTTGGTGCCCTCCCTGGCATGCCCGCTGATTCAGACCTCATCACGACTTATTAGCAGGGTGGTAAATATTCGCTGGGCTGTGCCTGGGGTTGGCACGGCGGCCAGCTGCAAACTCATTATCACTTTATTATTCTCTGTGTCTGCCTCTAATTTATTCCCCTGCTGCCGCCACGGTGCTCAGTGCTTGCCTGCTGTGCCTCGAGAGCATGCCCGGACCTCCTCCTCCCCCGCCTCCCCCTAATTCCCCCTCTGCTGAAAAGCTGAGGCTGTGGGAAGATGAGGTGGGGTGGGAAAGATTGAAGGAGGGATGGAGAGGAAACAGCGGTTATTGGGAAGAGATGGAGGGAGCATATGGAGGTGTGGAGGAATGGATGGAGGTGTAGGCAGAGCAGGAGCTCATTACAGTGATGCTGATTTGGGAGAAGGGGAGTCAACCTGCTTCAGGCAGTGACCCTAAAAGCCAGTTGTGCAGCAGATAAGTCAGCATTCTGGCTGTTTTCGTACTGCAGGGCCTCTGCTGGAGAATGTACACAGAATATAGTTTCTACGTCTTCTGTACATTTGGACTCCATTAGCTGTTGTGCAGCTGTCAATCAACAAGTAGATCCAGCAGCTCGATGGAGTTCAGGGTTCATGATACATTGTAGTATAATGGCCACGAGCTGTACTGCAGGAATAGAGTCACAGAGAGACAGTCAGGTTAATTATAGGGAGGTTAGTCATTTAAATAAAGCATTACCTTCTGTCACTGGGAATGTTACCCTGCAATTATCTTTCAGTCAGTATAATTAAAAATAATGCAAAATAGCAACAATTAGCTCTTCACTGAAATATTTTTATTAATAACTAATGTAGGCTGTGTACTAAATCTAGTGTATGATAGTATGATATTAATTTGTCACAATGAAATTGTACAGTAGGTGTAATGGAAGACTTGCAATGTACTGTCTTACACTTATAAATGGTATTCAAGCATGTGATTGTCACCAGGGATGGGAGGAACCTGCCCCCCTCACTTCTAAATTTTCACTTTTACCCCCACTTTTGCAGTTTTAGCAGTCACAGTTTACCATTGAGGACGCTGAGTCTCAGTGTTTCTAGGAATTTGTGGATTTGAGCAACCATTGGGGATTTTGAATTCTACAGTGCAACTCACACAGTTTAAGGCTTAGGATTCCAGTATATTTAGTCATAGTATTTTTCCACTAGGACTCAGTAGACTTTCATTCCTGGCAGTGTGGAGAGGGCTGTGATTTAGACCTCATGTTGGGAAATAAAACAGTAACTCTTCACTCGTAATTTCCTGATACTGGGGAATAAATTTTAGTTTGTTGTGTTTGTAAGCAGTAGTTGTTTTTCAGAGGATTATCTTGTTAAGGACTGTTCCACTTAAATAAAACTTGCAAAAAACATACTTGTTTTGGGACTTTGACTGATGACTTTAGTATTTCTAAAATCCTGGCATTGGCCCTGAGTTTTCGTTTTATTTACTTATTAAATCCTCTCTTAACAGTGTCCTCTTACTGTCCAGCTGCCAAATCCAGAACACAGAAGCTCTGAACTGAAATATGTTGATACTCTTATCTAGGTCACTGACAATTATTATAGTACTCTATGAACTTTTTTACCCTGGGTTTCACATCTCAAGCTACCTACAGACTGCCCTACCCTCTGATTGGTGGAGGTCGTTGGGGTCGTATGCAGCCTGAGAGCAAAATCTGCAAATGTTACTAAAAAATCATTTAATCTGTTTCAATTTACAGTTAATATTCTCACAAAAATGCTAGAATTGAACATTATTCAAACATAAGGCAATAAAGAACAGCAAAGAAAAAGTCATTTTTTTCAAATACAACATTATCTATTTATCTATCTATCTATCTATTAATAATACAGTAATGTAATGAATTTCAAAGTGACAGATGACTAATTTTTGTGTTCCCCCACTTCTGAAATCAAACCTATAGTATGTCTATACATCATAAATGAACAGATTTGACTTTCCTCTGGAAAGTGTAAAGCACTAATTAAGAGTCCCATTAAGATGTGGGAGCGTGTTAATTAACCGCTCCTTAAACACAAACATTTAGCTCCGTCTAACACTCTCACACACTCAGCAGTCATCCTGAGAGGCAAACGTCAGCTCACGACAGACAAAAAAGCGAGCTGTTATTACTGTGAGGAATGAAAGGTTTCCTCACAGAGAAACTGTGAGTGCTGCAGCTGACACTATCAAAAGCATCTCAAAAGTGGGAAGAAGCCTGAAAAAGGCCTGGCAGCCTGAGATCAACAGCAGAATCGGAGAAATTTGTAAAGGTCTCGAGTAATGGAAGGCTGAGTGCAGCACACGTCAAGGCTCGGCTGAATGAGAGTCAACATGTGAAAATGTCCACTTCAACAAAGCAGAGAAGAATTCAGCAAGCAGGAATAATGAGCTGGAAACTTTTATTCAGTGTTAAAAAGCGAGCGGGTTAAATAGAGTTGGAGGAGTTTTAGATGTCCAGAGCTGTTGCAGTAAAAATCCTGCTCATTTGCTGCACAGACTTGTTAGATGACTGACAGTTGGCACTTCAAGTCTTAGACGATATCTGGTTCTTTGATAAAATGTCAAAGGTACAAGCCTGTGGACATAAAAACATAAAGAGGGAAGTAATGTAAGACTCCCAAGGTGCATTTTGGTAAGAAACTTCCAATCACTAAGCTGAAAATCCTGTTGCATACAGTTCCAATCCAGTCTGCGCCACCTACAGGCAAGTAAAGTAACAGCAGCGTCTCAGGCATGTTGATGTAGCCAGGAAATCAATGTAAGCCATGTTGACAGTTAGGCCATGTATGAAAGTATTAAAGGGTCATTTCACCCAAATTACAAAAGAACATATTTACTCACTTAGTTCTAGTCATATCTCTTCATGCAGATACTTTTGTTTTATAGTTCCAGGAGATATCTGTCTCTGAGATATCTGCCGCCAACCTAATGGATGTTAGTTTGTGGCGCTTACGGCATTGCAATGTGACATTTTTATAAAATTCAACAGCGATGCTCCTTTATAGAATCAGTGTTCCTGCTACTCTCAATAATCCACAGAATGCGCTGTGGGCAGATTTTATAGAGACCATTTATATGTCACCTTTCTTGCAGCAGTTACAACTTTCTTTGCCTGCAGGTGGCGACATCGACATCATGGCTATATTAAGAAAAACGGAACACCGTGTTCCAAGATAGCGCCCCATTCACTCCTATGAAAGTTGGTCACTGGGTGCAAACGGCAAAAAAAGGCTTCCATGTTTTTGGCCCGTAGAGCATGCGCTTTAGAGTCCTTCTGCAGCCGAGTTTCCTGTTGGCTTCCCACACACATGATTAGCGTGAAATAATTAAAAGATGTGGCTCTTCTTTTTAAAATTTTATTGGACTGAAATGATCAAATTCTGATTATATGAAGAGTCACTTCAGCGTGTAAAAATGTATTCATTGTGATGTAGCCAGACCATACGTAATGATTGTATATGGGAAAAAGTCTTTTTAGGCCAGTGGCTGTCACATGATCCAGAAAAACCGAGTGTAGCCATTACACCAAAATCAGCCAACCGCTGTTCTTTGGTGGTTGGTCTACATCTGCAGCTCTAAGCTGCTGCTGTTGCTTTCCTCGATGTGGAACAGAATTGAAAAACATCTGAGAGATTCACAAATAATAAGACATTATGTATTTAATGAAATTTAACAGCTTAAACACTGCTAAAAATGTGATGTTGATCTTTAATGATTGAATCCTGAAGTGTATCTGTGTTTTCATCTTGAATCACATCTGACAGAGATCATGAGCACACAGATGGAGAGTGAAACTAATGTGTGTATATCTTTGTCTATTTGTCCATACATTGAGCTGGAGTCTTTATTATAAACCTCTATTGTTCTCTGCCAGCTGTCCTCGTCCAGATCTGTAGATTAGAGTCATTAATCTTGTCAAACAACATACCTGCAGATATCTCATTCTCATGATGCTGCAGATGAAGCGTCTGCGACAGGCTCTGATCCCTCTGAAGCCCTGATAAAGCTCTATTAATTGATATGCTAATTAGATGTGTGTTGTGGTTTCTGTATGATCAATGCGGGATGAGTCCGTACGAGGCAATTAACTTTTGTGATGGTGCAGAGACGCTGTGAACAAAAGACATGTCGTGTGTGTGGAGTTACATGCATGCATGGTTTGGTTGTGGTGGTGGCGCTGGGGGGTTGCACAGATGAAGGGGAAAATATTTGGCTCTTTGTTTGACTTCTGGTCACAGCCTTTTTGCCATTTTGTTCTGCAGAGGTAGCATTCAGTTATCTTGTATGCTGAAAACTCATGGATTTTTTTTTTGGATCCCAACAGGATGCCTTAGAACAGACTTCCCAACTTCCTGTCTTGTTAGCCAAGATCAGTAACTTGACTGTTGATCAAATCAAGCTGTGTCTGTCTGATGTCATCTGACTAAAATGTGGCACTTTGTAATAACTGCATCAAAAATAGGCTCCTACATGCAAAAAACTGCAGATTTGGGTGTTGATTCTCAGTGGGATCATTGCTAATGTCAAAAACATTTGATGGAACTTTAGAGAAACTGGCATAATTAATGTTACGTAGAATTAAGTTACCTTTTTACAAAGTAATGCATTTGTATTAATCATCTCACTAAAGTTAAAGCTAAAGTTAATGAAATAATATATGATCTGACCCACTAATGTCCATTTTGGGTCAAATATTTTATGTCACGTATTAAAATAAAACACAAAATTATGAGTGTAATTTTACTAAAACTTCTCAAATAAAAACCAGTATTCAAATAGTATCAACAAATAAAGGTTAGATGCCAATAAAGTCCAGGAAAAAACATTGAGGGGGTGGAATTATCTGTTCTACAATGGCAACATGGTAAGTTCAGTATAATGTACATTTCCACAGCTCTAATTCCATCAGTACAACAGAGTCATGTCATACTCACCACTCTGCTGCTTTCAGTTTCCCTTCACTAACAAAAACACACTTTTATTTACCAGTAAATTCCAGTTCCTTATACTTTGTTATTGTCTCGATTGCTGTTAGAATACTGTCAGTGAAACTCATATTATACTGAAATTATCAATACAACAGTTAGACATGGAGGAAGAGTTGAGTTCGTATTGACAGCAAAATGAGCAGATAAGGAAACAGAAAAAAATCACTGAAAAACTAAAATCTGATAAAATATACTTATCTTGTTCTCTACTTAGCCTTTTGGACGTCTTCTGCATCATTTCATACATATTTCTCTGTCATTACCCTTTATGGATTTAGTATCTTTGGGACCTTCACTAAAATAAAAAAGATGTACCACACACTGTTGAAAACAATTTTTAGAACATTAAGGCAACACTCTGCAAGACTCCTAGGATGAAGTGTTCGAAATGTGTTGGAAGTGTCACAGCAGAGTGGAAAGGAAAGATGGTGATGGTTAGTGGGGCCCTGAGCTGCAGACCATGACAGGTCTCTTTCAGACTTTAAGTCCTGTAGTTCAGAGCACTCAGTCAGGTCTAGAATACTTGGCAGTGTTCCTAATCGCTTCTCTCACTGTCAGCTCTTTATAATGGTTTAGTTTTGCTCTGCAGGGCCTTACAGGGCTAACTGTGGCTTTAAAGTTGTCTTCAATTATTCCACTAAAATAACATTACATTGATTCTTTTTGCAGCACAAGTAGCTGATGGATAGACTTTGAAATAATATCTTTGACTTCTTTGCACTGTGACACAGATCTATAAAAGTTTAAGTAATAAATAAAAGTATATAAAACCTTCTCTCAGCTATCTGTTGATACCTTATGAATTTATGAATTCAGCAATGCAGCATCTGAGTTGACAATGTCCCTGTTTGGACTCACACTGTGGCTTGGTTATTTCCTGCTGTCCCTGCTTGCTCCGTGTACAACCATTTCTCAGTTTATTATGTCAACAGCACAAGTTGATTTGAAACTGATTTCCTATATTGACACTGTATATATAGTATGTACTTGTAAACACATGCACGTACACTGGATGACCAGACCTCTGCAGGCCCAACACAAACGGCAGGAACACCATTTCTCAACTCTGCTGTGGAAGTGATGACTCTCTTTCAAATAACAAAGTATGCTTACAACTTTAGTTTACAGAAATTCTGAAAATCACTTATTTCTGCTAAAGCGGACAGAAACCATCAGGATGGAGGTTTTACCTCACTATAGGTGCCACTAACAGATATACACACAGACACACACACATTCTTTTGTATCAAGATGGCAAGAGGAAAAGATCTAAGTGACTCTGAAGAGGGTTCATTGTTGGGGCACGGATGGCTTCAGGAGCTTCAGTCACAAAGAGCTCAACTGGCTGATGTTTCAATAGGAACAGAGACTAAAGTGACATCTGCATTTAGATCTGTGGGAAAGACTTCAGTAAATAGGGTAGGAAATTGTGGTCGACAGCACATTTGATGAGCGTGATGCTCGTGCATTAGTGTGATATGTAAGGAAAAACAGAAGAGCAGCTCTTCCTCAGGTGACTGAGAATGTCAGAGCAGGACGTGATCAGACTGTCAGCGAGAACAGTCCGTCGACAATTACATAGAGAGAGATGTTATAGTAGGGCTGCAGTGCATAAACCCCTCATTACAAAGAATAATGAATGTGAGTTCAGTGGTGCAAAAACCAGCCTGGTCTGGTTCAAACTGGTCTACATGTGGGAAAAAAGTGATATGGTCAGATGAGTCATCCCTCACTGTATTCTCCACAAGTGGGTGAGTGCTTGTGTGGCGTACACCAAGAGAATGGTACAGGCCTGAATCCTGGACCCCTACAGTGAGGGGATCCTGTGGCTCTGTTATGCTGTGGGGGGCATTTTGCTG
>NTHP01000007.1:3154294-3166339 GCA_003416845.1 Oplegnathus fasciatus
CAAAACACCAAATGAGGGAATATCTTTTGGAAGAATGGTGTTCATCCCTCCAGGAGAGTTCAGAGACTTGGAGAATCAATGAACCGACTGGTGTATCTCACTTTCAGTCAAGGCATTAATAGCTCTGGTCCTAACAAGCAAAGCAAAATGTGGTTGTGCCATTGTCCTTAAAACAAAGAAGAGGCCGGAAGGAGTTAACGGAATATGTTGTGCTGTGTTATTCATTAGTTATGATGCTTTTATGAGCTTTACACATTCTAGANTTGGAGAATCAATGCCAAGGAGCACTGAAGCTGTTCTGGAGGCTCGTGGTGGCCCAACACCTTACTGAGACACTTTATGTTGGTTTTTCCTTTAATTTGTCACCCGTCTATAAATATATACTGTATATAAAATTTTGGCCCTTTGACCAGCTGTGAATATGACAGGGTGGTCCCTGCTTTCTGGCTGCTTCTTGCTGCTTTCTTAATACTTATTTGTATTTATTGTTGATTTAATTCATTGCTGTAACTTTCTGTATTTATTATTCTTTGACCATCAGCCCCAGTGGGATGCCGCCATCCCGTCCACTGTTTAACTGAAGCTTCTTCATGAACCGACTGGTGTATCTCACTGTCAGTCAAGGCATTAATAGTTCTGGTCCTAACAAGCAAAATGTGGTTGTGCCATTGTCCTTAAGACAAAGAAGAGGCCGGAAGGAGTTAACGGAATATGTTGTGCTGTGTTATTCATTAGTTATGATGCTTTTATGAGCTTTACACATTCTAGATGTTGACACTTGACCCCCTACGAGTAAAAGTTGAGTAAAGTTACTTTGAGTAAAGGTTGCAGCTTATCAACTTTGCCTGTATTATTGATTGGTTCTGAAGCTGTTTTAAGCCCACAGTTGCTGTCAGTCTCCCTAAAAACCTTACTGCTCTGTAATCAGTTATATTTTGACACCTTCAGAATTCTGATTAAATGCAATTTGTATGGATGTATTGTTTATTCCAGCAGATTGGTCAGTAATTTGATGTTTTGGCGCACACACACTTTACAGTCACAGTTTGTGTTTAAATGTGTGTAAATTTGAACACTGATGGGTTTTTTGATGCAATATGTTAACTATTCTTTTTTATGTAGCTAAGAAATAATTTGACACTTAACATTCTCTTCTGTCAAAATGTGAATTAGCACAGATTGCTGCCCTTATGCTGTTGGAGGAGCTGGCATACAATTTGAATAAAACATCAAATTGAATGTCTATATTATGTTTTGCTGACTTTGAACTGACCCCCTTTTGATTCCTCTGTTTTTGTGTTGTTGTTGTTGTTGTGTGGCGTCCTTGGGTGAGATTATTGAATCTTTTGGTTCTGTTTTGTAAATTGTAATTTTTAATCACAAATCATAAAAAAATTAAATGCAAAGAAAATGCTCCTTTACATCTGGCATGGCAGACTCTGTCCCCCGTAATTTAACGCCTCCATCCTACATTTTTAAAATATTTTTTTGTATCCAAAATTAGCTACAGGCTCATTCATGGTGAATCCTTTCTTCCTTTATATGGTGAGAGGGGCAACATGCTTTAAACATGTTTTCAAGGACACAGGAGATAAAATTTCTCAGTTGAGTATCATCCTTAAAAACATAAAAACCTCCAGCTTTACCCCCTAAGAGGAGATGATGGGAGCACATATTCCCACTGGATGCCAGTCTGCATACTCATTAAAAAGAGCTCAGTATGAAGCAAAACTCTGATGCCTCATTTTGAAAATGCTCATTAGAAAGTGTGTGTGGTGTTTTTGGAGGTCCGCACCAAACCTCAGAGCCATTACCCCATCAACCACCCTGCCCTCAACCGAGTCCCAGTTAGCCTGTTTAAGCCAGTGCAGGCTCTCTCCACTGTTATGTCTTAATCACACATACTTCTACGTCTGGATGGATGTCTCCTGAGGCCTCCATCAAGTCCAGCTCACGAGGGGCTCGGTGTATTGTTGTGCGTCAGTCAGGATCATTGAAAGTGTTGGAGTAGACTGGTTCCAGACCTCTGAATCCCTCACCTAGTTTTCAAATTTATACAAAGGATTGAGAGGTCTGCAGTTTTTCACTTCATGTTGTCAGTGTGAACATGTTTCAGACTCAGGCCATAGAAATTCAGTATGTTAGAAAGTTTGGTCTGTTTGTTTGCATTTTGTCTCTGCAGAGTCATGACAGTGAAATTTCAGTCTGATCTTCTTTCTCTCTTTGTTTGTGTTCATCAGGGCTGAAGACTGTCTAGTGTAGAACACCGAGTGAGAATCCCAAGATGGATCTGAGACAGGACAAAGAGAGTCTAAAACACATAAGGTAAGAGTATTCACATAAAAACCAATTCAAAAAGCAGGGAGGAGGACAAGAAAGAAACAAAAATTAACATGCTAAAATAACATCAAAAGCAAGTGACTCTTAACACCAGAATAAACCTCTGAATTAAAAAAAAATGCCCATAAAAAAACTCTAAAAACTGAAAAAAGACACAACTTGAACAAAACACATATGTTTAAAATATATATCCAGCAAACAACATGAGCAGTTGGAAGTCACACAAGTTGCTAACAAACTAGTCTGACCAAATCTGTTTAGAAAATAACAAAAGGACATAGATGAGTCCCTGGTTCATCTTTCGTGCTTGTGCAGTGATGGAAAGTAACGACGTACATTTACTCTGTACTTCCAATTTTGAGATACTTGTGCTTTTACTTGAGTGTTTCCATCTTATGCTTCTTTAAACGTCTGCTCCACTACATTTATTTATTAGTTTGTGATGCCTTCTTATAACTTAAACTACCCAAGAGTAGATAAAGAAGTCATTATCACCTGCACCTCGACCAGCTACTGTACGTTAAAATGCTCTGAAAGAGGCCATTGTAATCTATGTAACATTTTGAATGCATAACGTCTACATGTAATTGTGTGTTTTTACATTGTTGTATTACTTTTTAATCTTACTTAAAGTTATAATCTCAAAGATTTTCATTTCGTTGTCTTTCACGGCACCTACGGCGATAATCGGTAATTGCAGGTGTGTTTTTGGACCTCACTTCAGTTTCAGTTTCATCGTCTGTAGTCATCGATCTTTTTTTTGTTTGTTCGCCGTAGTAACCGTTTACTCAGAACGTTAGCAGAGACCGGAAAAAAGAGTACGCTGCTTCACACACAGGTGAGTTGAAGAGCGAGTCTGTTGCGTTAAAAGTCTTGTTAAAAGCCGAACTGTGCGCCGCTTGTGATATTTCTGGGAATGTTGCAGGCTTTCATCAGTGGGCCACAGGTTCAATCACCATTGTGTTGCATCATTTGGCGATAGATAGAAACATAATAGACATTTAAATGAAAATCTGCCAGATTATATCTTTAAGTAAAAGATCTGAATACTTCTTCCACCACTGGTGGTACATAATGAACAAAACTTTGAAATTAAATCCAGGCTTTTCCTGTCCATTATCAACGTTCAACTGTTATTTTATTCTGTATGTTTTGTGTGTCTGTGTGTGTGCGTGAGTATGTTAAAGTAGATTTACGATATGACAGCCACAGTACTGTATGTGTGTCTGTATGTGCGCTCTTGTGATTTGATTGGCACATGTCACGCACGTCTGTCAGGCAGAAAGAGAAAAAGGAACATTTAAATCACGGTTATTCATGGCCCGCTGCTCTGTTTAATGTCTCGCCGAGATCTAATTACAGCCGCTCTGGATCTCGCTCCTCGCTTTTAATTAACACGCCCAAAAAAGGGAAATGGAGCAAAAATGTAAAATTAATTGAATAGAATTTGTAATTCAAAGTGCGAGACTGAAAGAAGAAGGAGAGATCAAATACGAGTCCATACTTTTAAAAGTTGGCTCCCCTGGGGTTTCTCACCCTGTGTTTCAAGGTTTGTGTGTTGTGATCCACAGAGGGGCCACGGCCTCCATTTTCAAAACGAGGCATCAGAATTAAGCTTTATATAGAGCAGAATAATGATGTGGATTCTTTCTGAGAGAAATAGTATTTTAATACGTGAGGCCTGGCAGAGAGGGCCACTCTCAAGGCTGCAGAGTCTGGATTAATGCGGCAGGCAGGAATCATTTATAGAGGAATCACTCAAGCTCACACGCTATTGATTTCACCCAACAGAGTTCACTAACACACACACACAGAGACACGAGCACAAGTTAAAGGACTCCTTTCCATTAGACTTGTGTTTTCAAAGAAAGTTGGTTCCTTTTCTCAATAACTGTTTGGTAGGTAGATGGGTTAGGGTGAGTCTAAATTCTACGAGAAACATAAAATACAGTCTTTAAAGTACTGACATGAGTATGATACGACACGAGTGGTAACCTGTAACCAGTGTTGAAGAACAGCTTCAGATCTTTAGTCAAGTAAAGTAACCAAAAAAATAGGGAAATAGTCCAAACTATTAATTGTCCTGCTCTCAAAACTGCTAGAATCTTAAAAATGTAGTCAAAAGTAAAAGAACTCATGTAGAATGGCCCTTTCAGAGTGCTATAATATAAAATAATGTATTATTACTGATGCAGTCCTCAAACACTTTTTATACTCTTGGTTAGTTTAATTTATAGTAATGCTTTATATTTTATTTTCTATATAAAATCTAAATCTGCGAAGCAACAAGTAACTATAAAAGCCTAAAAGTGAAGTGGATTAAAATGAACTTTATTTCCCTCTGAAATGGAGTGAAGTATAAAGTAGCATAAAGTGTGAAGACTTACAGCTCGGGTTGGTAACGTTGAAGAAACCAGTAAGAGTAAGCTAGATTTTGACAGTATATGATTATTTGATTTATTGATTGCTGTCTGGATGTAAAGAGAATTTCAACAAATATAACAAAAAGTTCTTCAAAATACACTGCCTACCTTAGCTTTAAGTAAAATGTACGTACATAAAAACTGTACTTGAGTACAGCACTTAAAGCTGCAGTAGGCGGTTTTAAACATGCACAATGCAAAACCTTCCGCCCATAGATGCGTCTCGCCTCTCTCTCTGCCGCCTCGTATCATTACGCTAAGCCCCTCCCACCAAATGATGCACCAAACATGCACGCGCATTTTGCTGAGCTTGAAGTGGAACGCTTAGGTTGTCAGCAAACTAACGTCTGCACTAGAACCCCGATGATTCTTGTTTGTACAGAGCCGCTGTGATTGGCCAGTTACATGCTAGATAACCCTGACTGGTTGTTTGTGACAGACCTGTCCAGTTTTTTAAAAAACTAAATACACACAGACACACATTTTTTTAAAGGAACTGTTCAATTAAATATTGTTACTGACATGCAATGGTCAAAATTTGTTATTTCAATCACAGTTGTAATGAAACAATATTGCCTACTGCAGCTTTAAGTAAGGTACTTAACTACTTAAAGGTCTAGTTATTAACCCTATTCTCTCTACAGGTATATTCTCATGCATAACTGAAAAGTTGGACTTGAATAATTCATTTTGTTTCTCAACAAATTATCATTCAAAATACAGACCTGTTTACCTGTCGCGTTTACAGATATTACTGGTGTAAACTAACAATTATTTTCATTATTGACTAATTTGACAATTATGTTCTTTTTTTCTTTTTTAGAAAATAGTAAAAAAAAACAACTGCATTTTTTTTTGTCCGACCAACAGTCCAAAACTCAAGAGAAAAGAGACAAATCCTCACAGTTTGAAGTTTGAACCAGTGATTGTTTGACAGCTGTGACAAATAATTGATGATCAAAATAGGTTAATTTTCTGTCAATCAACTGATTAATTAAACCGACATCAGAAGACATTAATAACTTCTCTAATAAGGTGTAGTGTTGGTATTAAAAGTCACAGCAGGTTCCAGTTCCATGTTTTTGATGGTGAGGCTGCCGATTTGTTTGTATTTGGATCATGGATTTCTCCTTCATTTTTATGATTTAATTATTTTTGTTGGTTGTGACAGTTTCAGCCAACAGAAATAAAGAGCTGACACACTGGTATAAATATTCGCTATCACTGGAAACCTCAGCATAATGTATAATACTTTAATGTTGAGAAGTGGAGTTATACTCATGCCGTAAACCGTGCAGGAAACGTTTTACCAACCGACCGAATAAAAATACAGACACTCAAATGTTTGTATTTGAACAAAATATTTTCTTTATTCTGCAAGAGAACTGAATATGGTGGAGCTCCACTGATAAACGTACATGAGTTCAGCTCATAAACAAATGGAGAATCTACAACCAACAAACTATTGCAACCGATACGAGAAAGTAAAGTGAACTGTGATTGGCCAAAACCATTTCAAAGAGAGAATACCAAGAGAAGCCGGTAGCAGGTATGGCAGAGGGTAACGCTGAGAAAGAGACCAGTTACAGTCGGTCAAACAGCTGCACGGGAGGAAATGATCATCAAACATGGCCTCCTGTGCACGTCTTTGTTTGTGGTTCTTCGGTAGTATGGGAATCAACGTCTTACAGCCCGAATTATGGCTTTTAAATTTTGGGCCTGTTCACACCAACTGACTCAGAGGATGGCCATTTTGCTCGTAGGTTTCGCATCAAGATCAAATTTGGTGAACTTTATACACAAATTTGTGCCGTTTGCCAACAGCAAACTGTCTCGACACTTGACCTCTGAGGTGGCGATCATACCGAAGACTGAGGTCTGCTGCAACGGCACATAATACACCTGAATAACAGCGTTCACCACGCTGTTTAAAATCTTTGATCACATTGTTGCAATAAGACAACATTAACTACAGTTTACAGAACATAATCTGTGACATTAGGAAAACTTTTAATAATGAGGACAAAACATTTCAAAGCCCAATGTCCTTAAACATTTCCGTATAAATGTGATGTGCCAACAGAAGACATACATTTCTATGATGTAATGGTCCTCTTTCTCAGTATTACATTGTTATAGCATTAAACAACTGACACAAAAAGGACTGGAACTTGTTTCAGCTGTAAGCAGTGATGTTAAATTTGCTATATTAAATTCAGATCTGAATACACCATAAACAGACAAATAACAGTTGTTTTCCAAAGACATCTTTTTTACCATTTTTCTTTTATACACAAAAAACAACAGTCAAGAGTACCAAATATGCATGCTGGATCTGTACGTATGTCAAAAAGGGGTAAAAGGGGGAAAGAGGAGGGGTGGGTGTCATATACACTTTTTTTTTTAAATCGTTTTTTTTTAAGTTAGTTTTTTTTAAAAGGTCTTTATTTTCATATATATAAGAAGCCGTTACTCCTCGAAGCTGTGCTGGGTACTGTGATCAGATAAGCAGTGGTAAGAACACAACAAGACTCCTCGGTGAGAATCACAAACATATTCAAACCTGGCTGCAAATAAAACTTTGCAGAACTGCTTGAGGGCGAGTAGTAGTATTTGTAGTAATAATAGTAGTAGTAGCAGAGGAACAACAGACAGTTGCTATTTTAACAGTCCTGGGGTGGTAGTGAGCGTAAACACTCAGAGAAAAAGGTAACAGTAGGCTTATTGTACCTTTTTGTTACAGAGACTGCACCGTTGTTTGAATCAAAATGTACCTTGATTTTCTGACAGGTGAACCTAAGCCTGTTTCCTGGAGTTATCTGAGTTACAGTTGAGTTTTCCAAAGTGAAAACTCAACTAAACAGTCTGTGAAAGTAAACTTGACAAAACAGATATTTTGGTTTGTCCCACTATCCCTCTTTAACTGCTTTTCTTTCTGCCTGTTCTTAGTACTACTACGAGCGAAACCCTGCCCAATCGGAAACGCCTGTGCTGTGGGGGTCGATGCACCTGAGGGAAAACATTGGCCCCTCCATCACAAACCCCTGGCTGACAGAAAAGGGAATATTGCATGTTGTGGTGAAGTGAGACATGAAGGGAAATTGTCCTGCAGAAATTTCAGATCTGTAAGAATTTATCATGAATGAAAACTGACATTATATTGGGGGTGTAAAAAAACCTCTCACATTAAAAAACATTTAAAAATATGTTTTGTCCCTGTTGACCTTCTGTATCTCGTGCAGCATTTCTACACGGGGAGCTGCTGTTGTCTGAGGTGAGGGTTTTGCCTTCATGTTGGTACTTCTTTTGTAAGTATCAAAATCAACATTAATTTAAGTCAAATCAGGGACAAGATGAGATTTTAAAATGCACCAAACACAGAAAAAAGTTAAATCTAATTGAATCAGTGTCAAATTAAACTCTGAAGCCCCCTGTTATAAAATGCGCAGAGCCCCTGAAGTCCCATGAAACAAGATATTTTCATATGCAAACAAGATATTACATTTAAAAGGTAAAAACCTAATCTGAAACCCCCCAAAATACATTTTTTGTTCTTGAGATTTCTGCAGGACATTTTCACGACCGAAATAGAAATGTTTGAAGTTGCAAACCAAACTAAACTCCAGCTACGGTCATCATGTGCAAAGATATGAAGTAGCATGAGTGAGAAAGCTGTGACTTTTGGTAGTTTTCTTTTTAAATCCTCAACAGAAGTCAGTTTATGTCAACAGCACATAAACCGAAGAGTGCAGATCAAGTAAATCTGATTGATTTTTACCACTGGGACATCATTGAACAAGGACTTTAAAGACGGATCCTTTCTGACATGCCACAAAAGTAACCTGTTTGAACTCTTTTCAACACAAATGAACAGATCAACTAACAATCCTAGCTAGCTGCACGGGACACTCATTCACACAACATGGTTTTTATCTTCTGAGTTGTGATAATATCAAGGCAATGGAGATAGAAACATCACTGAAACATCCCTTTCCAATGATCAACAACTGAAGCATTAACAAGAACTGAAATCTTTGGTCTAAATGTTTTGGGGAAAATGAAAACAGTCAAAGAACAGCGACTACGACTCAAAACAACCCTTTAAACTGTAATATCTTTTAGCTTTATATATAATGATAGATACGACATCTCCGTGTAAATGTGAGTCACGATGCATACGCAGACATCACAGGTAAATATTAACACAAGTCTCTTGTAGATGATAATGTGTGCAATTTCAGACAAGCCCTCTGTGAAGGAAAAGATCCGAACATATCTCTGAGAAAAGTTTCAAAAAGCGCCTCCTTCCCTCCTAAAGTAGCTCTACGTTTGCCTGTAACGAATACTGTACATCTGTCATAAAACTCTAAGAAGCTCGGCCCTGCTCACCATAAAACAAAAGGGAACTCTTCGTTTTTTGTTTGTTTTTCTTTAATAAATGTATATTTTCATATAAAGACATTCAACAGTGAGCAATGCAATATAGTTCAAGTAATAGAGTTAGGGATTTTTTGAGTTCCCTATTCGAAAACAAAAGTCGGCTAATGAAAAAAATAAAATAAAACCTTCAGACTGTGTGGTGATGGAGGGGAAGGAAAAACTATGACATCCTTTTGGTGATGATGCTGTGTCTAAGCTACAGGAAGCCATGAGGGACAAGCCTCTTGAAGTGAGGACACTACAAAAGTCAAAGTTGTGGGGATCTAGCTTAATCGACTGAGAGTGATTTAAGTATCAATGCAGAAAAAACCCTGATTTACTTCTTTTTCAAATCGCTGGCTTTGTTGTGTGGTAGTTTCTACGGTAAACTTGAAACACCTGAGGGTTAATGACCGGAAAACGTTATGAAGGAGACAGTAAAAGTCTGCCAAATCAACGGGCCTGTACCGATAGCACCTTGAGTTAGGATCATCTTGTTTCCGTTACAGACGAAACACGACTGCGGTGCTTAAAAAAAAGAAGAAGAAAAAACAGTTTTGGACCCGGACTGATCCTTTTTGTACATTCAAGATTATATCGACAAACCCCGCCTCGCCGTCCCCTGTTAGTCCACGAGAAAGAACAAAGACGGTCATCGCAGGTGGACAGCAACAGATACAAAACATAAAAAGGGCTGTGTCCCAATTCAGAGGCAGGTGACTTTAAAGGCTACAAAGGGGAAGGCTAAACCTGGACATCGTCTCATCGCTAATTTTCGCAGTTGCCTGCTGTGGCTGCAGTGGATTTTGGCATCTGTATGGGTCTGATACTTGACAAAAACACTGGATTGGATATCTGTATATCTGTGAAAAAAATAAAAGCAAATTTTGACAAATTTACCCTAAATTATCATCATGTTAATACTGGTAGCCACAGTTTGTGCGACCTGTCGTAAAGGAAAGCAGCGAAACTGCAGAACGCAAAGTTTGCGATAGCGCTGGAGCGACAATACAAATATTTGCAGAAACATCATGCAAAATATGTAAAATTATGTCAGAAATGATGAAGTTCGAGAAACTCCCTTCAGACCACAACAAAGCAAAGTCGATGACGTTTATCTGCTAATTCCTGGATGAGCAATAGCTTTGTGTTTCTGACGTTTTATCTCTGAAATCGCTCATTCATATAGCGCTCAAACGTGTGTCTCTTGTCAACAGAAGTATAACAAAAAAAACCTTTTGTACAAAAGAAAGTCACGTTTCTCAGCTGAATTTGAAAGTGGCCCCTGAAATGGGACACAGCTAACGTCTCACCACATCCTTTGTGCTGCAACTGTTACGTCCAGCTGTGTTGATACCGTCTCTCCTATTTCTTTCTCCACACGCTAAACTGGGATGGTAGAGGGGGACAACTGGGTCTGGCAGTAAGCTTCAAACTAAATCAAATTTGGCCTGTCCTCACAAGCAGGCGTTTGGGTTTGATTTCTGCAGCTGTTGCTCTGACAAATATATCATACAACTCGCTGTATTAACAATTTACTTTTACGGAGTTATGCAAACTTTCGTGTAACTTTGTTTACTTTTTGTCTTTAGGAACATGCAAGCCATGTCTGTTCCAGCTTTGTCTCGGCACGGACGCTGTTCCGCAAAAGACCTGGAAGCCACAGTAAGTAAGTACTGTACGTTTCCATCCACCTTTTTATGTGCATTTTGAACCAGCACATAATGGACAAAGATTGAAATTCCATGAATTTGAAAAGATATCCCTAAAACATTTTTGTACTCGCCTGAGGTGGAAATGTTTCCATTGGCGTATTTAAACCTCGTCTTTCACAATATGCCATCAGAAAGACACACTGACATTTTTGTCAATTTTGTCAATCATGTAGGATTACAGACAGCAGTAATGAAATGTCATGACGAACCACTGTTACTGTCGCCCTTTAATCACCTGATCTTGTTGCGCCTTCTGTGATCCTATTTGGCGGAAACACAAACTGATTTGCTTTTTCTTTTGTCAAATTTTCAGAAATTTACTGAAAATAGTTTTACATCATTTTGTTGTTAACACGACTGGACAGCGGTCTGAAAACAGGCCAAATGGGATTAAGTACTGCCGGTTTTAGGACACACCAAACTGATTCAGTCTCCAGTGAAAAAAAGATAAAGGGGAGACCGCTTACTATCAATGGCTTTCAGCTCCACAAACTTCGCCTCCCCCAGCTCATCTACCTAATGTGAGCGGACTACATCAAGGGCTGGGTGTGTGGGGGTAGATAACGGCGATACCGTCATGGGTTACTACAGGAGGACATTTAGACGGGGTATAGATAAACACATGGTGGGTACAACCAAGGTTGTATCATTCACTCACAATGACTCCTCTGCAGCTTCTCAAACAATGGCCCTCTTCCTACAACCTGATACACTCCTTCAGACGTACCTGTGTGTGTGCATATCTGTGTGTGTGTGTGTGTGGTCCAAACACTCTGATGCTGGCTTATCATACGGTGAAAAACACCACAGACGACAGAGGGGGTGGGGGTGGTGGTGCTTTGTCTGACTTTGTAACCAGCGTCGTCTCGTCTTTTAAAAGAGTTTTTTGGTAGACGCCCTCTCAAATGTATAGAACATTTTTTTGTTTTTTTGTTTTTAAAAAACTGGCTAGTGCAGAGCCGGTGAGCATCGGTTTTAGAGACGGGGGTGGAGTGAACTGAGACCAGCTGCCTTTGTTTGCCATAAACCAGGGTCAGGAAATCATCCCCCCTTCCTCGCAGCTCCGCTAACCTTTGGTTTTCATTAGGACCTTAAAATAGCTGCAGATTATCAGACAGGCAGTGACGGGGCGACTGTCTGGGGGTCAC
>NTHP01000007.1:3180109-3202625 GCA_003416845.1 Oplegnathus fasciatus
GGGGCGGACCGCACGAGAGAAAGAAAGAAAGAAAGGAGGGAGGTGGAGTTACCCCGTGGTATATCCATTCCTTCTGGGACACCACACACTCATATACACACACACACAGCAGTGAAGCATCGAGCGCTAAATCAACAGGTCGTCTCCCATTGAACACAGTGCGACTGGCAGCTGAATGTGTGTGTAAGAGACTCATTTATACTTCAGTCTATATACTTTCAACACACATGTTAAAACTAAATATACACTGTAATCTAACAGTTACGTCTGCAAATAACAATTTTCTTTTAATTAATCAATAAATCATTAAAATGTCAGGAAATAGTGGAAAATACTCATCAAGGTGTCCAAGGTGAACAGTCCAAAATTTAAAGATCTTCAATTTACAATAATATAAAACACAGAAAAACAGCAAATCCTCGCATTTGAGGAGCTGCAAACAAAATTTTGGTTGGTATTTCTGTCTACAACAGGCTTTTGTTACAAAATATGAACACACAGCTCTGTATATTTTCTCAAGTTGAATAATGCTTCAACATTTTCCCCTCAGAATTCCACAATTTGACTCAATATACTGTAATACAAATGTGCCTTCACATTGTGTGTAGCCTACATACAGATCTTTTAAATCAAATTTTCTTCTATGGTCATCACCATCCAATCTGAAGACAAAAAGGCCTTTACAGTTATTTTTAGGCAATGACCTGTTTTTGGCTTTATAAAAAAAAAAAGAGCTATGACTTGAATCCTCATAGCAGATCCATCTCCATGACAACTGAGCAAACTATCTGCGGATGAAGACTGTGTGAGATGGTAGAAAGCTCCAGAGGAAGCTAGAAAGTGGACCTTGAGCTGAATGAACTCAGACGCTTGTCTTTATAAATAAACTGTATGAGGTTTTGTTTAGAATATGTTTTGTTTATGTTCAGATTAGGATCCTGACAAAAGGCTCTTCTCACGCAGCGACACATATGGACAGCAAACATTACGTCTTTTATGCGCCACATGTCAATCCAGTCCTGCAGATGATGATTACGTCCTGTATGTAAAGAGGCTTTGACATCTCAGAGGTGCTTGACTGATGCCACAGACCCACTCAGCTGCTGTCATTGGTCTCACCTGCAGCAGATCTACGCTGCTGGTTTGGCACCATATCTGTCAAAAGGATTTCTTTGACCACTTACTTGATAAAATTGAAAAATCTGTTTCTCCAGTATAATTTTCCCACTGCAGGCAGGTGAGTGCAGCCGTGCAGAAAAATCTATTATAATGTGGTCCTCATTTCAGACCAATGTGGGGCTGGTTGATAGATCATGATATTAACAATAACATTTTTCCAATAAATATCACACTAAGGTAAATTCAGGCAGATTACATTTACAAATATTTAAATTGATGTTCAATGCGGTGACAAAGAACCTTTACAACTTGCTTCATTTGGCTCTAAATCATTAATTTGAACAACAGAATTCTGCAAAAACAGCATAATATGATCATGTCATCATGATATGATTCCAGAGAAAGACCGAGTACATGGACCCTAACGAGCAATTTGTTGATTACCAACCTAAGAAAAGGCACCTCTGCTGCTTTTACTGTTGTCAAAGTGGCATTACTGTTGCATAATAATGCAGAGTAAAGTGCAGATGCACTACATTATCACAATTTCACAAAATCAAATGCAGACACGATGTAAACTGTGATGAAGAGCCACATGGGAGCAAGTTTCGATCCTGTGAAAGTTGATTTTCATGCTGGGTGAATGTGAACAGAAACTACCTGGAAGCAAAGAGAGCTGGAGGGTAATGTGCAGTGCATGGGGTTCGCTGTAAATGAGCTAAAACATGCAAAAAGCTGTGGCACGGTCCTTCAACAATAATGTCCCGGTGATTTTCCATTGAAAGAGGAGACTCATCGTTCACCCCACATCCACACACACACACAAAGTTGCCAGTGGAAACGTAGGCTTTGCCCTCCCCCGGGGGGGTGGGGGCAGTGGCACTCCACCTGTGCTAATCACCCCGCACACAAAGGCAACACACACACAGACACACACAGACACTATAACTGTCACTGAGGCTTTCACGTTTCAATCGCAGTGTAATAAATATTCTAATGAACATCTGCGGGACGCTTGTCTTCTATTCTCCCAACGTCCCTCCACTTCTCTCCTCAACCCTTTGTCATCCCTCCTTCCTTCTCTGTCTTTCTCCCGTCTCCGTAGCTCTTTAGGTTACATGTCAGGTATGTTAACACAAAGACACTCACACACACAGACACACTCATCTGCATACGATGAGACAAAGACAAGCTGAGAGTTGGTTATATCTGTGCGGAACAAAAAGATGCAGAGAGGTTCAGCCGATGTGATTGATGACAGGATGAGCTCATTCAGGCAACAGAGGTGAGACACACACACACACAGACCAAAAATACCGACATTACCCTACAACACACTGCTGGTGTGAGCTACAGAAAAAGTGCCTCTGCATCCTCAAGGAGCTTGAATCAATCCTTATTTTACAGAAGTCCAAAACGCACCTTTGTGTATATTTCTGTCCTTGCTGGCTGCATTATTCACAGCACTAAATGAGCACAAATGCTGAGGTTTTTCTTTATTGTCACTGTTTTTCAGCCATGACAATGACACCTTATATGCATGAATGAATGAATGAATGAATGAATGGTGCCGGATGCTATAGAAGCCAAGGTCCAGTGGCAATTAAGTGTGTGAATCACCAGCACAGAGCCAGCGTATTGTATTTACATCCCCGGCGCATTGAGGAGCACTGTCCATTCACTCTACTGGAGCTCCGACACAATGCTTTTCAAATGGAGAGAGAAAGAGACAGAAAACGCTGGAGGAAGAGAATCAACTCCTCTCTCATTCAGCCAGGAGGGGGGAAAAAAAACAAGAGGAGGCTTTAACTTTAAATGAGCAGAAAGAGGCTAGAAATGTTGCACCAGTCCACTTCACTTGGACTTACCTCAAATAAAGGAATCCACATTGCACTTCAGAGTGCAAGAACTGACCAGAAAATGTAGCCGTGCATGCAGCTGAAATAATATATTTTCTCCTACTTGCTGACACACTTCACAAAAAGGTGAAAATACATCCAGAATATAGTTTAAATCAATGTGATCTAAAGGTTGAAATACTTTCTTTGATAAAGCATCTTAACCTTTTTTGCATCCTTGCTGCAACAAGCCAAAGATATGACATAATACTGCACTTTAGGGTGGCTGCAGAGCATACAGTACATCTCAATAGATAGATGGGGGGGAAGAGAAAGGAGGAAAAAAAGGGACAGAGCTACCGGGCAAACTGCATTCAACAGCGCCTCCTGGAAACAAGACAGCGTCCCACATCTGCGCCATGATCCATTCAGCGCACCGAGGGGAGAAAAGAGGGGGGGGGAGTCAAATGACACTGGCACAATTGCCGAGGAATGAATGAATGAAGGAACGAATGAATGAAACGTATTCAATTCTGGGTGACAGTTGGCTAGAAAAGGGCACAAAGACTTCTAGATGCGTGTCAGAGAGGGTTGTTATGATTATGAAATGCTCGGGACCTTTTATTCCCGGTTTCGTGCGTTATCCCGGTCCCTCTCCTGCTCTCTGTGTCCCATCCCCCCTTTCCCGTTGTCGGCACCGGGCAGAGCTGATGTGTCGGGATGATCCACACGGAGCAGTTTCAGTTAGAGGTTTGATTGTGGGGTAATAACAGATAAAATGCGCAGGCAGCTGCAGAAACTAGTTGCTGGTTTCGAGGAGAATATTCCGCTGCAACGAACTGCGTTGGTGGTTTTGGCATTTTAGTCCAAAATTATTTGGGCTGCCATGTCTGCCATCTTTGGCATTCATTTCTCACACCACATTAAATGCAGATGCTCAGGGAAGGATTTCGGCTGCCTCCATGTACAGACTACATGGGACTATTGTCTCCAAAAATGAGTCTTTTGAGTGCAGGAGAGCTGCAGCTGCTGTGTCAACGCAGAAACCAGCTTTTCTGCTGTAACGACTGCACCGGAGAGCAACATACAAATAGTTTAACGTGTTTAAAGCGTTGTCATTGGTGCTGGGAGCTGTTGTTACAGCCAAGTTAAAAGACAAAATGTCGCTAAATCTGTTTTTTTACTGGAGCTGAAGTTGCCATAAAACAAAAGAGCATCATGCTAAGCTAATGTACAATTTGTAGGAATACGTCGCAACTGTGGCACTAATGACGCGCAGCCAGAATGAGAAATATCTCCATAAATGAGCAGACACACGCGAAAGTCGACCCCAAATATCGTTAAAGACCGCAGGGGGGCTGTGAGCAGGAGCACGATGTGCGCTTTAAAACTTTCCACCAATTTGAACAGACACCAAACCAAACACAGCACCTCCTCTCCTCTCCTCTCCAGCTAGCTCCAGCCCAACTTCCATGTCCGATTATTAGCTTCCCGCTGTGACAGGCAGGCCTCCTTACCTGGCGGTTGGTCCATTTCCAGATAAAATATCAGCTCCGTGGAGTAGGGCATCATCACGTCCCTCCAGTCTCCTTCCTCGCCGGCTTTTTCCGCGGTCCAAACTGTATTATACATTGCTTTCGGGCGGCTTAACCTGACAATCTTTCTCCACAAAAAGGGGAAAAAACCTATAAAATGCGAACGGGGTGACAAAAACAAACCGACGTATTAAAAAACACTTGATTAGATAAGCTAATCTATCTACCTACTTGGAAGTCTTCTATCTGAATTCCTGCTTCAGACTGGAATAAATAGACGGACTGTGTACAGCAAGCACCGGGCTGCGGCGGCTCCCTCCGACATAATAACCGTGTTAATAACTTGGGGCTCTTCATGAAGGCCCTCTATATGTGTGTATATATGTATATATATATATAAAAGCGTCCTTTAAACGGTGGGAAAGTAGAAGCCAGCTCTACATTTCAGTCCCCTCTCCGTCTCCTCCGCAGGTGCCGCCGGCTTGCTAGCTTCATTTTAAGAAGAGCACTGACAAGAGGAGGCTGGCTGAGCCTGACAACGGCTGGGACAAACCACTCCGCCGCGGCTTACAGGGGAGGGGAGGGGGGGGAAACTTATTCAACTGTGCCGCAACAAAACTAAATACAAACAGGTCCTTTCACTAATGGATAATAACACACAGTCACTAAACATCACTCGTATCTAACTTAAGGAGGAAATTATCCCACTCATTCATTCCGTCTGGATTTTATTTAATGCTACATCACCCCTTGGTTAGCCTCTGTCTTTCCCCGGTCCGCCGCTGATCGAGCCCCTCTGCGCAAGCTCAGAAGCTGAATTTCAAAGCCAATAGGGAAATTACTTCAGCCCCTGAAGAGCAAGTTGCAAATTCTGTGGTTTTCCAGTAAAGATCCTCACCCTCCTACTGACTGGATGTATGTCACTGCAAAGTACTGGCTGCTACTGCTGCAGCCAGACCGGGATATGACACAACTACATGAACAATGAGCTACCATTTTGCATATTTTAGGCCATTTGTTATAAATCATATATGCTTTACATTGTCTGGAGCAGACTTAAAGGTTTTATCATTTGTGAATGTGCTTCTTCTAGAAAATCAATGGAAATCAACTTGAAATGGGGAGTTGAGACTCGCTTGAGTTATGTAATCCAACACAGTGAACTGCCATACTGCCTTTTAATTAATTTATGTGAAAGAACAAGGCTGGTGGTATCCTATATTTTCATACTGTCAACTAATCCCATGCAAAGACCCAAACAAACTATAAATTGATCCTACTAACAGATATTGTTTGCCTCATACGTGTATATCTTATTCCTCTGTGCCATAAAAAGTGTTCAGAGACGGACTAACACATGGCTGGTTTTGGTCTTTTCATGGGATTTGTTGGCAAAAGAAAATAAAGGAAAATATAAAATAATGCCAACCTCATGTGTTTTGTGATGAGTGATCATTGCAGTGGAGACTTCCCAGATGAATCTGCTCTTTCAGCTGGATTAGCATGCAAAGTGACAACAGTGCTGGAATACACAAATCAAGCAAGTTTCAAGTCTCTGTTTCAAGTTGATTTTCATATTGTAGTGAAATTAATTCAAACAATGGCTGACTGAAAGGAAGGAAAACACATTCAGAAACCCAAATCACTACAGTGTGGTTAGCAGCAATGTGAAGTAGAAAAACATGCAATGAGAGAGAGGCTGCAGTGAGATTACAGATTGTGTCCTACAGACTACGTGATGTACCTCCACTTTAGGCACCCACGTCAGCAACTCTACCCTGCTCTAATGTGACAATGAACTGCTCCAGAGGTGCTAAACTGATAGCTGATCCTGACACATTTGATTAACTATGACATGACAATCATACTAACTTTGTTAAAAATTTACAAGACCCTCTTTGATCATTAATGTCCTTTTCTGCTGCAGTGATGTGTTTGGAGCTATAGTTTGTTTCTTCAGTGGGTTTGTTTGACTCCAGTGGAGGAAAAGATGCCATTTACAACGTGAACCAAGCCGCTTACTGTGAGGTAAGTACAGTTACAGTAAATGATATGGAAGCTTAAACATGAGCTTAGGGATGGTAGAGAGGTGCAAACATGTATTTAGGAAGCCTATAATACAGGGATTACTGCACACACACATCAAAACACACACCTGCTAAGATGGATATTATGGATTTGCATGATTGTGGGTTCAGGTCTGTTTCAGGACTTATATATTGGACTCTTTATTTTCAGATTCCATTTTTTTTTTTAAAGCCGATGAAATCAATATTTTAATATTAACAATGGATCAAATGTGTTATGGGATAGGGGTCCCTGACAGTGACGGACACACAGATTCTGCAGTCCCCCTCAGCTCATCGTTTTGGTTTTATAGCTCTACTGTTTTGGTTCACTTTCACCGCTCTCATGGTGTAGTTTTCAGCCGCTTCAGGCAGCCGTTCTCAGCAGAAAAGTTCCAAAACCTGAGTGTACACTACCTGCTCAGCACCAAGCAGCAGGCAGACACAGCTGGTGGGTAGCTAGTGGAGGAAGTGGGACATCAGCAACTAAAGGGCCAGATAGTTTTCTCAGGGGTTGGTAGAGACTAAAAACAGCAAAAAAGGAGCTAAAAGGAGAGTGAATATTGGACTTCTTTGGACATTCATCAGGTGGACATAAACACTCCAAATGAATGCAAATGTTGCCAAGTGTCTGTTGGTTTCGTAATTAGGTAACTGTTTGCTAATCATCAACTTAAAAGGTGATAATACATATGTCACTGTCGTGCTTATAACAAAAATCTGTTGATGCAGGTTTATTTAACAATTTGGACTTTATAAATATTTATTTTGACTGTAAAAAACTGTTAAATCAGTCAAAACATCTCTAACTGATCTGCAGCATAATCACCATAATCACCAACCATGGCTCCAGTCAGTTCCTGGCAACTGAGACCTGATCTTGGATCGGCGTCAGATTGGGTCCAAATCATATTCTAGTCTGAATGGGTCTGGGTAGGGTCCCGTTCTCTTGTCGTAGGTCTTGAGTTTCAATATGTCTGGAATGGATCTAAGCAGACTCTCTACCAGCTCAGATCACATGGTGCATCATCATCATCATCACAGAAGAAAAATGTGCTTTTTGAGGAGACTTCTCGTTGATTCTCAGGACATTTATTTTTGCTCTTTTCGACCACACCTGCTTGTTAATTGGTGGCGGTGTTTTCTCTCCGTTTGGGTCGACTGCATTTTAGACCTGGTCTAATTATCCTCCTTATTTTTGCGTGTCGGGTTTGGGTAGGTTTTCCGCAGGTCTGTTTTTGGAAGAGTTAAAACCTTTATTTTCTTTCTCTTTATTTTTTTAAAGCATATTCTGGGGTGTTTCTGTGTGTGCAAAAATAAAATTGGGATGAGTCTGTTTAAGATGATTAACTCTTTCCAAGAAACCTGGGGATTCATTTTGGTGAAAAAAAAAACTTAACGACGAGCCTATTACTCCCTCCCTCTGCCTCTATCCCTGTGTCAAGAACAGAAAGTAGAGCACCTTTAATATATAAAAAAAAGAACAATGGCATCATCATAATCAGCTGCCCCTAAAGCACACAGTGGAGACCCCAGACTGGCCCAGACCCCCAGTCATCCACATGGTAATCTCCTGTTAACAGCCTAATATCAATACAATATCTTCAGATGGGGGCTTCTGCCACCAGTAATTACAGCTGCTCTGTCTGTCTGCCTGGTGTCCTACTTCAGGGAGCAACAATAAATGAAAGGTCTGCTCCCCAATCTGCCGTCCATCCATTCTGTCCTCCCTCTACATTCACCCACCCACACATCCATCCATCTATCTGTCCGTCCATCCATCTCCTCTCTAAACTTGTGTGTCTCGTCTGTCCATCACAAGAGAAGATGAGGAGGAGGATGGAGGGTCCTCTTCCTGGGAGCTGGGGGAATGTCAGTGAATGAAATCTATTTAATGCAGCAGACACACACACACACATACACATCGTGTGTGTGTGTGTGTGTGTGGGTGGGTGGTTGTTTCACAGATGGCTCGTGCCGGACACACAGCCCAAAGCTCCTCTCTGTCAAGTGTGTCAAACAGGTTTAATTGCTGCTGCCGCTCTGTGTGTGTGTGTGCGTGTGTGCGTGGCCGGGCAGATGGATCACTAACAATGACACAGGAACTGACTCTGCCCCTCGTCACACAAAAGAGAAAGAGAGAGGAAGAAGGAGGGGCAGACGGAGGGAGGAGGATGATGGGAACAGCAGTATTAATCTGCGCCGTCCCCGGCCATCAGCACACTGCTCCCCATTTAACCTTCCCAACAATAGAGCCGAGTGGCATCAAGTGGCCTATTTGCATAGTGTATGCATAATCACATATGAAGCATAGTCACAAATAAATTAAAACCTCCCACGACTCCAAACAAAAATTCAAATTCCAATTATATATGTTTCCAGCCACGTCTTTAAGGTGCATTTTGAATCTGTGCATAGAAAAACTGACTGCCAGAAATAAGCAGAAAATGCCAAAATGTCAAATAAGTTGAATAATAAGTGCAGTAATGACTGGCAGAAAACATTGTGGAATAACTGCTGATGTCGTGGAATCTGCTTCAGCTTTCTCTTTAGCAGCACTTTCGTACCGCCGTCACTGGTACGTGCCTCCACTCTGCCAAAAGACCAAAACATAGAAAGGGCAGGTGTGCCAGCTAACCCCACAAGTTCATTCATTAAAGTAACATAAATGCCACGTTAGGTGGGAAGCAGCAACAGAATGCAGTGATGGACCAGAGTTACAGAAGAGTTACTGGCTTCATTTAATTATATAATGTTGATATGCCCTCTTAAAAATATTTGAAAAACTAGCTGATAGCAACAAACACTGGTTAGTATTTTTTTTACAAGTCGCTGGAAATTTGCATTGCAGTTGTATAAACACTTATTACCCTTATTACCCACTGGTGATCTGTCAATCTACTGGGAGAGCGGATGAGTCAAGAGGTTGATATGTAAAAAGCACGTTTATTAAGCAATTTCACTTCAGTAAATATTTTAGGTACTGGTGCTTTACTTGAGTATTTCCATTACTTATACATTACATAATGTTATTATGACTTTAAAGGAATAGTTTTGGTCAATACGCTTGTTTGCTTTCCTTCCAAAAGTTTGATGATCAATCTCATGTGTGTGTTAAGCACGCAGCTGGAGTCTAGCCTAGCTTAGCATAAAGACTGGAAGCGGGGGGAAACAGCTAGCCTGGCTTTGTCCAAAGTTCAAAATTACAACTATCTCTAAAGCTCTAAAGTTCAATATTTAACTTGTTGTATCCCGTTTGCTTAATCCATACATAGATTTAAATGTAAAAACAGTTGGTGCAGTACTGTGCTGTCCAGCTCTGTGCTTAACACACAGACATGACATTGATATCCATCTTCTCCTCTCACTCTCTAAAGTAAAGCAAATAAGCAAATGTTCACCAAATGTTGAACAATACCTCTGAACTCAGCAGAATAATAAAGTAGTCCGACGTGGCTCCAGCTGGACCACAAACAACATTAAAAATAATTGGTTACAGGTTCACACATAAATAATTTAGCACTCAGGAAGGGACCATTGTTCAGAAGGACTACTTGTACTTTAGATACTTAAATACATTGTATTGACAATGCGTCTGTACTATTACTGAAGGAAAACAGTGAATGTGGGTTTCTGTGTATTTTTACATTGTGGTTTTGCCAATTTTACCTCTAAATACTTCTTCCTGTTTGTGTATGTGTGGCGCAGAGAATTCAAGAAAAGAATCTGCATGTGTGTATGAGAGAGAGAAGCCCAGGTGAGCTCCTGGGAATCAGGTGTTGAGTTTGCCATTTCTGTCGCCATAGTGACCAAAACGTCCAGTGAGGCGCTAACAATGTCTCTTTTAAGGGACTTTAAGCACAGACAAAGGCGCTGTCTGGAAGCTCATATCATATGCCACCTACTGAGCTAAATGCAGCAAGGAAGCACAAATCCATGCACACATGATTTTTTAATCACCAGGGCATGTCACACCTAGAGCTCTTTAACCTCTTCAAATTTGATTTTTCTATTAACTGTCCCTTTAAATAAATATTTTTTTCCCCACATTGTGCAATATCACGTACAGATCTGGCATCTGTTTGTTCCAACACTTCTTTTTGACTGTATGAAGCTCATGTTGAGGGATATATAAAAACCCAGAACACGTCATGGCTGCACAATTCCATCAAGTGGAGATAGTTAAGATGTCTTTCCCCCGTTTCCCACAAATCCAGCCTAAATTTAAGAATCTTTCCAAGAATTTAAAATAAAGTTGTTTTAGGCAGTGTTTGGCCATGAAGCATATATTTGAACTCATGGACGCACCTGTTCGTCTATCAGGGTTGTGTCTGTCATGCCTTGGTCTAGCAGATTGTATTTAAATTGTAAAAAGCAGACAGAGTTTCAGATAAAACTGATGTCTAAATGGGTCCCTGGAATTAGTCTGAAGTCCAAAAAGTTCAACTGCTGCTGTCGCTCCTTAAGAACAAGCAGTTCCATGAACTAGATGTAATCTGTGAGTTTCTATGTGTGTGTGTGTGTGTGTGCCTGTTTTAAGTTATCTATCTGTGCATGTGTGAAGCACATTTAAGGTCACACACCACCTGTGCCCAAAGCAACGGCTTGCAAAACCCACATCACATCGTTTTCTACAACCACAGCACATAAGCATTTAACTCAAACGCTCTTTTATTAGCAGCTATTGTGCTTTGTGAAATGAGATAGAAAGCCAGACGCCACGAGGAGGGCGACACACGCTGACACGGCTGAATGGAGCTATCATGACCCTCCAACACCTGTGAACCACCAACTTATCTGCATTATTCTGTGTGTGTGAGAGAGAGAGAGACAGATAGAGAGAGAGAGACAGTTTCATTAAACAGAATTTCTCGGATTGAGAGATTTTTACTTTGTTTCTTGTATTATGTCTACACTGTATGGCCAAAAGTATATGGACATTGGTGTCCATATACTTTTATATGATGTATGATAGTCTGGGACTGTTTTTTTCTGGTATGGACAAGACCCTTAGTTCCAATGACGGGAAAGCTAACGCTACAGTATACAGTGATATTTTAGACAATAGTGTTCTTACAACTTTGTGTCAGCAGTTCATGTTTGGGCCCTGACATGTGCACAAAGCAGCTCCATAAAGAAAAGGTTGTCCCAGTTTGATGTGGAAGAACTTGACTGGTCTGCACAGAGCTCTGAACTCAACCCCATCCAACACCTTTGGGATGAACTGGATATTTACCGACCGCGAACCAGACCTTAACACCAGCATCAGTGTTGGACCTCACTGACGCTCCTGTAGCTGAATGGGTGAAAAGTCTGAGATCAGAAGAGTGAAGGCTACCACATAGGGTGTCCACATACTTTTGACCATGTTGTGTTGTCAGAATGGGTATTAGTGTGACAATAGCTCAACACAACGTATCAGGTATCAGAAAAAATAAAAAAAACTTGCAATCTGATAAACATTTGACAGATATATTGACCGTGAAACATCATGTTAATACTGGTGTAGCCACGCTTTGTGCACAAGAGAGAAGTTGTACCAAGTCGCCACTCCAACAGTTGCAGACAGTTCAGGTTTTGTTATTTCCAAATGTAGGTTACTAAGAAATTTCTCTCTCTCTGACTGTGCTAGTCATCTGCATCCATATGTGCCATGTGTTGCAAGTAGACACGATGCCAAGAAGGAGTGGGAAAAAAGAAAGAGGGAAGCTGATGCATTGCATTAGCCTGGCGGGCTAACGGTCAGAAATGAAGCCAAAATTTACACATACGGGTCTCAGGTTGGGTTTGGGTCTCAAATTTGCCCTTATTAGTTGGATTATTGAAATTGTCGCATGTTTGTCTGGATGCTAGATACACAAGAAAGGCTCATTAACAACTTAGTAGAGATGTTTATTGTCTTCTGCTGGTCTTGATTGAAATTGAGTTTTTCTTCCATTGCTTGTGTCAACAAATGGGCATATGTGCAGTTTTCAGCCTTGTGTTTTATACATTTAATTGGTCCCCTGAGTGGGCATGTGTCTGTGTGACTTTGTGTGTGTGCTGTAATAAAGCAGTGATTCAGAAAGAGACACAATAGTGTTGTATATCTCCCTGACATGCTCCCCGGTGTCAGGGAGTCACTACTGTACAATCTATCAGCCACTGAACATGTGGTTAAACCTTCTTTTTTTCTTCTAAAGGAAAAGCCTACAGATTGAGCTTTTTGCTGTCATGGGAGAAACAGAAGCAGTAGACTGAGGGAAGGATGGATGGAAGGAGGGGGAGGAGAGATCCTAATCTGCCCGGCTGCAGTGCTAGACCGAAGCAAACGATGCAGGAGAGACAGAAAGAAAGAAAAAGGAGGAGAAGAAGGGAGACAGAGTTACATTTGTCCTGAAGTTTTGGTCGGGGCATGTTTGTCTCATGGATTTTGGAATAACAGTCCATAAATATATGAGTGCGTGGGGGGCGGGACGTTTGACTGTACGGTGATGATGAGGCTGCGGTTTGCTCACTGCCTGCTCTATTTCTGTGCTTATTATCCATGGCCCTCAGCGCTTTTCATATTTCGTCTGCCGCTGTAATAACTAGAGTGGAAAGTACAATTTAACTGTAGACACGAATAGGCTGCTAAACATAGACATCGGTGGAGTGGGGTCTGGAAGAGCACACACACACACACATTTGGGGAACATTGCATAATATGGCGCGGCACTTTTGTATATATTATGCATAAGCGTTTTTGGAGGGTTCAGGGACGTACACAGTGTGTCATCTGCCTACATCACTGCTAGAATTATCATTAAAATGAACGATGTGACTGAGCAGTCACCTTTTTTGTTCTCTGGTTTGTTCAACAGTACATTTTCTGTTGATGTTAATATGGCAACATTCACAATGCAAGCCATAAAAACTCCACCAGAAACACCATCTTTATAAACTCATGTTCTGCAGACAACCTGTCTTTGGTCAAGATCCCAAAGTTTCCAAAGTAAAATTTATCAGACTCAGTTCTGGGGAAATGTGTAGAAAATGATGTACAAAATATCTAGAATATTTATATTTGATCCGATGGTGCAACCAGAGGTGTGCTGGGTCTGAATAACAAACTCAAGTGTTAACAAGCAGATGCATAAGATGCAAGTATGTGATATTATCATACAGGGTGGAAAAATGTTTTCTTTCTTAAAAGGGACATTTTATACTTACACAATTATTAGAATGGTCAAAAAACACTTTGATGGTTTGACTTGCCTTAATGATTAAAAAAGGTACCAAATACGGTAAGACAGTTGGAGCTCAAGGTTGCCTATGGGCTGTGTGTGCTCTTGTGTTTCTACTTTTGTGAGGATCACGTTAAGTTTCAAAGCGAGGACCTTTTTGGACAGTGGGGATATTTTGTCCGGTCCTCACTTCTGCAAAGGGCTGTACGAGGGTTAAGAATTAGGATCAGATTTGGGTTAGGGACCGGGGAATGCCTTATGTCAACAAGGGTCCTCACAAGTATAGAACTGTATGTGTGTGGGGGGGAGCATGCGATCATGGTGTCAGTGGGATCGAGCCACTGCAGTGAGCCATGCAGAGAGGCCATATTTTCAGTTGCATATGGCCTCTGAAACACTGCGGACGGCACAAACCTCCCATACTGCTGCTGATATGTGAAGAATCCAACTGTTCAGTCCTGTGTGCCGATTAATGGTCATGCTTAATAAAACTGGAATAAACTAGACAATGAACTGGAAAGTAAGAATTGTCTGAAATCAAAAAAATAAAAGAAATTCAGTTTTCTTGTGCAATCCTTTCTTGAACTTCTGACTTTGACCTGCCTTCACCAGCAGTGTACACGAGACATCAATTCATGTATTTTTGATGTCGAGATCACAAAATGAAGGAAGGAAAAACTCCTTCCTCATGATCTTGAATATAATTACTTGTTAAGATTATGTTAAAATGACTAAGTGACCTTCTTGTGATCACAAGAAAACAACATTAAATCAAATCATTTTTACCCATGTCCTCTCTAGACCTTATCGTGGGTACAGTTGTTCACTGTTAACTTATTTTTATGAAAAAACTGATTTCAGAAACATTTATGCGGCTCCCAGGTGAGAAGAAAGATTCACAGCTATGTTACACATCCAGAACAAAGAAGTTCAGAAGACCCCTGCTAAGTACATTTCTTCTGAGTGAATGAACATCTCTTGGGGTAAGACCAAGCTAAACACCATGCACTACACACTATGCTGTAGTTCACATCACAGAGGCTGGTTTGATCAGGCCTTTTGATGCATCGCTGCCTCTGGTGGATCCTGCACATTGGATTTACATTGGCTGCTTTGGTCTTAGTGAGCTGTGTTCTGGCCGCGAGTCATGTGCGCTCCGACTCAAGCACACGATTAGCTTCGCTGTCTCAAACTTTCCAGCTCAGCTAATTCAATGAGGAGCTCCCCTCTTCTTTAGCTCTCCTGATCTATCCTCTGCCCAATGAACCGGTGGATTCATTACTGTTCAGAGTGGATTCAGTTCCTTTCCTGGCATTGACTGATCCTGTCTCGCACAATCTAACCAGTAAAAAATGCTCCACCTGTGCAAACTCAGGCTGTCTCACACTGCAGGCAGACAGGCAGAAGTAAAGTCTCAAAAGGATTTATATTATTTATTGAAAACGCCCCACTGAGAAGCTTGTGTCTATGTCTTTACAGTCTGCTGTCGTGGTCTACTGTAAAGCAGCTGGTTTAAGTGTTACTATACATGCATATATAACCATAATGCTTTTGAAAGTACAGTTTTAATAAATAAATTAATAAATAATGGCTGACATCAGACAGGGAACCCCACAGGACCCTTCAGACCTGCATCATTCCTGTGATATGGGAGTAGTAGTACATCAAGTCATTGGGATTTGGATGGGAAAACTAAGGAATTCATATGCTGTCTCTATGATGTGTGATTAGTTGCTCAGCTGGAATAGTCACATTGGAAATAATTACAGGAGAGGGACTGTAAGTACTAGGGTCAGGTGAAGGCAAAATTTGAAATGACAAAAGCCAATTTTAGCATAAGGTCATGATGAGTGATTATTTGCTCAGCCTACATTCAGAAAATCATATTTATACTGTACCAACAGTTTCTGGACAGAAGCTCTGGAATAGTGACTTAGTGAAGAATTATAGGATCAGGAGTTCAGGTAACAGATTCGGGTAAAGGCAAGATTGGAAATGACAAAAATCAGTTTAACATGGGGTCATGTGATTAGTTGCTTACCTTATTTTCAGAAAATCCTACTTATAATGAACTACGGATACATTCTTCTACAGTCTTTGGATAAAAGCTTTGGAAAAGTCGGACAGGAGACCAAAGGATTAGTAGTAGAAGTAACAAGATCGGGTGAAGGAAAGACCGGAAATGACAAAATCTATTTACATACCGGTCATGACGTGTGATTATTTGCTCAACTTAAAAAATCTAATTAATACCTACTCAGGGTCATTGGGCCTCATGCATGAATGTGTTCTTAATTTTCTCTTATATTTGTTCTTGCACAAAGCAATAAAAGAAAAATAAGAAAATCCTACGTGGGATTCATGAAACGTGCGCTGACAGCCAAGTCTGCTCTTACCCACCTGAGTATGTTGATGAATTGCGTTTGATCTTAAATTAAATGCCAGGCAATTTGCAATTAGCACAGGGAAACACCCCAATAAACCCATGTGAGGGCAGCAGACTTAAGTGCCGTGTGCAAACCACAAACCAACAAGCCACTGACATTTGACAGGTAACGTTACAGCCACCAGCCTTTCAGTACACCGTGCGCTCCACCAGTGAGCGAGTGCACGTCAGTTTCTGGTTATAGACCTCCTGCTGGGTCTGAGGGTTGGTAAGTGGTGTCATAAACGGATAGCCCTGATCAATAATGATGCAGACTTATGAAAATAATCATATTATAAAAAATCATATTATAACACTTACCAATAAGCCACCCATCTCCAGCAGAACCTTGATCCAACTGCATACCCACCGAACTATTGTGCAGCACAAAAGAGTCGTGTGCCACCCCCGGCCAGCGGGCCACCGCGTTCAGGATGTGATTCTGTCACATGTTATTTGGACGTTGATTGAATGGAATTGTTTTCTATTGAGCAAGGGGAACGGATTTGGAGATGGTGCCTTGATGCGCAAGAGTACAGTAAAAATCTCTTTTTATCTGGGTCTGTTGAGCAGCAGTATGTGGAAACTGAATGTACCGTGGTGTTAACTGGATGATATTGTGGAGAACTTTGGGGAGTGCACAACAGTAGACTGGGATATGCCAGACTTATCACCAATCTCTCTCAGGAAACCGATGGTGGTGATTACTTGCAGATGCAGAGGCTTACGTGTGGTCTAGGGTACTCTTAAATTTTGATCTTACCTAAGAACAAGCGGGAAGTACGCAAGTATTGATGAATGCCACAAAAATTGTTTGCATGCATAGTTTAAGATGAAATCTGTGCGTACACACGACTCATGCATGAGGCCCATTGTTCACAAGCTCTGGAAAAGTCACTTAATAATAACTCACTTAACAGCACTCTATGGAGTTTTTAATTAGTTATGACACAGTCTCAATTTAATACCGATGTCTCTATGTGACCTACGTAAGCAAATGAGACCAACAGCGAGAAGGTTGACTATTTGTTTCTAATAGTTATTCTTAATGCCTGCCGCTGGGTTGGATTTTTCTGCGACATCAGACAAAACAGCGCTGAGGTTTGCTTGGCCTGAGTTCGAGTTGCTTCAGCCGCTAACTGAAGGTCCGTCCCCTGAGCTGCCACCCGCTCTGCACCCAGCAAAGCAGTGTCCTTGCAGCGGGGAGAAAAACGTAGGGAACATGTAGCCTAACGTTAGGTGAAACACTACCGCCTTTGTCCACAGGGACCGCCAAAATCAACACAAATTGAAAAGTTTCACAGAGCTGCTTCAATAATAATCACAAGATCAGGAGTAAGAGTAACCGGATGGGGTGAAGGAAAGATTAGAAATGAAAAATGCCAGTACAGGGTCATGACGTGTGATTATTTTCTGAACTTAAATTAAGAAAATCATATTTGTACCCATCCACGGACTTTGAACGGAGGCTTTGGAATAGTCAAGAGGGACATAATTACAAGAATGGACTGAGAGTAACAGGATCAGTTGAAGGTGTAATTATTTGCTCAATTTATGTACGTAGGGACCAGGCTCTGGAATAGCCCCATGGAAAATAATTCTATGTAGTAACAGGATTGGATGAAGGCAGGATTGAAAATACCAAATGCCAAATTTAACTGGACAGGGAGAGATAAACCGAGCGAGAAAGGAAGAAAATTTCACTCTTGTGTCACCCTCTTGTGTGCATTTTTGGTGGTAAAAGGACTAAAAATATGACTTTTACTGTTGCAGTGAAATGGGTTTTTGCTGTTGCAGTCAAAAATAGGGATGATGCTTTGCCTCTCAACCTGCTCTCTCTCTGTTTTTGGGTGCAGTGGACAGTCAGGGAGCCAAACAGGGACAAAGCTTTAGAGCAGGCAGAAAGCCTAACCCAGGAGATAGATAACACACACTCGAATACACACTTCCCAACTGAACCAAACCCAAATCTCTACACCCCTCCTCTCTCTTTTTCAGATTGCAATATCATGCTGGCACACAAGGCTGAAACTCTCCACGAGCATCTGCGTCCTTTTTCCCTTCTCCATTTATGTCTGTCTGCTCATCTATCGATCTGGCTCTTTGTTTCTCTTGCTTTGAGGTGAGCAGACAGACAGACAGACACACAGACAGACAGAAGGAGACAGAGCAGAGCAGAAACCGAAAGAATCCACTTCTCTTTCTCCCTTTCTAGGCACGCAGACAGAGCCAAGCAGACGAGAGCTGACTCGGTAATGGGTGATGTCATCCTGCAATGTGAGCGTCCCCCTGGTCCTGATCCCATGATGCAACACTCTGGTGACACTGTGAAACAGGTTGCTGCTGCAGGCTGCATCCAAAACTGCTGAGCTGCCTCTCTTTCTCCTTTTTCCTCTCTCTCATTTCTGGCTCTTGATCTTATTCTGTGTTTTTCGGATGCCTCCTTTGTTTTTGCTTTGCATCTGCTCTCCATTTCTCTGCCCTAAATAAAGTATTCCCTCATTACTCCCCCTCTCCAAATCTTCCTATCTCTCATTCTCTGCCCATTTCCATTGTTTCAGTTTTTCACTTGATCAGATCCCCCCAGCACCATCCTTCCTGCCCACCTCCTCCTATCCCCCTTCTCTCTTTTCTATATTTGCTCTCTACCCACACAAGCCCCCCCGTCTCTCTCCCGTCCCTCTCCCTCGCTTCTCCTTGCTCTCCACTGGTTGTCAAGGCAGCAGGGCACCATGGCTCAGCATTATTCATGCAGTAGCACAGTCAGCCAGCCGCTCAGACAGATAGACAGTCAGACAGACAGGCAGTCAGATGGGCAGAGAGCCAAGTAGGCAGGCTGCAAGGCCGTCAACCAGTCGAGCAGAATCAGGCAGACCTGCTTTGGAAAAACATTTAACTCTTTCCTCTCTCCATCTTAAAGTATAATTCCAGTTTATTACGACTTGGATATTATTTTCATAGTTTTGGTCGTCATTCCTATAATGGTAACATTAACAATGCACTCACAAAGTTACCAGTAATAGTTAAGATCTGGGAACATGGAGACCTCACTAAAAACACGTGTGACTGGGCAAGAAACACGAGCCATCAGACAGGGAGTATAACTGATGGGACGGCCAAAGCTAAAAAAATACAACCCAAGCTGTAAAAAACAGCTTGTTCCTCAACATTTTATGTTTTTGCCTGTCACATTTATATCATAATGACGCCAACTAAGGTGTACAGTCACATTTATTTTGTTTTTGCTAATGTCGTCCTATGTTTCAGGTAGCCAGAGGTTTCCATTCATTTTAACCCAGAAGAAATCACTTTGCAGAGAATCAAAGTCAGTATTTTGTCTTCTTTTGTTATTGCAGCCGTTTGCTTGGTAATGTAATTTTAAGAACAGTTTAATTTGAAAAGTAATGTAAGTTTGACCGAAATAAAAGCAGGCTGTAATGGATTCCTATTTCAGCAAGTTTTAAAGGAGCAGTATGTAAGATTTTGTGGCATCTAGCTGTGAGGTTACAGATTATAACTAACTGAATACCCCTGCCCTCACCCCTCCCTTTCCAAGTGTAGGAGAACCTATCGTGGCCTTTGTGTTCATTCGCGCTCAACGATTGTTTTTTTCTTCACCGATATTAAGGCGATTTTAACTAACTTACTACAAGAACTAAGATGTGATAAGATAATCTGTTGAATGCCCTACTGTGCATTTAGAGACGTTTCTGATGGAGCGGCATGTCCGCCCGCTGAGCCCCGTTAATCAACACACACGCACACACACACACACAGACGCAATCAACAGATTTTTATAGTGTACAGAAATGAATTGAAACCAATGGCTGCCTGGAAGGAAGAAGAACCACATTGAAAAAATCCAAAACACTATGGTTTGCTTTGCAAAATGGTTGACAGTATACGATTATGATTTGTGGTAAAAGGGCTAAAACACTAGAAGGAATAAATCCCTGATAAAAGCTTAACAAATGCAAATAAATGCACACAAGCCCATTTGAGCTTCAGAGGAGCTGTGTGTGTGAGTGTGTGTGTGTGTGTGTGTCTACTTCCCATTCAATCCTTTGAGGCCTTGTTTTATCAACAGCTAGCGAACAATGATCAAGCTCTCAGAGAGAGAGCAGCACTGAGGCAGAGCAGCCCTGGACGAGATTACAACAGAGAACAAACACTCCTTATCTGATTTCTAATACAGTACATCAGTCAGGAGAGCGACCTCCCATCTTCCTCTGCTCCACCCAGTCCTCTCTGACTCTTTCTCATTCTGCCTCCACCCCTCTCCGTTATCTGCGGAGGGGCACAAAACAAGACAAAGCTGGGTTTGAAACCAACTGTCCAGCTACTAAACACATGCTCAAACCAACTGCAAAGCTTTCTCTGTACACAATCTGATGGAATAATACAACGTGTGTTACAAAGGACACATCTTTCACATAGTTTTATTGCATGTCTAACCTGGCAGAATAAAGTGGGCATTGTACCAGACTGACAGAGAAGAGGCTGCAAAGCACAAAGGCGAAGCTCTCCATTTCCCAGTGCACTGACGTTCCAGTCCTCACCTATAGTCATGAGCTGTGAGTAGTGCTCGCAAGAATGATATCTTGGACACAAGCTTCTGCTATGAGTTGTCTTTGCCGGGTGTCTGGGCTCAGGCAGAAATGGGACAAATTCATTGTTTTGCAAGTCACAAGTAAGTCTCAAGTCTTGCCTATTAAGTCAAGACCAACAAATCCCAAATCAAGAACTAAACTTTGTGTTTCAAGTCCTAAACCGGTCATTATGTCTCCTTTCCTCACTAAGCGTATAGATGCACAGCTGTGCAGCAAGCTAAGCATCTTCCAATGAAAGCGAATTCAATTATAGTGATTACAAATCAGGAAAAAACAAGATACCATAATGAGAGAACTGTAGAAATGAAATACAGTAACCAGAAAACCTGCTGTACTATAGATTAGCTGTCAAATCAGTTGCATTGTCGCTCATGCTCGGAAGACATAAAGCACCAAGTTAGTCCCCAAGTACAACACAGTTTAGAATTAATTTATTAAACATACAAGTTCACAAGAGTAAAAATAAAAAGAGTAAAACACAGAAGAGTTAGTCCAAGAGTGAGTTAACAGTGACCTAGAATGTTGTATTAGCAAGCCTCGCACAGCTAGCATGAGGGTCTGCTTGGTCAGTGAGCTGGCAACTAAAATGAACAAATCAACAATCACAAAACAGCTAAAAAGAGTCCCAACAGATAATACACCTCCGCATGTGATCCGAGATGTGTAATCAGAGATATCATCTGTTGTCTGTCTCCTGCACGTGCAATGTGATTGGCTGCTGTCTGACTGATTCAACGTGTATCTGTTGTCGGGAAAATGGAAAGTTGATTCAAAGCAGGAGGAGCTCGGCCCTGTGGTTAGGGACTATGGTGTCTTGGCTACTTAATTTCCCTGCTACCACTGTGATTAGACCCAGATAAGCAACAGAAAATTAATGGATGCATTTTTTTTAATTGTTTTTAGAATATTTTTCCCATATTTCAATGTCAATTTTATATTTATGCTTCTTGACTTGCAGTACTTGCTTTCATCTTTCTTTACATTTTCTACCTATTACAGTACGTTTATTGTTATGCACCAATATACCAAAGCAAATTCCTAGTATGTGCAAACCTGCTTGGCAATAAACCTCATTCTGATTCTGATTCTGATGACAAGTTGGAACTGAATGGTGGTCAGATCCTCCTCTGACACCACTACATCCACAGGCAGTTGTTCCTTTAATGTCCAGACTAGAACCAGCAACATGGTTGAAACGACGTTTTAGGCAAAGTTGAGACTGTAAAAGATTACAACTGTTTCTGCATTTCGATTTAGTGCTACAGCATTATTGTAGGTGTAGTGGACAGTACATCTCCCTTATTATACTAGCTTGATGGCCGAGGAGGAACAGAGAAAGCCTCATCTAACCCAGTTTAGGTTGAGGAGCAGCACAGTTAAAGCTGTGTCATTGCTCAGGCTGTAGCTTCCTAAGAATGGATACAGAGAGGAGGGTTTGCAAGCTGGGGGTGTAAAAGCAAAACAGCAGGTCATTTGAATTGACAGTGAGAGAAGCAGCAGCAGCAGCAACAACCCCCAGCAGCATTTACAGGATGTTTGTGTGTGTGTGTGTGTGTGTGTTGGGGTGGTGAGGGAAATCTGTGGCAGGTGTACAAACAGATTCACCCTGAGAGCCAAAAGGGACAGACAGGGCCTGTGTTTGTCGCACTCACACACAGCCTGCTGTGGGGACAAAGGTGGAGGGTCACCGAGCATGCAGGACCATAGCAACCACACGC
>NTHP01000007.1:3202643-3213590 GCA_003416845.1 Oplegnathus fasciatus
CACACACACACACACACACACACACACACACACACACACACACACAGTTTCTGTATTTCCACGACACCCACAGCTTACACTAAACTAAATGAAACACGTCAAAGCGAGCCAAGCTGACCAACGCCGCCTGACATGAGAGGGATTCCAACAGCCCCGGGGCGGAAATGGAGGATTTGCTGCCGGCAGAAAGGAAAAGCAAAGAGGAGGAAAGGAGGAGAGGAGGAGAGGAGTATGTGGGGTAAACATGATGGTCTTGCGTTGGATAAAAGTATGCGATAATGCTGCCAACAGGTCTGGAGCTGGAGCTGCTGAGCTGTGGGTGTTTGAGATCAAGAGCAGACACCTCTGAGTGTGGGCATCAACTGAGCTGATACCCAGAATACACCGAGGGGAGTGATGTGATATGTGAGCAAAAATCACCCATCACTGCTGTGTTCCCATTTCACATTACCTATAGTTTACAGTTTGATTACAATATAATTTGCACAATATATTGTTTTTACAGTTAGTGCACAAAAAACAACTGACTTTTTATTTTCCAAAGAGTTATAAAAGATATAAAGAGTTTTCTGAGACTTTAGATCCAACTTTCAGTCAGACGTAAGCAGCAGTGTATGGTGGGACAGTCCTGTTCACATCCTTTTGGCTAATTTAAATCAGGAGCTGTTTTACAGAGGATAACTGAGGAGTGTCTGCCACTGGGTTGGTCTGTTCAGTCAGAGCCAGCAGCACCTTCTCAATCCCATCATAAGTCAGATATCAAAAATTAAAAAGTTCCTGCTTGTTTTCCAATAGATATTTACTATATTCTTAAAATCTTTTTAAAAAGATCTTAGATCTTTTAGATCTTTTCCTCTTGCTATCTTGATGCAAAATCAGAATCAACTGGGCCTGCTCAGCATTTTTATACATGCCAAAGAGCACGATTGGATGTTAATTGCTTAATTGTACCATGCAGTGCACCTAATGATAAAAACAAACAATATTTTACCTAAGAAATAAAGGTTTATTCTAGACTGTGAATATACAAGTTTCACTTACTACCTTTTCCAGGAGCTTATAACTTCATCACATAGTTGTCATCAGATTAAGTTTGCTCAGTTGTCATGGAGATGGATATCTTGACATGCAAGCTCAGAAGATGTCATGATTTCATCCACAGGACCTTTAGGACTTCTTGTCTGTGTTGGCTTAACAGTTAAGCATCAAAGTTCATTCTTGACCCAGAAAAAATAGTTTGTCAAAACAACTTCAATCAAGGTCCACTTACTAGCTTTTTTCCTGAGCTTGACACGGTCTTCTCCAAAGCCCTGGAAAAACCTAGTGAGTGGACACTGATTTGGGATTGTTCTGTCAAACAACCTCTTACTATTTTTTTCCATATTGTATGTATTACTTTGTGCCATCTGTGTAGATAAAAGTGATTTGAAAAGGTTTGAAAAGTACAGTCTGCAGATATAGCTCAGACAATCCTGATCGCTCCGCCAGTTAAAAGAATAAACCAGTAAAAATCTGTCATTTAAGTGTCAAATACTCACCGTCTGTATGCTTGAAAGGTGACTCTGAACAGTTTGCAGCTCGCTTGTTCGTGCAGCCACTTTTTAAACTTTTTTGGTGGAGTATTCTGTTAAAGAAGCCAGTGAAGTCCCAGAGAGGTGGTGGGTTCAAACCCTATGTAGAACTTAAATGGTGAAATCTTTCTTGCAACCATAAACAAATGAACACCTGACTCCTAGTGATGACTTTTGACTATTAAAGGTCATGACTGGCCTGCTGCACTGGCCCACAGAGCTGTATGCTCCTCTAGGTTATTATAGTACACTAACAATCTGTGACTCAGTCTTCTAACACAGCCTGGTCTGTAGGCTCCGACCCTGCAAAGGGTTAACTCTGGCATGCCTAACAGAGGGTGAACAGAATGTCTAACTGAGCATCTGAATATCATTTTGACAGCCAAAGACCGAGATAAAACAGCAGCCAGCCCGTCGTCCCGCCTCCTCCATCACCAAACGCCCCACCTCGAAAAAAAATCCCCTGGCTCCTGCTGCGCTGATCGGAAGTGCTGCGTTTTAATGAAACCCCTTGATCTTGTTTTTTTGATTTTAAACTTTCTCACGTCGTTACTCATCAAATGTCACAGGGGCCCTTTGATAAAGCAGAACAGCTGGACTGTGAATCGCTGACAGTAAAGTTGAAATGACCTGAAATGACTTTTAGCCTGACATAAAGGACCTTTGGTGTCAGGCGCAAAACTGAGGCTGCTTGTTCAAGTCTGGAGTGCCACGATGCACTGTGCGTGTGTGTGTCTGAGCTCTCAGCAAGCTGCCAGCAGAGTGTGATCAGCTTGTGATCCACTACATACTAGATTAGAGGCGTGGCAGGGTGGGAACAGGAGGGGAATATGGACAGAAAGGGTTGCTTAGTACCAGTGCAGCATAACAGCCTGAAAAAATGACTTTACAGAGCAAGAAAATACACAAATACATGCAGAAACTGTTGTGCAGATATGAAAGAAGCTCAAATAGGCTGCAAAGACATAAGGAAGACATTGGGGGAACCTCCACGTGACTAAACACTTCATTACAATTTCTCTTCCTCATTTTGCGAAAGGCTGCTGGAGCAGATTTAGCGCAGAGGCCCATGAGGGCGAAATAATAATAATAAAAAGAACCTGCTCACATAGTGGTTTCAGTTTCATAGTAACTGCTAAAGCAGTTTTGGATTTTGCTGGATCATGCTTTAAAGGCACACATCATATGGAGACATGGTCGAAAAACAGCTGATTATTCCTTTAACCTGCCTATGCTATTACCACTGAATATAACCTAACCAGTTCTTCTTCATGGTGTCAAAAATGCCACAACATTTTGGCATATTTATGTGTCACTGTAGTCAGTCAGTCAGTGGTCGCCACGAGCAACAGTAACCGGTGGCGACAGAGCTGCAGAGCCATCAGAGCAGGATGTTAGTCAGAGTATTAGTAGGTTCATTAAAAAAAGTGTCTATTATAGAATTGGATTAGTGTTGTGTAAGAAAATAATCAAAGCTCAAAGGTCCACTTACTATCTTTTAAGAGCTTTCAAACACACCTTACAGTCTTCATCAGCAAATGGTCCTATTTGCAGAAGAAGATTGTGAGATGTGGTTGGAAGTTAGTTAGTGGACCTTTGAGCTTAGATTGTTTGGAACAGATGCTGTTTTCAAAAGGTCAAGGATGAAATTCCATGCTCAAATGCAATCGTGACACTTGAATCCAGTCCTTCATCGAACCCACAAAAAGTTATAAAGGGTAAAGGAGAAAAAAAAAAGAATGTACAGTATGTGTATAGGTAAAAAAAAACAATTACATGCTCACAGGCTGCAGGTGAAATAAACAGGAGAGAGGAAAAAACAGACAAACAAAAAAAACTATTCTGAAAAAGATGAAAAATAATGTCTTCTTTGGATTTTCATCTCGACCAGCATCATTTTATCAATCCAGACAGTCGGAGAGAAAAGCGAGCGTCTACTGTAGTTAATTACGTCTCCAAATGGGGTTTAGAGATTTGCTTAAAGTAAAAAAGTCGGCCGCTACACTCCAAATGATCTCACTGTACAAACTATGAATCTTTTAGAACAGCTCACCAGTGTGTAGAAAACCTCAGAAGGTTAATTACCATTATTCCCAGTGCCACGTCAATATAATTTATTAATACACAGTAACAAATGAACGTACCTCACAGTTTGAGCTATGCAAAAATTACACACACAACATATACACACATTATTAACTAAATAAAATAAGGGACTTTAGACATTCTACCAGCAGTTGTGAATGACAGTATTGGTAGAAGTCCTGAGTTTCAGAAGCATGAACACTAAATTAGTACAAACTCTGCCTTGAAGGCATTAAAAGTTGTGTATTGATGCACATTTAAATATTTAAAATATATTCCACAGTAAAAGAGGCAAAACTTAGTGATTTTGGAAAAGTCTCAGTACGTACTGGATTAATAAGATTGCAGGTTCCTTGTCCATTTCTTGTGAATATTTGCCTTTATTAGTTAAGAGTATGAAGGTGTTTTATATTCTGTGGTGTTGTTTCTGAAAAACTGAAAACTTAAATGACTATAAGAAAAGAAGGAAGGTCTGTGGAGCAGTAAATGGACGGTTTAGCTAACGGCCAAATGCAGCGTTCCACTCAACCAGGGAGCCCGGTTACATAAGCTCTCCATAAAAGTTAACAGAGCAACGTCAGAGCCTTGACATCCGCCCTCCTATGAAAAGACTACAGTACCGATGTTTTATTCTGCACAGAGGTGGCCTGGATTTCCAACATGGTTCAGATCAGGACAGCAGAGATGGAGTTCCTCACAGGACGACAGCAAAGGTAATCCAGGTGAGCTTGTTGGCTTGTTTCAGATCATTGGAAATTTAATAGTGTATCTTGTCCATAAATGAATGAACATGACACCCTGGCACAGATACACGCCCCGACACATTCACAAACACACTGAGCTCGGGTAATGAGAGCTGCTTCAGTGGGCATTTACTTCTAAAGGGATTTTAAGTGTCTCCTCACTTAGTCTGATTAAGAGCTTTCGGACCTGGTGGAGAACAGGATCCTCTTATTCCACCTCTCTCTCAATTCAATCTTAAATATGGTGAAACTTCATTTGCACGATCAGGGGCGTAATTTACGGGGGGGACACAGGGGACATGTCCCCTGCACTTTTTCAGAAGGCAGTATTGGACCCCTCCACTTTTTACAGTCACCCCCGCCTTTGAAATCAAAGTTCCACCTCTGGGAATGATATTTCAATACAAAAATATTTTGGCAAAGCGTACATAAAAAGAGTTGTGAGGTAAATAATAATTCATCCAATGGTTTAAGGGTAGTGGCAGCAGAGTTCACGTACCACATATCTCTATAATCTGCTATCTGCTATAATAAGCTCTGTTAGTCTGAGAATCCAATTTTAATCATTAGCCATGCTAACGACGGAGCTTTAGGGTCAAGGTCGGTCAGTTGGTCGGTCCACTACTTTTGGTTCACAGTGAAATGTTTCTACATCTATTGCATTCTCTAGCCACTAGTTTCCATCCACTGACGAAGATTTGTGCTAAAGCTCAAGAGAAAGCAAGCAAGGGGACCTTATGTGAAGAATATTTTGTCAAACTATTAACTATTGGATGGATTGCCATGAAATTTAGTACAGATATGAATGTTTACCACAGGATGAATTGTAATAACTTTGTGATCCCCTGACCTTTTCTCTAGCACCATCATCAGATCAAAATTATTTTAGAACCAAATACCTGCAAAACAAATGACACACTCATCAGCCTCAGCCACGTTTTGTGTTTAGTGCTAATAAGCAAAATTTAGCATGCTAGCATGCTAAACTAAGACGGTGAACATGGTAAAGGTTATACCTGCTAAACATCAGCATGATGTTATTATCATTGTGAGCATGTTAGCACGGTGACCTTTGCCTTAAACTGAGAGCACCCCTATTCTAAGTACTACAGCATGGCTGTCGTTTTTGAGTGAGTTGTTCAACCTGGGTTTCACAGGACAATCAACCTTTCTAACCAAATTCCTAAGCATTTATAGTGCTGTACAGTATAAGAAACACACGAGGGGCATTGAAAGTTCATGCTCTTGTGAAATGAATATACTTTTCCTCTTGAAGTTTATAACAAACTTTAAATAAATTAGAGGTCTGGAGGTCATCAAAAGCAGACTGTAACCGGAGAAAGGCCTTGTTTGCACTGGGGGTAATGACATAAAAGATGGTATCTTCAGCGTAAAAATGTGTTTTGCAGTGCTCGGTTGGAAACAAAATGTTTATGTGTAGAATAAACAATGGAGGACCTAACATGGATCCTTGTGGGACACCTTTATCAACAATTTAGGGATTTGGTTTGAAACTCCAACAACAGTCTGCACTCCAGAAAGATATCACTTGAACCAGCTGCACAATCCTCAAAATCCATGGAAAGCAGGTCATTTAATACAATGTTGTGATTGAAAGATTCAAAAGCCTTGAACCTATTCACAGAAATTCTCAGTTGTAGGAAGAAAAGATTTTTGTGAATTTGTTTCAGTGACCTAATTCTCCTGCTGGATGATGTGGCCTCAAATCAGACTAATAAAACCAGTTTCTATGTGTGTATCTCACAAAGACATAGAGGTGACATGGGGTCAACACCTCATCCTTCTTTACCATTGGCCAGCTGTTACTCTAGCCCCGGTCATTTACTGTGCCCCCAAGCCAATCAGGCTAAGAGGCTACATGTAACCAAGGACACGAAGCATATACAGTAAATATCAGAAAATAAGGACTTGTTTGCTTGAAAATTTCCCTTATTTTTGACTCATATACTGTTCACCCCCCCTCCCCTCTCTGACATACATTCTGTCTCTCTTTTCATGCGTCTCATCTTGCTCTTTGTCTGTACTGTACATGGGGACCAGGCGGGCGGCGTACTTCACTCTCAATCTAGGCCACGCTGTCACCCACATGTTGTCTGCTGAATAATTATAGCCGGGACGTGGGCCGACAGTGACATCCACAAATCCTGAGCACAAATTAAAAAAGATAAATGTAAAGCAGAGCACGCGCCAGGCAGGAACACAGGGGCAGGACTGCTTCATGTGCTCTCTCCTGTCCATTAATATTTCATGTCTTCATCAAAAGGACCATAGTGCTTCTGGCATGTTTTAGCCTATTTGTAAAATTTACATTTCTATCAACCATTTTTGAGAGAACTGCTGTAGTGTTTTAATGTGTTTTGCACTGGCTCCAAGTTCTTTTAATGCACAGAACAACATTAAAGGTGTGACGCTATGTTTTACTTTTAAGTCGCAAATCAAGTCTAAAATCAAGTAAAATTTTAGTCCAAGTCCTGGTAAATTATTAACATGAGGATAATGTCCAGAAAAACAACATGTTGTCCTTGAAAAGTTTTTACTGTGTAACAGAATTACAATGTGTTGCATGAAGTGGCACAAGCTGAACCCATTTGATGTCCATGCAGCAGACTGAAGCTGAAATCTTGTATGCATCAGTTATGTTCTGTAACAGTCTGAACATCCACACAGAGTGTTAGTGAAGACAGCTAAAACAAAACAGTTTAAACATTCAGTTTAGCCATTGACGCTTCAGACATTGAGTTGCAGTCTGCACAGAATTGAGGCGCAAATGTCAAGTAATTAAAGAAACCTTCAACGGTTATTCCATTCATTCCAGTGAACATTGTGTTTCTATGGTTGTGTCTGTGTGTGCGCAGTGACAATAAGTTGGAGAGTTCACATCTTCACTGTTGCTGTGTGGTTTGTGTGTGTGTGTCGATGCTGAATGTGCTGGTTTAGCTTCTCCTCTATGGGCAGATTGTGTAATAAGATTTGAGAGGTCAGCTGTAACATGTATTAATCAGGCTTTACATAGAGAGAGCGACGCCTTGCACAGTGTGTGTGTGTGTGTGTGTGTGTGTGTGTGTGTGTGTGTGTAGGCCCTGAGGCTCCCATCACATGCCGCTCTCATGTGCACAGTCAAATACACAAACACACACTCACTCGCTCCACGGGAGGTTTTTTTTGTTTGTTTTTGTTTTCCTTGTATATAGTTCAGTTTAGGTCAGCTTTTTCTGATGTTGATGTTTAGTTTGTTGCCTTTTTGTTGTTTAATTTACACAGTACGGATTTTAAATTGAAGTTTATTCTGATTTCAACACATCCTCATATCTCTGTACTGGACACACAGAGTTGAAACTAATATCCATCTTCTCATCTGGCTCCGGATTAGATGGCTAACATGACAATGTCCTAAAATGAGTCTTCCTTTAACATACTGTAGTGTGAATACCACAACAGTGAGTTTTCTCTTCTCCTGTAAGCTAAGTGATCTATCAGCTGTGCGATGGCAGGTTTTCTTTCTTTTTTTTTTTGCCTGAAGCTCTGTTACACAGTGTGACGTCCGTTCAGCCCACCAGAGAACTGACTCACAGCTCAGGACGAGGAGATGTGTTAATCTAGACACACATGATTTTAAATGGACTGTAACTATGTGTGTGTGTCCAGGGGGTGTTATCAGGTTGAGCAGCTGTTTTCTGCTCAAACCCAGTGGGCAGCAACGCCAGACTGGCCACAGGGCAGATACATCATGTGTGTGTGAGAACAAGTAAAAAAGACATCATATTTCAGTTTGTGTGTGCAGGAAATTGTAGCTTTAGATGCGAGTGAATGTACTTGTAGATGTGTGTGTATGTCTATATGTGTGCGTTTGTACAACGTGCACTTGTGTGTCCAAAATGATGGATTAGTGGTTGAGGTTTGGAGGATTGGTGGAAATGTAGCATGAAAGCTCTGCCCTGGGGCAGAGACGCTACAGACAACTGGTGACCAGTGTGTGTGTGTGTGTGTGTGTGTGCGGCTCATTGAGGCATCTGTGCATCCAGATGAACAGCTACTGCAGTAAACAAATGACCTTAAAAAAAACACACACACGCATTTACACACACATTTAAAGGATCAGACTGGTGTAATTCTATATGTTTGTTTTTTTATAGTCACCAAATCCCATGAAAAGCCCCAAACCAACAATGTTTTTGTCTCTCCATCTCTCTCAGACTTCCCTACTCTGTCTGTGGCACCGAACTCCAAGCCCATTGGTTCCTACTGAAGATGAATCTTTAAAAACACCTTACAAATGTTTCATTCTTCAAAAAGGCTCAGTAATTTTCTAAAACAGCTGCTCACTGTAGTTTTAACAAATGTTACTAAAACAGTGCAGGATATAGTGCATTTGTTGGGGACTATTTTCAGTGGCGGATTAATCCACAGTTGGTGCTATAGTGAGTATAGGGCAGCAGGACGGTGTATGTGGGACTAAATCAAAATAAACTGTGTGTGTTCATGGTAATGAAGGAACCTGTCACCCAGTGTGGCTCATTGATGTGTTTTTAATCATTTTTGGACAACAATGGAGCTCTATGGCACAGAGCAGGAAGATATATCAGGCTTTGATACACTCACAATACTTAGTTAGTTACTTAGTTAGTAGACACATTCAGTGTTGGTTTGTGTCTGCACATATACAGTAACTTGTGTTAAAGACTGAACCTCACTGAACATCTCAACCTGTCTGAGATGTTTGTCTTCATCTTTCTCAGTTGCTACATGTTTCCACGGTGAGTACTCCTACAATAAGGCTGCTACTGTAGGCCTTTGAAAGGCATGTTGTTACCATATATCGGATCCAATATATACATAGGATTATCTTAAAGTAATAATCTCAAATGTTCATTTACATAAACGTCTGTTAAGTCACTATCTATCGCCGAATGAGGTAACACAATGGTGATTGAGCCTATGGCCCACTGATGAAAGCCTGCAGTATTATGCACTGGGTGTCTGTGGCGACATTCCCGGGAAAAATCACAAGCGGGGCGCAGCTAGTGACACGTTTTCAATCACCCAGCAGTGGTTGGTCCACCAGAGAGGATAGGCAGAGCTAACGCAACAGACCTGCTCTTCAACTCACTTGTATGTGAAGCAGCGTGCTGTTTTTTCCAGCCTCTTCTAGCGTTGCGAGTAAACGGTTACTCTGGCCAAACAAACAAAGAAAAGATCGATGACTACAGACGACGAAACTTCTAAAACAAGTGCAAATCTAAAGAAAAAGAAACAACCTCGACGTTCAGATGAAGGCAAACAAGGTGAAGAGCACTGATAGAAGAAAAGGGACGGAGGGGAGATAAAGATGTGGCTCTCTTTCTCTTGGACAGGTCGGTACCGCTAACGTTTAGAAATATAACATCTACTCTACCTAAATTGTGGACCAATGTTTTGGGTCGTCACACAGGCGGCACGGTTTGGATCTCTGGGAAGTGAGGTCCGAAAACATACCTGCAACTGCCGCTTATCGCCACTGGTGCCGCCAAAAGAAACAAAACATTTTCCATTCATACTCTATATTTGTATGCCTTTTATGTGTAACATTTGAAACTCAGTAATATATAAGGACCTTTTAGTACAGTTTATTCATTGCTTCTAAATTGTAACATGGTAACTGGTACCATTTGTTCCCTTTGTTTCTTTTTCCTGCTTATTTTTTCATTTCATTTTATTATTATGTATAATGTATTTTACTACTTATACTGCACATTGAGAAAGAGATTTCCTTCAGGGTGAATAACATTCTATCTTATCTTTCATTAGATGGTGTTTTGGGGGTGCTTCCTTATGTAAATAAGCCTATTTGTGCATGAGCAGATGGATGTAGAATTGGTGGGATTTATAATTTATCATTGTGTACAGGTGTACCTACGCATGTTAGACAAATGCCAACTTTCCTGTGCATGTGGTTAGTTCTTACGTACAGATTTAGAACCAGCTCTGAGGACTCTGGAGAACCATAATCAATTTCTATTCTGTGGAACATTTGATAAAACAGACGAGCAGAAGGAAGTAATGAACTTATTTTGATTGTGTTGCTGAGGAAAGATATACGCAATCGAACATGCACATTCTCTTCAACCATTGTAGACAGGAATGTAAATAGCAACCTGAGCCAAAGACACACATACACACACACACACACACACACACACACACATACACACATCAAAAATAAACTTCTCTTTGACAGCAATGATTGCTGAAATAAATTGTCAACACACTAATCTGAGGAGCTGAGTCACGACAATGCTGCAACACACACACACACACACACACACACACACACACACACAGGGGGAATATGACATTAAATTTCCCAGAAGTGTAGATCTGAACGTCATTCTGAATAAGCTGCCGTTTGTTCTCTCTCTCAACCCGTCGTTTCTGTCCCAAAACACATTTTTTCTGCTAATCTTTTCAAAACACAATCCAATCCCAAAGTGGCCATGCAGTGAAACAGAAGTTAGTTTTTTCACAAACCTGGGGCTCTAAACTGTTTCATT
>NTHP01000007.1:3224085-3236530 GCA_003416845.1 Oplegnathus fasciatus
GGCGATATATAGAGACTTAACAGACGTTTATTTAAATGAAAATCTTCGAGATTATATCTTTAAAGTTAACCTAAAGGTACCGTTAACGGAGGAAATCAGGATTTAAAACTGTTCAAAGATGGTCCAGCACTTTAATGACAGTACTGATGAAATCTGAAATCTTTTGATCACACTGATACCTGGACAAGTGAGAGGTTTCTATTAACCAGATGTTGTTTCTTGCGCTTACATCATATGTGAAATGATTTAATCTTCACATTTGTGCTTCACGTGTATTTATGTCTGATGGTTTATATCTTAAGAACAGGTTTTATTCTTTTTAATTCACCTCAGTACCCGTCTTCTTTCTGTACTCGGATCAGCAGTAGAGCATCATTATTAAATCATTTCAGTTAGAAATAACAAAAAATAATTTCCATTATGTTTCTTTCTTTCTTTAATCATGGTCTGATTATCCCGAGTATAGAGTAAATGTTGTATACAAAAGAATTTATTAATCAGCTCTTCTAATTATGCATTTTCTCTTTTGATTGCCTTTCGGGGTGAAATTGTCCCGGCCTGGCCTCTCTGACTGACCTGCTGCTCAGTGTGAAATCATCTCAGCTCAGACAGACTCTCACACACAGGTTTTCATTTTAATCAGAAGACAGACATAACGGGAAGGAGACAGGCTGTACATTTTAATTAGAGGCTCTTCAGTTAGACAGACAGACAGACAGACAGACAGACAGAGCTAATATTCCCCCTGCGGACCCTCAGCAGGCAGTCGGAGCTTATAGCCGACCGCCTCACTGCCTGATTGTCCATTTTATAGGCCTATTGATTCCCTATCACCTCCCCACATCAATACGCCTCAGCTCATCTCTCCCTCCTTAACATGCATGGAGGTCATGATAAAAGATCTAATGGATGGAAATCCTATTATAGGAAGAAAAGGATGGAGGGCGGGACAGACTGAGGCCGAGGTGGAGGAGGTTCTGGATTTTTCTATTGTCTGCAGTCAAGCTGCTCAATACAAACTGAAAGGGTCAAAAGCACCGTTTTAGTGTAAATAATGGCTAGTTTAGAGGATGTTGGCCTGATCCAAAAGTTCACAGGTCTTTACATAATGAGCTGTGGAAGTAAGAGCTAAGAGCTGGGATCAAATCAATTTTCTTTCACAAGAATGATCTAAAAATGTTCTGCATTTGTCAATTTTTCACAAAGTTAAAAGCTGAACATTGAATTGTGAATAGAGAAGTGAAGAAGTTATTTCATGCGTCCGGGGATGTAAAAGACCTGTTCATTTTCTCAGAGACAATCTAAGGTGACTGACAGCTGGAGCACTCTGAGGCTTGGATGGACGTGAAACTCCCCTGGTTGTATCATCAGTACAAAAGGTCTTAGTTTAGCTTGTAATCATGTTAATATTTGCTGAGTACAGCTGAGACTGATGGAATTATGTTAGTTTTACCAGGTATTTTGTCATAAGTACTGGACAAACAGAAATTTTGACCTGATGAAAGGTGGATCACCAAATTTATTACAATTCATCCTGATGGGAACATGAATGTCTGAACCAAATGTCATGGCGACCCATCCAATAGTTCCATCCAAAGTTGTGACAGTTGTTAAGCGCACCAAACTGACAGAAACAACAGGATTTCTCAGAAACACACTTGAAATGACTGACTTTCAAAAGGGACTTTACAACAGAAACAGTGACTTCTGGAAGCAGCGAACTCCAAAATATCCCAGCTCGCTGTTGATATTGTGAAACTGAACTATGAACTGTGATTGGCCACTAAAACAAAAACAGACTGTTTTCTCTAAATAGGTGCAGGTGCAGTAACATAAACAGCAGCGGAGTTTATTCTTCGATACTGAGGAAAAATGGACAGTGACACTGCAAAATACTTTGTAATCGGAGACATCTGAATGACTGTAAGTGACAGCATGACTTCATCATTTCCCACAACACACACACACACACACATAAAACCCCTCCACCTCTGTCATCACCCCATCCCTCAAAGAGTTTGTCCTTGAAAGGTTTTAGGCGACACGGCACGCAACAACATCGCAGCACAGCATGAGGTTCATTAATGGAGAGAAAGAAAGGAAAGTTTGTATGAAGTCCCATTTGTGCCAAAAGACTTTTATACTTTGTCAAAACGTCTTTCTCCTTGTTAAAATTTAAAATATTAGTGACAGCCAAGTTTATCTTGGTGGCATTACATTACTGTACATATAGGAGGTCTGTGTTGTCCCACTTTAGAAAGTGTCCTTGTATACACACACACACACAAACACTCATGCAGACACATTAGGGTTGAATGCCAAGATGTCCTTTCCTGGGAATTCTCGCCAAAATCTGGTCCCTTTTCACAGGAAAACTATGTGTGGGAACCTGGGACGTTTACCATATAGGTTTATAGGTTTATGTGTTTGCGTACTGAAAACTATCAAAGGAAAAAAGGAAGCCGCCTCCAAACCTCATTAACGCTGCTGCACAACTGTGAGACGTTGAAACGCAGTTGTTACGGTAATACAACTGGACTGATTCTCAGCTGCAGCGAGTTCTGTGCAAAACCTGCAAACAAAAGACGATGCAGGTGGTTCAAACTGGGTTTAATCAGACATCCAGGACCCCAGCACAAGAGCAGAAGGAAAAGAATCAAAGTTCAACAGGTGCAAATCGCCCTAGCGTTACAACTAAATGTCCAAGAGCAGAGGTTTTCAAACTGTTAGGAGCGCCTCCCCGGGGGGTGCAGGGGGGAGACACGTGAGGGAAAGATACTGTGTGGGGTGAAAGGGACAGGCACCAACACAGTCAGCAGCTACAACAGCAGTCGCAGTGACACACAGCTACAGTATAAAGACGGTCAGATGCTGTTATATAACCACACAGATGTATTAAAACTGAATATGATAGATATTTGTATTAAACTATTCTTTATTACCACACAATCTAATATGAAATACTTACTTTACAAAATAGGATTAAAGACCGTATCACTATTAAGAACCTTGAGTTCTGTAAACTTTATTTACGAGAGAAATCAAGTTTTTCCTCAGAAAAGAGTTACATATCCGAAGGAAGTCATTTTCAAACATTAAACCGTGATGTTTTCTGTGTAAACCATATTACACAGAACCGGACCGTTGGTGACTCACGAGGAGATCAGTCCAGTCCACATCGGTCCTGAAAGCAGCTCTGATGTAAATGAGACATTGATTTCTGGGGGGAGGATAACTCTCCTGCGCTGCTTCTAATTTTTCAGGAGATGTAATGTACACCTCATCTGCCAAACACACACACACACACACACACACACACACACACACACTAACATGAGCATTATCATTAGGATGAGGCCTTGACCGTCTAGTTGGGGACTGCGGGCCAACATGACTGAGATAAGGGTCCATCAATCTAACAACCCCCAGCCCGGGTCCACCTCGCTCTCTCTCCACATACATAAGATTCATGTCTTCCAGACCAGATGGCTCCCCTGTGGCTCACACTCCGCTAGTTAGCACTGCGGCTGATCCGTTAGCCGAGGCCTCGTGGTGTCGCTGCCTTCGCAGAGGTTACAGTTCAACCTCGTCATCACGGCGAACGCACTCGCTCATTTCTACGTCACTTTTCTTTCATTTCATCTCCTCGTCTTTCTTTCTGTGTCTGGGCTAGTCTTTAGTTGGCATTGTAGTGGGGGTCAAAGGTCACCACCATCAAGGACGCTTGCCTAAAACTGGAAGATATGCTCATTTATTACATCCTCCTTTTCTTCTTCTTTGAACTTTCATTTTCTTTTGTTTGGTTTTGTTTCCTTCCACCTTGTCCCCTTTCCTATCCTTTCCTTTTCCCTGTCTCTGCTGTGCTTTCTTCTCATTTCCTTTCCTATCTTTTTGTTTCCTTTCTTTTCCTTTCCCCTCCTATATTTCCTTCTCTTCCCTGTCCTTTATTCTCATCTCCTTTCCCATTTTTTCTTCCTTTCATTTTCCCCTTCTGTCTTTCTTTCCCTATTCTTTTCCTTTCCTGTCTCTTCTCCTCATTTCCTTTCCTAACTTTTTATTTCCTTGCCTTCCCTTTCCCCTAATCTCCTTTCTTTTCTTTCCCTTCTTCACATGTCCTTTCCTATTCTTTTGTTTCCTTTTCTTTCATGTCCCTTACTCTCATCTCCTTTCTTATATTTTTACTTCCTCTACTTCCCTTTCTTTTTTCTACTTGTCTCATTTTCTGTCTCCCACCCTGTCCTCTTTCCTTTTATTTCCTTTTGCTACTTTTCCTTTCCTGTTCTTTAGTTTCCTTTCCTATCTTTCCTTCTCATCTCTATTCTTATCCTCTTGTTCCCTTTCCTTCTCTCTTCCTTCCTCTCTTTCCTGTCCTTTAATTTGCTCTCCTAATTTGTAGCTGAGCTCCAACGAGCAGCATCATTACCTCTGCAGGCTTAAAGTTCAACATCATTGTCACTCTTTCGTTTACGCTGTGTATTTGTCTCGACCCTTATTTTCCCCTTTTCTTTTTATACCTCCTCCTCTTCTGCCCTTCCTTCCTTCCTTCCTTCCCTCCACGGCTAATTTGTTCTGCCTGTATTGGAGCATCATTACCTCTGCTCAGGGTCAATGCTGAACGGTCATTAACTGCAGCCTCTTCATCCAGATCACTCATCTCCACCATGATGCTATCTGTCCATCTGGATGACTGCCACGACCCTTTACTTGTCTCTCTATTTTCATGACATCTCCTTTCCTTCTCGTTCTCTCCTTCCCCCCCTCTCGTTTCCTCCCCCTTTCTCTTTGTAGGTTAACCCCTTGTTGACCAGGGCCCGAGTGTGTAGAGACAGACAGCGGAGCTCAGATTAGACAAAGGCCAGACGGCATTATGCGGACAGCTGAACTAAGCCCTATTAGAGAGAGTCATTACCCCGTCTGTCTCGTCCTGCACGCACACATTCAGAGCAAATTATCTGTAAAAAGGAAAAAAAAACCCGCAATGAGTCCGAACTAAACTGTCTGAGATTGTGATCTGCCCTCTGATCAGAAAGACTTCAAGTGTCGGTTCGTGTGGATACAAAGGAATTTTAAAAAGATAACTTAAATAAGAAAAAAAAAAGAAAAAAGCAAAGTCGAAGGGAAAGTTTGCTTCATGTTTCTTCGGGCTGCACGTGAGTTACTCGTACAACATTTACATTTATTTACTTTCTGTTTCAAACCTGCTACCCTATGAGAGTTGGATCAACCAGCAACCAATCAGTTTTCTCGATGCACAGGTCCACATGAGGCATTGCTCAGATTTGGGAGGTGTACTATGCTTTAATTTAAAGACCACACACATATGGGTGCTGACCATAGAGGTGACAGATCAGAAAACACTCGTATTAGTCAGTTTTGGAACAGTCATATGGGTCCGGCTTAAGATGCTTTGGTGTGAGTCCAGAGTAATAACCCCAGTGGGTGGAGACTGAACTCAGAGCCTGACTCAGAGATCTATTTCATGACGACTTGTTCACAAATCAGACCAAATGAACAAAGGAGTCATTGTCTGTAAAACCTGTATGATAGATTCTGCACGAGAGTCTTAATTTGTGAACAGTTTAGCTTTTCTCCAGCGCTACAATACTGGATGATAAGGACAGAGATATTGCAGTGCATTCATAGCATTGTGCTAAGATGGTACATAACGTGCTGCATACACACACACACACTCACTCACTCACTCAGACCCAGTCACAACCTGCTGGTTATGACGGAATGAGGAGATGAGAAAATGGATCGATGAGCTGTGATGAAAAACCATCAATAAACTTTAATCCTGTAAAAGCTGAGCCTCCTCTGCTCGCCTGCCCTGCTCCTAAACACCCGTCACTCACACGTTCAGCCTTTATGCATCGTAGCGTTTGCTGCATTGTTCTGCGCTGTGCCTTCATCACGTTAATGTAAAAGTGGTCTGTCTGGTTCTGTGTTCCAACGTTCTGTACAAATACAGCGATCAGTGAATATTTTCCAGACTTATGCCTCATAATGAAACTGATCTTGTAAAATTCAAACCTTTTGACTTTTCCTTCATTATTTTCGTTGTTATTTTGGTTGTTACTACAGATTCAATCAGTGAAACAGCCCCATGTGAGCATGCGACCCACTTTTTAATAACTTAATTACTGGTTCTATGTACTGGTAATATACTAATAAAAAGCCATGGTAGCTCAGCTGGTTAGTAAGAGAGAAACTGAGGATTTGAATCCCATAAAGTTTATAGTACTTATATACAGTACCTCAATTTTCATAAAAATGAATCAAAAATCTAAAAATATATTTTAATTGAAAAAGCACATTTTTTTCACTTGAGTTAGGCTTGACGAATATATGACACATATTTGATAATGATTCGGACGTCTCTAACAAAGGGACTTATGTGTTGGTGCCAAGCCAGCGGCAGCACAAATGTAATCTCGATGCAGTTTCGTTCAGTGTATATTTTGTAATTTTTTTTTGGCGCTTGCTCCTGTTGCATCTGCTTATCTCTCCAAACAAACCTGCGTGCACTGACGTGGGTGGAGTGGCACAGCTGTGGCTGTGTTTATGCTGATCAGGCGGTGCAGTGCAATTTTGGTGCTTATTTTGGAATGAAATTGCACTTGAGTTTCAGCCTCCCATGACCATTTTCTTATCACTGTCGCAAACGCAATGCAAGCAAGTTTTCGTGGCTATAGTTGGCAGCGGTGCGTGGACAGACCTCTTCTAAATCACAAGCATTCAGCTTCTCTTACACATTACACGTCAGGTGTAGTGCCAGGTTCGCTCTACTGCTGATGATCATTAAAACTGCGAAAATGAGTTGGTCAACCCATGAATGCTCGTACTGGGAGCTTAGAAGGGGTATAAAGTCAGCATAATAACCCTGCCAACCTAGCTATCTTGAAAACTTGGCCGAACCATCGCCCTTGTGTCTAGGCAGGGCAAATGTTGACTGTCCTCTCAAGAAGAACAAAAGCATCGCTCATTTAAGCAGGTGCCCCAAAACGACATATGGTATGTTTAAGTGATAAAGCCCTCTGGAGACCGTAGTAGTTATGGCAGGAGCAAAGGAGAAAGTGAAGTAACAGTATTACAAAGTGACAAAGTTCCTGTACAAAACATCGGGAGACCGCCGTTTGTCATCATTTCCAACTGACAGTCAATGTTTTTTTTAAAGCATGACCACTGCATCTTGCTCATGGCATCGTCCTAGAGAGCATGGGCAAACAACCTTTTTTGTCTTTTATTTCGGAGGACTTGTTGTGCAAATGAAGACCCGTTTTACAAATTTCAGGTTCCCTCCTATTTCAATCTGAATCTCCGACATTCAGAATTTAACACAGGTTTGTTTCCATAAAGGTTACTGTTTGTTTCTGTTGTTTCTTTTTGATGGCATGCATGGAAAACCAAAGTGCAAACACTGGTTTAACTACACTGAAAAGATCTTATGTCGTAACAAGTCTAAACTTCTAAAGCTTCCAGTCATTTTCTGTTTTAGGTCGCGCCCACACAATTTTATCTGAAGACAAGCACACATACATGCACAAACTGCGTTACTTGTGCTTAGACTCATTCTCTTACAGCCACGTGATGTATCCTGACTTCACCTTCTTAGAAATAAACCCAGCAGCACTTTCATCTGCTGATCTGCAGCGAGCTCCACTGACCCGCAGAATTAGGATGTATAGAAAACACACTTCCTGCTTCAGCACAGTAATCTGCTTTGCTACAGATGGCTGCCATTAAACCCCAGCATCTTTGTCGTGGAAGTGGGTATTATTTCACACCTGAGTGGTTCGTGTGTCTAAAGACAGTGAATATGTGTGACGAAACCCTCGGTGGAGTCGATCGATTAGCTGATCCTCAACAAATTAATCTGCCACGATTCTGATTCAAACTGACTTTTGTTTTGGTGATCTTCAGCAACAGCTCGGTTTATTTCTGGCGGCTGATCAAGTAAGGAATCTTACATGTTTTTTTGTTGGGTATTTTATGACTTTGTATAAACTAAGCGATTCATTCATTTATCAAAATATGATCAAACATATAGATTAACTGAGCGCGACAATTAGCTGAAGCTTTACACTAAAGTGTTGAATACTAACACATCCACTGTGTCTCATTTTCAGTTAAATTTAGCTTTGATGTCTTTCATTGTCTTCTCTGCTGTTGTACAAAATGCAAATTTAAGAATAAGAAGGTATTTTCCAACAATTTCAGTTCTGCATTATCAGCTGCATGAATGAAACACATCAACGTGTGTATTCTATCAATTCAAATTCTTATTCCTACATATACTTTGAGCAACGTAAAATCAATTTCATGTGTTGTTGCATTTTAAAATAGTTAACGTGACACATGTGTGACTGAGTGGGCACTACACAGACCCAAAGTCCTAGCTGGCCTCTGTCCTCAGATTTTGCATATTTTGGGGTTTGTGTGAGTTGCAGGTACCCTGTAAGAGTTTTCTTGGAAACGCACTTATGTTTACATTCAGTGTTTGCATTTGCAAAAGATTTTTTTGAATATTTCTCAATGCACTACCACCACGTTCACGTGCATGTACACACTTTGCACATGCAGGAGATATACTCTGCAACTTCTACAGGTGCACCACAGAGAGTATCCTGACTGNGCCCTCAACCGTAAGGCTCTACAGAGGGTGGTGAAAACTGCTCAGCACATCACCAGGATGAAGCTGCCATCCATGGAGGACCTCTACACCCAGCATTGTAGGAAGAAGGCCAACAGGATCATTAAAGACCCCAACCACCCCAGCCACGAACTGTTGCGCCTGCTGCCGTCCGGCCGACGGTACTGCAGCATCCGGTCCCGCACCACCAGGCTCAAGGACAGCTTCATTCATCGTTTACATATATTTATATATATTTATTACTACAGTTTATACCTGCATTACATCACAGTATGCGTGTATATATTTACATTTCCATATTTCTTGCAATGACTCTTTAATATCCAGTCCATAACCATAACTACATTACAGTTTATTAAGTTTATCCATTGTATCACTTCTCCACACCGCCTCTACAGTATTATATTTCTATTCTTTTTTATATTTTATTTTATTGTGTTATATTTTATTTTATATACATGTACTATATTCTATTCCTATACTCAGGAGGGAGCCTGAGATTTAAGAATTTCATTGCCAACGACTGCTTCTGTGTATTTGTTGTGCACATGACAATAAAGATCTTGAAATAAAATGTGGACTGGTTCATAAAAACATTTCTCCAAAGCACTACTAGTGGTCAAAACCTCAACATGGTACCTTTAATGCAACAAAATTAGTCTGCACATTAGTCAGTGCCGGTGTCCTCCGCCACCATCATCAAAACACCAAAAGAGGGAATGTCTTTTGGAAGAATGCTGTTCAGAGACTTGGAGAATCTGTGTAAAAGAGCACTGAAGCTGTTTTGGAGGCTGTCGGTGGCCCAACACCTTACTAAGAGAATTTACGTATTTTTTTTATTTCTGTATATGTATATGAATGCAACGAAGAAATCTGAAACAGTATGTTAAGTGCAGGGGCTCCAGTGGGAAAATAAAATCAATTAAAAGAATATAATAGCAAAAGAAACCTTTTCTCACTCACTGGCTGCTGTCACGCTCTACACTCATACCACTGTAAGCTTTAAGTGCTGGCTGCAGTTCAGCTGGGGACACTGAGTGGCTGCTTGACTTGACCCCAAGTGTGAACATTTAATCAGCTTAGCATGACATCCCTGCAGCCCTCTGCTGCATCTAAAACCATACAGCAACGCTAAGCCATACCCGCTGACCCACACTGATCTCTGCCTCTCACTCTCCCTCCGTTTACACTCACACACAACGATGCACTCACAACATACTGCATATAATGTATCTCTACACAACGAAACATGCACACACACATCCACCCACCCACACACAGACAGCTGACACAGCTGAAAGCCTGCAGAGCTTATAGGGGCAGAAAACACGACAGACACGCTGAATCCTATTTAGCCAATGCTTTTAGTAATGTAAAGTGCATGAGAGTGCACGTAAAAGCAGGGGTACGTGTAGCGCTGCGGGAGCTTAGACGTCGTTATGAAACCGAGCTTAGGTTAAAGTGCATTAGAGCAGAGAGATTCAGAGAGAACATAAGTCCACAAAGAGAGAGGCAGGTTTATTAATTCAAGTAATTGTATGTGTGTGTGTGTGGTAATGCATTAAACCTGTAGGAGGTATCTGTGTGTGTACAAGAGAGAGAAAGAGAGGGAGAGGAGGTGTTGCAGAAGTGGAAAATTCCCACTCTCAGTCTCTATTCCCCAGAGAGGGAACTGTGTGCAGTGAACGCCTCGTGTGCATTTGGCAAACACATGGACCGGACAGTATACATAGGGTGTACAGTATAGACTGCTTGACTGGATGTCTTACTGCATTGGTTTATGGTTTATCTTTTGATACACTGATGTTTGCACCTTGAACGATGTCGTACAACTGATGTCTAATTAAATGTGTTCTTTTGGGCATTAATGATACTTTCTACCTTGTTTTCTCTACCGGGATGTTGGGTCAGACACAGAATGCCCGTCTCCTTCTTGATGAAGGTTAGTGGACTGTGAAAACATCGGGGACAATGATGGAAATAGTATGGTATGTTGTATTTTACAAATATCTTAGAAAGCTGTCAATCAACCAAATCAAATCAAAACAAATAGTCCATGTTTAGGACCAAAACACTGACATGGCTGGGTTCGGACAGGGAAGTAAGCCAGTGGTCTGAAGCATTTCTGTCAGCCAGCATTTTTATTACCCAGATGGAAAAAAACAGCTTCACTCTCTGATGCCATTAACACAGAGCCACGGCGTTGTGCACTTGAGCCCTTGAAACGACAAAAAGTAAACAGATTTTTCCATGTCAGTAGAAGTTAGTCCCTGATTTAGAAGGAGTTAGTTTCTTCCTACACAAGTTAAAGTGCATCCTGCCAAAACCCAACCAATATATCAGCATGGATATAACACTTTAAGTGTTAAGGCGTTACAATGCTTTTAAAGCCTTAAGATACCAGATTATTACCACTTAAAATGCCACAATTTAGCATGTAAGACATAAAGACTTTTCAAGATAACATGCACAAGAATCTTGATGTTTTTGGCCAGTGGTCATAAGCTTTGAGTAGTGAAGAAAAGTGAGATTGCGGATATAAACAACAGCGAGGAGTCCAGAATCCAGAGGGAGCTCAGAGTAGAACTGCTGCTACTTGGCTCTGAATGAGACTGTTGGTTTGGACATGATCAGGGGGCCTCCTGGACGACTCCCTGTGGACGTACTCTGGATGCGTCCAACTGGAAGGAAACCTCAGAAACCCAGAACTCATTTTATATTCAATCTGGCCTGGGAATGCCTCAGGATACTCAAGAGGACATGGCTGGGCAGAATGGCGTCTGCGTTACTTTGCTTAGCCTGCTGCCACCCCCTGGATACAGCTCCTTCCACACCAAGTCTGAATTCACATGAAAGATATGATATCTGCACCAAACCAAGCAGGTAGTCAAATCCTTGTTTCTATTGCTTCTTGCACAACAAAGATGTCATGTCATGTAATGTAAAAACTTTCAAGTTGTCTTTAGGCTCTTGAAATTTTGCTTTCAAAAATTTGGCCTCTGAAATCCACGTCCATTTAATGACATCACAGGATTCAGGGTGAGATTCTTCAGCCTACTTAGTCCAAGTTGAAGCGATTGAGTTTCAGCTCTTGGATGAGGCGGGGAAACGCAGCGTCCTCTTGTTGCCTCATCAAGACTGAGTGAACCCAATATTTTCTTTTGTTAAGAAGCATGAAACGCAAAATGTCATCACTGCTGCTCCAGAGACTGGAGAGAAGAAAATGAAATGGAACACGAGAGGTTGGTGCGCATTGCTCCTTTCTGAACACACTTTTTTTTTTTTTGCATTTTTCTGGACATCATCTGAAATTCAGTCGGGACCTGGTTCTGTTTTCATCGTCGTCAAAAGCTAATAATGCTGTGCAAATTCAGCACATTTTCTGGGTGGAGGTGGTTCGGGTATTGAAGCTCCTTTCTACTGCAGCCTGATCTCAGAGATGCACTCACACAGAAAAGTCTACTACAGACTACTACGGTTTCAAGGGGAAATAAGCAGAGAAGAAGAAGAAGAAAGAGGGCTTCTAGGAGAAAGTTCAGCTCAGATTCATCGACCTGTCCCTTTGTTTACTCGCTGTTTACGCTGCTGTGCACGCAGGCACAGCCGATCAATCTACATCCTGTGTCACGCAAAGAGCGATGTCAAGAGCCATCCCTCCGCTCGCCGCTTCCTCCACCTGACACAGTGAGAGGAGGACGACAGGGAGAGGTAGCGTGAGAGGGAGATGGAGAGGGCACGCAATCCTACCCCCTGTGTGTGCGCGCGCTGCTCTTCACACACCAACACACACAC
>NTHP01000007.1:3251189-3264878 GCA_003416845.1 Oplegnathus fasciatus
ACACACACACACACACACACACAATCCACTCGTTTGATTCGATCCGCAGCAGGAACCTCTCTCACTTTTTGACTAATTGAATAAAAAACTCCTTTAGCCCGCTGTTTGTCGATTTGTGTGTGTGTAGTCCTCTGTAGATGTGTGTCTGTGTGTGTGACTTGTGAGTGGACGTCGAGGGGAATCCCTTTAGGTCGAGCGAGCGGGTCGAGCCAGAATGAAGCTAATGAGATTAGTCAGAAAGTCGGGAATTAAAGTGTGCACACTGAGCTCGTTGGGAGGCTAATTTAATCAGAGGTCCTTGAACGCAGCACTGGGCTCAGGACAGATCAGCCGCTCTCAGCCGCCTGATAACAAGTCGCAGCACAATGAGGTCGTTCATTGAGGGCCAACTGAGGACATGCTTTGATTGGTTCACAAGTCACAGAGCAGCTGAAGGAGTTTGTCATTGTTGTCACAGTTTTCACTGCCTAAAGTGGAAACACCACCATGGTTGCTTTTCAAATGCGTCTTGCAATCATGTAAATAATGACTCTTGCTCTCAGTAGCAAAGCAGGAAGTAGTGNNAGTGAGTGCATCATAGTGAGACTGTGGGTCACATCTCGTCACCGACCAATAGTAAATGTTGCTTTGATGTTTTTGTGCCAATTAAACTCATAAAGATTGTTTCCACCAACATGCACAGATTCTTTAGTCTTCGGCAGTCGTGAAGGAGCATAAACCTTATGAGCAAATACACCAGATAACACACTGAACGACTGGTCAGTAGCGACTGCAGTTCTGGCGGTAGACGACCCCACAAATCCCGCGAGAACAGCAATTGTGGCGTGTTCGGCCCAAAAACAAACGTGCATGGCAACCAGCAGCTTGTGCTGTTTATATGCAGTGTCATTTGTGCTGAAAAGGCCAAAAAGGGAGGAAAAAAGCTCAGCGTTTGGGTGAGTATCCTAGAGAAGCGTGGGCAACATGGACTGTCTAGCCTACAGATGGTTTTGGAGGAATCGCCATTCTTCTTCTTTTGTTTATTTATCGGTATGTCTCCCTCAGGCAACACACAAGTGGCGTCATATCAAACATGTCAAACAAATATCAAATCTTTATGAGAAGAGCTGGCAGCCACTGGATCTGAAGACTTCAGATTAGACTCTTTATATATCACACACTATATGATTTTAACTGCCTCTCAACTCTCAACACCAGTTGACCCAGACTGGAACAGACCTGGTCCAACCTGGTCCGATCAATCGTTACGCCCAAATCAGATTCATAATTGGCTCAACAGTCTTAATGTGTGGCACAGTATTTATTTGCATTGTAGTACTGGTCTTAGTGGGACTAACTACAGAAGGCTACCATGGACAAGGTCCTCAAGATTTTTTAAATTTTTTGTTGTTAGCGTCATAAGTAAATTACTATTATTATTGGCCGAATACATAGTTCAACAGAAACATATCAGAGCCGCACGAGGACCATCCCCCCTCTGGAAGGTGCACATGGTTTAGTCCACTCCCACAATAGGGTCGGATAAACATGGTGATTGTGCTCCAGGAGAACTTCCAAGTGACAATGTCTTTATANNGGAAAACAGATGCATGAACACAACTTGCTTGCACGTTAATAGAATGGTTGATATTGATGTGCCTGTTCACATCATAATAGTTAGCTTGCTGATAAATGAAGCAGCATTACCCTCTGGCAGAAACAGCTACAGGGAGTGGATCAGCTGCAGATCATCATCTACTCATGTTACTGAGGATGTCAGACAAGGTTAACTCATCATGTGGCTACTCAAAGTTATTTCAAGCAATCATTTCAGTTTAAAATGCCACACTAGCATCAAGACTAAACAGAACTTCCTAAACAATCAGAAAGGAAATAATCTTCTATAATGTTCTCTCGCCAAACAAACATCATTGCAAAAATATCCCACAGTACTGTACAGTCTGTTGAACAACAGGGCTATAACACATCCTTAGAATTCAGACTGAAACACATACAGTATCACATGTCTTTTGAGGCTCGATTCAGTTATTTGTACACGCATGAAAACAGATGTATGAAGGGGGCACACTGAGACACGCATACGCCAGAGTGCTAAGCTTCTGCCTAAACCTAATGAAACCTCAACCATAAAGGTGGCAGATCAGAAAACACTCATATTGGAAGGCCGACTGAGACAGTGAAAAGAAGGGAGGGATGGAGGGATAAGGCAAGGAGAGAGGGCAGCCACAGAGAGGAGGACGGAAGGTGTAAATGTGAATCGAGGTGTTGAGGGATGCAAGAGGAAATCAGCTAGGGAGACAAATGACAGAGGAGAGGAGAAAAAAGGCAGCAAAGCGGAGATGGATGGAGAAAAAAGAGAAGAAGAGATAGAGAGAAGGAGAAAGAGGAGAAGGAAAGGACATCTGCCATTAGCTGCAGGGTCTGAGTGCACGCCAGAGATGAGGTCAGAGCAGCCTGCTGGACACAAACACTGACCACCAGGCTGAAACACGCAGGTAAGTCTCCTCGTTTTACTGGTTTTAGATACCGAGATATCTGAAATGGAACAGATTTAGTTTAAACAGATTTTTACATAGATTTTACATTCCCACGCATCAGACAGTTTCTGTAAGAAAGAATAAATGACAAGTGTCAGTCCCTGTAAGAAATTAAAAAAATACAATAAAACGGTGAAAGTACAGACTCTTTAGGCTTTATTTTCAGGCTGAAATCAGGTTGCGTCATTTCACAGATTTTCTTCTCTGTAATCACAAACAGATTCACACCAATATCAGAAAATAACACTGCATCACACACTGCCTGATATCACCTACCTCTCTCTCTCTCACACACACACACACTCTCTCGCTAGCTCACTGGCAATATGACCTGTGTTAATGATGCATTATATGCATCTCGCCACATTTCAGCGAGCATTTCCTCCATCTCAGCTGTCCAGCAACCCTTTAAGCTACACCAGGAGCACCCCACCTTTTCTTCCTGCTTGTCATTTTTTTCTCTTATTGGTTATCCCGGTTTCACTGCAAAAGTGACACAGCCATCCAGATGCACGGAAATATTAAACCACTTTGAGAACAAGCTGATTACTGCCTTGTTCCTTTAAAAGCTAGTTGTTGATTTGTTCGTCAGACGATCATCTGACCGCTTTTTAGTGATGTCACCGTGTTGCCAGATCTCAGAAGTTAACTTGATGAGTACAATATTATCACAACTGATAGAAGTGCTGGCCAAAAACTACAAGAATAAGATCCAAGTGGTAATAAACTAGAATTGACATCAATGTTCAATGCAAGAAACATAATATCACCATCATATGACTGATAATATTGAATACCCAGCCTTAGCCCGATGTTTTTTTAATTTATTCGCACTTTTCTACTTTTAATTTAGTCACAAATGGCTTCACACTGTTGTTTGTGTGATGCTTTGTAGGTCATACGCCACCTGAATTACATCACCTCTGTAAGGGAGTCATGAGTGCCAACACACACACCTTTCCAAGGTCACTTATACAAGGAGGTGGAGCATTTCAGAGAGGCTGATGATGATCAGTTGGATTAAACCATCCTTCATGTATATCATATTCATCGTATCATATCTAATAAAATATGGGAGACCCAATGGTATAGTGTTGATTTTTCATCACTGAAAAAAGTGTTAAAAAATGACCACTCTCGTCTTGCAAATGTTAATTGAGCGAATTAAACTCTCTACAGCCCTAAAATATAATAAATATATCTCTTTGTCTGAGACAAGAAGAAGGAGAGAGAATTTTATTATTCTATTGAGACTACAAACCTCATTACTCTTGATCCCTCAAAGGCACCACAAACACATCAGAACATGTGGCCTGGTTTTGTGTGTGTGTAGCTATGGCACATATGCGGCCACATGTATGTGTGCCATGAGATCCAGCAGATTACCGTCACCTGTGGTCCTGCTGCCCCAAAGCTCGGCCTGTCAGCCACCAATTACAGCTCCCCGGCCACCCATAAACCTCCCAGCATGAGAGGAAAGGTGAGATTGTCTCTTTATAGGAACCTAAGAAGGGAAATTACTCTCTCTCTTTCTCTCTCTTTTATCCATCTCAGTCCTTACGATATCAGGCAGATTTCATATCTTTCATATAAAGTGCCCTTGACCTTCAAGCAATATGAGGGGCTTGATAGAGCATCATAATGGGGCTCTATAACTTTCCGTGTGGTTGAGCAAGCAGAGCACTGCAGGCTAGCAGGGCAGCTTGCTACAGATTAGCTGTTAAAGTGTGTTGCTATAACTCGTCAAGCCCGTAAAACACATAAAACACAGCAGGTCAGGTGCTGGAGGCTGCAAAGTCAGGAAACGTAATCCTAAACCAACAATGTGTCAGGTGCTGGATACTGCAGTTTTTAGCAAACATTACTCAGAGAGGAGGAAATAGTGCATTTGTTGGGGACTATTTTCAGCTGTGGATTAATCTTCATTTGGTGCTCTAGTGAGTATTTGGGGCAGCAGGACGGTGTATGTAGGATTGAGTCAAAATAAACTACCGTGTGTGTGTTCATGGTGATGAAGGAACAAGTCACCTAGTGTAACAGTGTGGCTCACTGATGTGTATTTCATAGTTTTTGGACGAAAATGGCACAGATGAATGAGATATATCAGGCTTTGGATACACAGACAATACAACATGCAATGCAGATAGATATAGCTGGGTATCATCAGCATAGCAATGATAAGCGGAAACATGTGATTAGATATATGTATGTTGGGACGAGAAGGAGACCAACAGCGATTCCCTGTGGAAATTAAGTGACACCTGTCTCCTTGCCATGCCATGCTACTATGGTTTGAGGTAGGCCTCAAAACACAGTAGCACTGTACCCAAGATGCCCAGTTCGGATAGGGTGGGTAGGAGGATTTAGTGGTTCACCATGTCAAAGGCTGCTGACAGGTCCAGTAAGATGGCCGATGGCTGGGCTTCAGTTCTCGCTTAGCCTCGTTTAGTTAAATGTTTTGGTTTTACTTTCCTGCATCGTTCAGTCATCAGTTTAATTTCCAGCATCAGCAGGGAGCTGTTGTCATCAAACAAGCTCTGACAAACCCACCGTACACTACCTGCTCAGCAGCAAACATGCAGACAGAAACTGCTAGAGACTCGCTGGTGAATAAGTGGAACATCTAGCCAGATGAAGTGCCAGATATTTTTCTCAGGAGTTGGTGGAGACCAAACCAGAGCTGAAAGGAGAGTAAATATTACATTACATTCGTCAGGTGGCTGCAAAAACACCTCTAATGGGATGATAATGTTACTCTGTGTCTGCTGGATGTGGAAGTAGGCCACTGATTGCTAATGCTTTCGCCATACCACCTTTGTATGTCGATGATATGTCAGGACAATACAGCTTTTTACAGCAGTTGAAATGAGGAAAAACAGATGATGTAAACAGATTTGTTTTATCATGGGTGGATTTCTTTTCTTTACAGTGTAGCTGGCTCTAGAGGATGCTGGGAGAAAGGTAAAAAGGAGGACGAATATAGAAGGAGGGGGAAAAAAAGAGGACCTTACAAACACCTACCTATCCCTAGATGCTCCTCCATCAGTTTATTCCTAAACTTAGAATAAACAATTCGTCACCTAGGTTAGCTAACAGAGGCCTAATTCACATCATCTGGAGTCGTGAAACCCCGGAGGCTGAATTCACAAAGCCTTCCAAGGCTGAGAGCTGCTCCAAACTGACCAATTTAGGAGTAAAATTCAACAAAATAAAAGGCAGGATGAAGTGCTTCGTGCATGCTGATCAGCCCACTCCGTGGCCAGCTGTTCCCAGAGCTGCCCAGAGGTAAAGAAAACCAACTCATTAGTAATTCAAATTGGGCTGAGTCAGGAGGAGAAAACAGTAGGTCTGATTTAAAAACACAATTATTGCTGCTGAAAAACAACAGATCCCCAGTGAAATGTGGAGGTAGAGAGGAGAAGCTGTCATGAGGCACAAACAGAAAAACAGACGTGGAGAGAGAAACATGCATATGGATGCAAACTGATACCATGACCCCGTGTTCAAAATACAGCATGTTTCCAAAAACCATTGACCATCATGGGACGCCAAACCTGATGTTCAGAGAAATCTCCGTGACAGTTACAGTGATTCTTCATCCAAAACCTACTGTGAGCCATGAGCATGCGTCTATGTGCATGTAAGAGCAAAAGAGAAAACTAAAAAAGACAACTTTCAAGCCTACAGAGGTTAAGTGTTCTTTAGGCTTCCACATTTTTGGAAAACAAAATCTTTATATGACTCTGTGAGACTTCAATTGTTATTGGACCTAATGGCAAAACTTGGCTAAAAGAGTAATTTCTGAATGTGTGACGCTCTGGGCCCAAGTGTGTCACATGGCCTGCAGTTTCAGTTCAGTTTCAGTTCTTTATTGTCCCACTGGGGGAAATTTGGCTTGCAGCAGAGCACAGATAAACAATGACAATGACAGTACACACATAACAGTACAATAATAAACTCTATAAAAAGATGTATAGATAAGATAAAGTGCTACGGTGCTAAGTGTGAGCAAAAACGTGCATAGGTGCACGGTAACAATTACCTTTTGTGCAAGTTAAGCATGTTTATTGCACTAGGGACAAAGGAAAATTTAAATCTGTTGCACTTTGCCCTGGGAACCCTGTGACTCTGACCTGAAGGGAGAAGATCAAATGCCTCAAAGAGAGGATGGTCTGGGCTCCCTTAAGACCTGGTGATAAAAGATGTCTGACAAGGAGGACTGCTGCTTGCCGATGATCTTGCTACCCACCTTAACGATGTTACCCAGTCTTTTTTTGTTTTGGACATTCAGGTTGCCAAACCAGGATCCGAGTGAAAAGGTTAAAACTGCCTCAATAAAAGATCTATAAAATAGCACCATTAGTTTATGGTCAACATCAAAGACATTAAGCCTCCATAGAAAATACAGTCTTTGCAGGCCTTTCTTACAGATTGCTGCAGTGTTCAGATCAAAGTTAAGTTTATTGTCAAAGAATGTACCAAGATACTTGTAGCTCTCAACTATATCAACTCCCCTACCTTTGACAGCAGTCTGGGAGGGTGGGAGTGATGCTGATCTTCTAAAATCAATGGCCATGTCTTTTGTTTTAGTGGTATTCAGCCTCAGAAAATGATGATCACACCAGTGTACAAACTCGTCAACAACAGGCCCATGAGATGTTTCTCCATCTTGGAGCAGACTGATGATAACAGTGTTATCAGCAAATTTAAGGATGTGTCTGTCACTATACTGACTCCCACTAATCGCTGGTATAGAGGGTGTACAGTAATGGGGAAAGAAAACATCCTTGTGGTGCTCCAGTGGAAGAAAGGCACCATTAACCCTGACCCTCTGGGGCCTACATGTCAAGAAATCCACATTCCACCTATCAATGCTAACATCAACATTAAAAAGAGACAGCAGCTTATTGGCTAAAATGAAAAAAAGCAGACGGAAAGTCAATAAATAAAAGTCTTGCATGAGTTGCTGTGCTCTCTAAGAGCTTATACAAATAGTGAAGTAAAGTAGCAGTTGCATCCTCAACCCCTCTGTTGGTTTTATAGTCAAATTGCATGGGATATAGGAACCCCTCAACGCTGTTAAATGGTTGTTGCTGAATCAGCCTCTCAAATGGCTTCATGACCAGTGAGGTAAACGCTACTGGCCTGAGGTCATGGAGCTCTTTGGGGGATTTGTTGGGTGCTATGATGGACTCCTTCCAGAGTTGGGGGACCTTGTGCTGCTCTATGGATAAGTCAAACAGGTGGGAGAAAATATCACATAGTTGTTCTGCACAGACATTCAGTAGTTTCCCTGTAATCCTGTCTGGCCCCGGGCTTTTTCCAATTTTGCATTTTTTAAACATTGTTCTTACGCTGTGTGAGTTGAATGTGAATTTGGTGGATACAGTGTCCTCACTCCTCATGTTAGACAGGTCTATACGTTCGTTCTCAAAATTAAAATTAGGGCCATCATCAAATCTCAAATAAAATCCATTCAATTCATCAGCTAGTTCAGAGTTGGTATTGAAACCGCTAATACTAATAGGCCTGTTGTCCCTATTTTTCTGGCCAGTCATGGTTCTCATGCCATCCTACACTGCCTTTAGATCATTGGTGTAAAATTTCCCCTCAATTCTGTCCTTGAACTGGAGCCTTATCAGTATCAGATCCATGTAGGGAAGTCATGTGTTTCTTGTGTAGTGTGTCTCTCACTGAATTTAATAGCCACGGTTTGTTAAACACCTTAACATGCTTAGTTGGGATAATAATGTCCTCACAGTGGCAAACATAACCATCTCATCAATATCATCAGCAGAGTCCACAAAAACAGTCTAATCAGTGCAGTCAGGACATCCTTGTAGTTCAGCAGTATAGCACTCTCAGTCCAGACCTCAACCTTTCTAGACAAGACCTTCCCTCTCTTCAACAGAGTCTTATATGTCGGCATGAGGTGGATCGTATTATGGTCAGATGTGCCAAGCAGGGGGAGAGCTACAGACTTAAATGCTCCTTAAACAGAACCATAGCAGCATAGGTCTAAAGTCTTTTCATGTGTAGTAGGGCACGTGATGTATTGATAGAAGCTGCTCATGGATTTCAGGTTACAGTGACTGAATTCACCAAGAATGAGGCTGGGGGCGTTAGGGGACATGGATAGCAGTTTCTGTGCTACTTTGTAAATGGTGTGGAATGTGTTATTTGCATTGGCTTTGGGGTGTTATAAACATTATAAAGATTTGGGGGAACTCACGGGGGAGGCAGAAGGGGCGGATGTTGTTTAGTTGCAGCAGAAACTCCCGAGAGTATTTGATTCTACCCGCGAAAGTTTGGCGTGTTTCATACAAACGCTGAGCGACCGCGATCCATGAAATAATCAGAGAAAGTAGCTCCATAATTCAGTCTCAATATACATAGACTTGAATAAGATAACTGGGAAAAAGATACAAGCAATTATAGTTTGCTACAAAAACATACAAACAAGGACACGTACAATGAACTGCTACTGGTCTCTACTCATGCAGCGCCCCCCATTCAGTACCTACTACAAGCGAATTGCTAAAAAGCTCACTGATCTTTGGGGCTTTGTCACAATGGACGTGTCAACCACATCTTCAGCTTGAAAGATATGAGCAATGTGTTTGCAAGTGTTTTTTATTCATTTATTAAATGTCTTTTATGAAATGTCTCTTTTCATGCAGCACTTTCTTCAATCCAAGACAATTCTTTCCTTTAGGAGACAATAAAAGCTACCTTGACCTTGACTTTAAGCAGTGCAACCAACATTGACTCTTGGTAGGAAAAGGAATACAAACAGCAATCCCTGATGTCCAACACACTGTCTACACAGGATGTGTTTCAGTTTTCCGTCTCACATGCTACATTGGAGACTGAAGCTGCCGCTGTGGTGCTGCTATTGCTACGTGACTGGTCTAGATCGGATGAAAGTCAGGTGCTTTGTATGACCAACGATCCATCCTAACCTTTTTACCAGGAGGTTGTGCATCGCTAACAACACCGTGCTACTTCTGCTTTTACTATTAAGAGAGGACATTCGTTATTTACACGACCACATGAGGTAGCTAGTCAGGAAAACATAAGCACAGGTCGCTTTAATGTTTCTAGTTGAACTTGGTCAAACAGTGTCCTGTCAATCTGTGAGTCCTGTCCTACTCTGGAGCAGAGATAACACATATTTTTGAGAACACTGCTGCTCTGACTGCCTCCGGTCCCCTCAGGTGATGTCAGAGAAAGAGAACGAGGGCTGAACAAAGAGAAAGAGCTTGGAAGGAGGAGAGAGAGGTGGTGGCGGACAGAGACATAGACAGGAGGTAACACATTGGTATTCACGGCTGGTTTCAGCTCACCCATCCATCCCTGCCTCATATTCTTTACATCACATTTGCCCTTCAGTGCAGCAAATGTCTCGCACACAGCTGGTGGAAACTACACGCCTGCTCGCAGGGGAGCCGGACAGTCGATCACACGCACACGCCTACGAGTGCGTGCATGTACGCTCGCACACCGTCCCGCCAAGCTGAAGCAAAACAAGCTTTTTTTAATTGCTACATGGGAGAATCAGATGTTTCATTTTCGCTTTATCACGTAGTTATGTGCATCATTATAACTTTGGGTCATAAGTTCAATGCATTATTGAAGGCGTTTCATGGAAATAAATAAATAATTTAACCATAAACTGCCAGTGAAATCATTGCTGCTCACCCCTTGGAAGTTTTAGCAGCATTTCCATATTATTATGATTCTCTGACTGCAACAGATTCTTCTCTCAGTAGTACACTGCCTCGACTTCAGAGCTCCTTTAACTCAGCATCCAGATACTAAAAAGTCTGCAGGGTTCTTGCTGGTGAGACATGATGCAATATGAGCGGCACTCTGTTTTAATGAGGCTGCATCCCAAGACAAGGTCTGAAATTTTGGTATTGAGTGCACTTTATTTAACACAAGAGTGGACAGCAGGGTGGTCAGATAACACACAGAGAAGGTAAAGAAAGAGAAAAAAGTTTGGAAGGTGACATGGATCCATTTATAAGCAATGATGGACAGATTTTTGATATTTGCAGGTCAAAAGAAATCTTTAGTAGGTTGATACTTGGATGAAATGGGTTGAAAAGTGAATGCTTCAACAGTATTTCAATGGCTGTATGTCAGTGTGAAGACATTCCTCACTACAGTACATGTTGAAATATAGTCTTTGAAATGCTGTTTAAACAAAGACTATATGTAACCTACATGTATATGAACATGTAATATATGTATCTATAAATATGATGTCTCCAATGGGGTGTTAAAGGTGAATATTAAAGGGTTAAAAAGAAACATGACAATAAGACTCTAAACTGCACAAAACCATCTGACTTTTTTTGGAGAATGGTAATAAAACATGGAGTTAGAAGCCAAAGTGGAAAAAGATAGATGGAGGGAGGAGAGGATGGAGGGAGACAGGGCAGTGCATGGCAGGAAGTGTAGTTTCTGTGACCTTATGATCCTTAAAATTACATATGAAGGGATAAACATGGGAGCCAGGGGCTGTTTGATGTTAATTCAAGCTTTACATGAGCACATTACAGCAGAATTTGGACATTAACCAGAGGAGAGCTTCTTTCCAGAATACATCATAAAACAACTCAACCAGAGAGCAGTGTGCTGGATGATGGGTATTATAAGATAATCTTCTAATAGAGACTGAGCTCAGGGATAAGGCTGTGTAGGGCTGAGAGTTGGTGCTGTGTCGTGGGGAAGAGGACTACACTGAATTATATGTCTAAAATCTGTGTTATATGTTTTGGAACCTACTGTATATGTTCTACTTCATGTTCTAATCTCTGTTATTTTCGCTAGGGCACTGTTGTAAAATACATCATAATCTCAGCTAAGCCACTTTCCTGGTTAAATTAAATTATAGTAATAACGAATGTAGGGTGATTAGCCCTAATTAGCAGCCAAAACTCTAGGCTTTCTTCTGTATGCCTCCGAAGCACTTTGTAAAATGTGCTGAAACAAGACTGTGATATGTGTCTAAAGCCACGTTAATGGTTCTGTGAGACTGTACTAATATCAGAAATGAAAATCATCAGTCATGCTAACATTTGCTATTGCTGAAGCTGATGGGTTTAGTTTTGCAGGTCGAATTGCTATCCTTAGAAGCACTCTGCTAACATGGCTAAAAATGACCTGGTTAGTCTGCCTCAGTGGGCATTGCCTTGTCTTCGTTTGCTATCTGTAGTTCTATATTTGGAAATTTAGCCAAATCGTGCCAACTCACAAAGCCACGTGAGTTTTAGGACAATGACGTTCACCATGGAGGGCACTGTAGCATTCTGTTTCATATACAGACACACAAAAGCTTGTATTGAAAGATAAAGTAAACTAGAAGAAACAACCAGAAACAAGATGGCAGTTGAGGAAATCAAGTTCTTCCAAACTGGGAGGAACATTTCTTTGAGGAGCTGCTTTGTGCTCGGGAGCATTGTCACGTTGAAACAAAAAGAAAAAAGCAAAACAACTAAGGGGTCTGCAAGAAAGCAACTCTATAGTATCTGGATAGCGTGTCCACACACTGCAACTGTTGGTGAAACCAATGAAAATTTCAACTACACTGATAAACAGTGCAAATTAGTGACATTGTTAACCTTATCAGGAACATTATCAGGAGGTACTTGTTCATATCAGGGCTTCCACAATTTCATGACCCCCTTAGATTGACAGCAGCGGCCCTGACTGTGTGTTTGTGTGTGTGAATGTGTTATGACCCTCACCTCCTGACCTCCTGTTGGGACTGACCGGGCCACATGTCTCTCTGTATCCAGCTAACCAAGTCATTTCAAAGGCCATTACCTTCATCTCACGCCGCACTGTGACCTCTCACCTCATGATATGGTGAAATAAGAAGGAGAGAGAGAGAGAGGGGGAAGATGGGCTTGGAGGTCTGATTTTTCAAAGATCCAAAGTGGATCTCAGGTACATTATTTTTGTAAGAGAATCCGCAAAAACCTGAAGAAATTAGTTTTTTTGATTAAGAGGGTTTGGATTTTAACGCAAGTTAACCTTTATAATATTAAAAAGCAGTCGTTTCCACCGAGCCACAGAACCTTTGCTGCTGGGGTGCAAGGAAACAATGTGATTCAGAAAAATAACAAGAACAACCCAAAAACCAAGCTGAACAATAATTTAGAGGGTGATTAGCTTGAACTTGCTGTGTGTCTGTTTCACGCCTTTAACAGGACACCAGTATTGACCTGAAGTAGGTTATCCCTCTGTCATCGCCCACTTTGCGACTCGATCTGCGTGGTCTGCTAACATGAGTAACAAACAAAGACAAAAACGAATGTTGCTTGAGAGTTTCTTTGGAGGAGGTAGGAAAGGCCTAACGTGAGCCTACATAGGTCCACAAGAAAAAAATGTAAAAAGTGTTAAAATAAAAACAGCCTGCACTGCAAAAGAAAACCTCTGTTATAAAATATTATATAAGTGAATCTCTCCCAGTGTAACCCTCCTTTCACCATCAGAGCCTCTCTATCCAAAACGACGACTCTTTCATGGGGATTTTATGAAAAGGAAGTAAAAAAAATGGGACAATGGATAGACGGCAGCGTGTGTGCATGTGTGTGTGTTATTAGCTGGTACACTGAGCCATGTAATTGTGTGCAGCTGAAAGAGCACAGGCTGGACAGAGACCCACAAACATGCCAAATACTAATAAATACACCCACTAAAAGCTGAGTACTCACTTGACCTTAATCACATTATACAATCATGGTCCCCTACACATATTCACACATGTTGGTGTGTGTGTGCGCGCCCTGCTGCTGACCTCTTACAGTAGGATTATACTGGACGTTAAGCTGGCACTTTCCTCCCAATGGGATAGAGTCAGGACATGACTTAACTGTGAACCCTTCACACACTCACAGTTTATGTATATACACCCATACACACATGTAATATTTATGCATCTGGCTGACATGCATTCACACTCATTCTAATCTCACACATACAAACATGCCCTCGCAAGTTCATGGTTTCTCTCAGCTCTGACCTTGGCAAACTATGAGTATGTGTTATTAGTTTAGGATAAGGCCCAGGTCATTCACACATTAGCGTCTTTAGATTTCTGATTTCCCTTCATTTGTTTTTATATCAGCATGCTAGTTCA
>NTHP01000007.1:3272121-3285524 GCA_003416845.1 Oplegnathus fasciatus
GGGAAGAGTGGAGTCGGATAATGCTCGTGTGCAGTGACCACTGAAAAAAAGATAATTCACCAGACAATTAGACTCTGTATTTCAAATGTGCTGTGCCTGCTAAAGTGATATCTTAGCATAAAAATAATCAATGAATTCCTTGTTTCTGCTGTATCTGCGGTATACTACACCTCTCTACACCGCAACTATTGGGTGGTGATTTCTTCCTACAGTAATTGCAATGACTAAGCATTTTGAATTTGCTACAGCTCTGATTCACACATCAACTGGCTTCTTCTCCATAGCTATGCCAGCTCAGGCTCATGGGCACTGCAGTCTTTAGAGCCATCTGCCACACTAAACATGATTTCTCAAGTTGAAATAATTTAAAATGGTGGCCATTGATTGAAAAGAAAACATGGGAATTTACGGTGGGGGGAAATACTTCCACAACCAGTGGTTCACAGAAAGGGGGTTACCTCCCTTTCCCTCAGAGACTGATACTGTGATTAACAACCATAGATAAAGACCTGACTTGAATTTGAATAGATAAAGAAGCAAATGAAACAGCCATTAAGTAAGCAATGACACACAAAATTAAGTCCTGATAGTAGAATAATGCGCAGTGTGGAGGTAAAGAATGCCACAAGGTGAAGTGGTGCTTCGTCGTAGATTGATTTTGTTTTCTTTATATTAATATCTAGAAATGTGTTATGTCTCTTACACCATGGCCACTTACCAAAGTTAGAAAAAGAGGGTGTGTTTAAATCCTCCTCAATGTTTGTGTTTTTGCTTTCAGTGTAAGTTCAGTGGTTAGTTTCACCAGTCAGTTAACTGCTAATGGAGCCTGAAGCTTGAGTACTGTTGCTATGGTTACCGGCAGTTTGATACACCTTGAGCACTGATTAAGAATAAAGGCTAAACTGCTTTAGCTGTACTGCAGAGGATTTCAACGGACACCTTCCAATCAATCAGAAACGTGTATCTTCTGTGGCATAGTGCTAAATAAACCTGCGTACCTGAGAGGAGAGTGCTTGAAGACGGCCTCAGCAAAGGCCTGTCCCAGCAGCCGGGGCCCGGCCTGGCTGTGCTGGCTGACCCGGGCCAGGTGTCTGCTGAGGTGGACGAGGAGCTGGTGGTTGGCCTGTGGGACGCTGGGAGACTCCAGGATCCTCTTGAGCCTCTCGCCGCTCTCCTCCACACTCTGACTCTCTACAACACAAAAACAACACCAGAATGGTTTCTTTAGACCATTAAACCAGGTGAATCAATGCTTCATCAAATGTTCTATTTCCCGAGATATTTTGTGTGATATTTTATGCTTTAGCCACGAGGCCTAGCCAGCCACAAAACAAAAGTTGCTCTTTTGTTCGTACAGTGTTTTTTTTCCATCCAAATCCAAAGATTTTCTTTCTAACCAACCAAAGGAAATACAAATCTTTGTGTGAAGTGCTAAATGAATATTCAGAAAAAGAAGATTACATGTTTAAAAGGACACCACACTGTAAAAGATGAAAAAATCCACAGTCCTCCTTCTGTGAAAAAGGCATTCTAAAGGTCAGCCAAAGCCAGGAAGGGGTTGCATCACGACCAGTGTGGAATACAGTGACAAACAATTCCCTCAATGTACATGTGAAAGTGGGTAGACATGAAAAAAACCTGCACCTAACCTTTAAAAACACAAGTCAAAACAGCACATGGCAAGAAACAGCTTTGGAGATGTTGGAAGATATATTTATTTTTTTCATGTTTGATGGAGCGAACAGCTTCCCCCTGGTTCTAACATTACATTACAATCAGATCAATTGTTTTACAGAGGTAAAGAAACCTCGCTGTATCATTATGTGAACAGTAATCAGATAAAGTAAGATGAAAGTGCATGCATCTGTGTGTCTAAGTCTGATCAGACACCCTGGATGACACATGCATAAACATCTATCACATTAAAAAAACATTTCACCATTTCACTCATACACATGGAACACAGAGCAGACGTCCCTGCTGTGCTGCCCGGTGAGCAGCATCTCCATCAATATCCATCCGAGCATGTAGCCAACTGCTCGCCGACTTTGAGGAGATGTATGGCCTTGGCAGGACATCAGTGATTTGAATTCAGACCCAGTCCAGCAGCTGGCTGCTCGGGAGCTAGCCTGACAGGCACTATGGAGAAAATCACAGGGACTTCATATACGGATGCTTGTAAAAATGAAACAGCGGGAGGCGGCGCAGGGGATAATACGACTCCTTTTCTTGTATTAGCCGGGGTTCAAACGATGGGCGGTGTTTGAGGAGGACCAGACGTATTGACGAGAGCTCTCACCACAGGCCCTTTACCACCGCAAACAAGCCGCAAACAAGAAAACATCTGTGCCTGAGCCTGCTGTGTGCTGGGTTTACGACGGGGGAAGCTCAGTGGGAGAGCACAGATCTGCCACCAAACACCAGACTTTTCAAGTCCATTTATCTCTGAATCTGCTGTCTGCTCAGGGATTCCATTTGTAACTAAGTTCTTCTTTTAGATCCAGTATTTTTATAGTATAAGTCTGAATTTATAATCAAGTATACAGTTTGTAATCATAATCATAGTTTTTGAACCAAAACCTGATTAGGACCCATCTTTATCAAAATCATATACTATGTTTTTTCCCTTTTTTTAAATTAATTAATTAATTAATTTTTTATGGAATTTAAAATTTAAAATTTTATATATTATATATTTCTATTTAATATACTGTATATATATATATATATTATATATTGTGATGATTATATCATCATGTAATATTATCACTTAACACAACCCTGAATGCAAAAACTAACACAGTGACTTGTGACTGTGTAGTTAACAGACTACTTTGACATTTTGGAAAATATGTGGAAATATGCATTATTTACTTTCTTGACGAAAAGTCAGCAAGCCGTTTTGTCACTGTGAGGTTGCTAGGCAACCAGGGGAGACCTCCCAAAGCTACTGCTCATGGCCAAGAAATAGTCCGGCACATAACTCTCCTTAAAACTGCATCTTGTCATTTTTACACTGGATCACAGCTCATTGCATTACATCAGTTTGACTATTTTATATGTAATTTAATCATTTAATAGAGTGGTTTATTTACATGCCTTATCTACTCAGTAGTATGTATTTGGGCCCTAAGAATATCCATTGATATACTGTATTAGTGTAGCCTTAACATCCAGTATTCCTGTAAACAGTATGTGTTTTATCATGATTCAAGCATGTTACATTCACTGCAACTGCTCAGGGCAAAGCTTCAAAAAAAGGAAAAATATAGATCCATAAGTAAAAGCATTATATCCACAACCAGACTACTGCATCTCTTTGATATCATAATGTCCTGTTTTGAAAACATCTTCTGTTATTCAGAGGATTATGAATGTGAGTGAGGAAGAACTGTTATCTGTCTCTTTCCATGAAGTGAACATTCGCAGAAGTCAGCTTGCCTGGAGCTTTAGGTGCAGAAGCCTGAGGTGCATAAGAATGAGCCTGATCCTGATAAGCATAAACATGAATGACCTTGAATATTAACCTCTTATATAGTACATATCTTTTACTTTGATGAAACAGATGTGTGAAACACATTAAAGCTAAGATAAAGTGAACAGAAAATAAAAACTCGATAGAACTCAACAAAAAAGTCTACGCTTTTGTCCTTTCCTAACCTTCCCCTTAAGCTTGTACTCTAATATTTACAGTTACCAAAGACTGTGGAGTGGGGCTGCTATTATGCAAAGGTCATGAAAGGTTTAAAAAAAAGTGGGAAAATTATCTTTTTTAGTTGTAGTGGATAAAGAAGTGGACCTTGGCTTGTAGCAGATAGTAAAATGGCCAATATATATATATATATATATATATATATATATATATATATGGAGAGAGAGAGAGAGTACAGTGATTTGTGTGTGATGCAGTGCTCTGCATGTGTACAAGCTGTATGTATCCAGGTGTTAAAATGTTGATATGTATTGACTGACCATGTGAGGTATTGGTGTATTTGGCCCTCTGTGCAGGAACTAAAGTGTTCAAATCGATCCCAATAACACAGAGTGCCAACAGAGAGCTGGAAGAACTGACAGAACAACTAACAGCGTATTTGACAGCTGACTGATTGAATAGATGGAGAAAGGAGAGAAAGAGAGAACTAGCCTGTAAAAGGGCTCCATGACAGCTCTGGCGACCCAGGTTCTGTTCCAGGAGTAAGAAAACCTTCTAAACCACATTGACATTCAACACAAATGTCTAAAAATCCAGCCCTGTTGGAAACCACTCGTGTATTTCCCACTGGGAGAAGCAAACAAGACTCGAGCGGCTTCTCTGTCAACCTACTTTTGATTTTTGGAAGGTATTTGTTTAAGTCCAAACTTAAATGTATCCAGTGTCATTTTTAGTGCTTATCTGAATACCCTGAAACCATATATACATATGGAAAATTAAAATAAGTTCAATCCTCGAGTGTCATTTCTGTTTTTTTTCTCTTTGTCTCTTTAATATTTACTTAAGCAAATGTCTGAATAGTGTCATATTTGTCTTTATCTTTACTGTATATTCTGGTCTTCCGGTAAAGATTATTTTTAAAATATGGCTTCTCTGTCAGAAATGCAAAAAAAGAGGAGAAACTAATGTATCTGTTTACAGAGGGCTGGGAGGATTCATCATGTCACGTTGTGTCACGTTAGAAAGAATACAGCCAACAATGTTACACAACGTGAATTCACGCATGCGCCTGCTTTTGTCTGCATAATGTCCAGTACAGCCATGCATCATTTTCTGTGAATCCTTCGTAAGCGGGCACGCAGTTTGAAGCCCACGCAGACTACTGGACTGCCAGGAACGATGAAAATGACTATATAAAGAGGTGCTTACAGAATGTAAATGCATTTTATGGCTATTGATTAAAAATGACAGCCATAAATAGTATCAAAAACGGGGTTTGATATAAAGAATATCATGAGGATTATAAGCGAAACATTTACATAAAATGTAGAAATCTGGATTTAAAATGCAGAAATGTGACATTTAGGGAATGTAAAACGTCTACAGGAGCATTTTCGTTGCTGTCCAGGAGAACGGGGGACTCAAGGAGGTTCAGGGACACTTGAGGTCTGTGTGCGTGTGTCTATGTGTGTGTGTTTTGGGCGGCCAGGTGGGCGGTGATGGATGGCTGACAATCTGCTGCAGCCTGATGGGGGTCATGGAAGTCACCTCTCTCTGTCTGACCACGACTGATCATAGACGACCACCACACACACACAGTCCTCCTCCCTCTGTTATTATGGATTGTGGTTGACCCCACTGGTCAATAGAGGTCAAGGCTGGAGAGGGAACTTGGCCTGTCCATCTGGCCCCGCAGGACTCTGGGAGACTGGACAACTGGACAGTGTGTGGGAGGGGGGGCAGCGTTGAGACGAGGAGGAGGAGGGTGGTGGAAAGAACTGGGGTTAAGCTTCACCACAGGACTATTTGGGAGATGAACGTTAAAAGCACTTATTGTAAGTTGCTTTGGAAAAAGGCTTCAGCCAAATAAGTTCAATTTAATTTAATTTAAAAATTCTATTTAGATACATAGATGCCAAATAGATGATCCAATCAGAAGATCACAGGAATGAGGTCAGTAGTTTAATGAAACAGCTCGAGGAAACAAGAATAGCCATCCATGTAATTAAATCAAAAAATAGTTTTCTTAAAAATTCCATCAAACATTAAACCAGGGCTGTACAGTGCGACATACAGATGGCAAATTAAAGGAAAGGCCACCACGAGCCTCCAGAACAGCTTCAGTGCTCCTTGCCAAGTCTGGAATGAACACCATTCCTCCACAAGATATTCCCTCGTTTATATATACCACCTTTAGTTAATTAGGTAATCTCATTGAGATCAAGATCTCTCTTTTGCAAGACAGACCTGAGTACAGCAGATAGAAAGAAAAAGAAATATAGCCAGACATAACAAAAGGGCATACAGCATCAGAGACAGTCACAGACATCACTAAATAGATCTGAAGATCAGAGTTTATATTGTATCATTTGGTGTTATGGTGGTGGTGGTGGAGAGCATTGTCTTACACGTTGGCCCAAAATCTTCCATAGGTGTGAAACTGGGTTGAGATCTGATGACTGTAAAGGCCACAGCATTTTATTCACATCATTTTCATACCCGCCAAACCATTCAGTGAGCCCTGGTGCACGGCAGCATCTGTATTTGATATGTTTCTCCACTCTTATTCAGGTTTTTCCTTTAACGTGTCCCCTGTCTGTATGTCGGTCTGTGCGATGAATGAAATGCGAAGCGTAGTAGCAAAGTAACAAATTACATTTACTCTCGTTTTTTGTGTAGTTCATGGAGCATGGAGAGCATGGAGAGCATGGAGGGCTTCCTGTTCAGAGAGGTGACGCTCTGAACTTCGTGTTTAGTGTGTACGTTCACTGGCGTGTCAGGGGGGTGTCAGGGGGGTGTCGGGATGGCGGAACAGCAGTTAGTGAACAGTACAAAAATGCAATAAAATTAAGGATGAAAAAGGCTGCATCTACCTTAATTAATCACTGATTTAATGCGCCACTGGGCAAGCACGCTAAAATAACTCAAATTAAAACACACCCATGATGTTGCGTGAGGTATGCTGGGTCTGGCTAACATGCTAAATGCTTATATGCTCACGGTGGATCCTCCAGGTGACTTCTGCATTCACTGAGGAACTTTTACCTTAAGTGATGAACTGCACTACTTGTGGTTGTTTTGACTTAGTACTCTCCTAGGATGCACAAGGTTTGGCGATTGGCCATCCATTCAGCTGTGATACTGAGTAACATGAGAACATGTCAGGCCCTCAGAAAGCAGAGGTGATGGTTGGCCCTTCTGATATTAAGATTTATAACCATGCTTGAAGTGTGGTTTAAGGGATCGCAGTGTTGGTCTGCTGGTTGTCAGTGGGTCCAGCATCTCAATAGCATTATATCTCAACAACTTAAGATGGATTGCCATGAAATTTTGAATGGACAGTCATGTTCCCCAGAGCAAAATTTATTATGACGTGACCCCCTGATTTTTCCTCTAGCGCCACCTGCAGTTCAACATTTTTACTTGTCCAATACTTTGCTTAATGACCAAACACCTGCAAAACAAACAACATTCCCATCAGCCTCAGCTGTACTTCATGTTTAGTGCTAATTAGCAAATGTTAGCACTCTAACACGCTACACTAAAACATGATCACAGAGCCTCTAGTGTGGATGTCAACTCCTAGTCTTGTTATCTTGTAAGAAGAAGGCTGTTACTGGGCTTAAGGGGTTAGGTATACGGTAAGTTCACGCACGTTGCTCAGGTGTCCTCATACTTTTGGCCACATAGTATGACCAAAAATCCAAATAGGCAAATTACATTTTGAAAAAAAAAAAACGAATGAAAAAATGAAATAATATAGAAAATGTCAGCTTATCAGACTGAAGTAGGTAAGTTGAAAATGTACTGATCTGATCTTTATAGTCCCATCAAACACTTCAGTGTATCCTGCATCTCATCACTAAAGGACTCAACAGTCTCTGTCTGAACCAGATTCTCTCCTCTACTCCCTGTCTACCAGATGGACAGTGGTCAGTCACACTCAGCCAGCTGGCCTTTGTCCTCACAGGCGATGACCTCGGTGAGACCATTAAGGTTAACTAACTCTCGCAAAACTAATGAATGAGAAAAGACAGGGAGAGGATACAAAATAGACATGGGGGAGGGAGGCAGGAGGTGAGGAAAAGGAATGAACAAAAAAGAAAAAGGGCAGAGGGGAGGAAGTGTAGAAGGTCTCAGATTAAATTATTAAGATTAGTGACTCAGACACCAAAGACAGAAGAAGGATGAGGAAGAATGAGTGTGGCGTGAACTGTGACTTTTAAATTTAGAAAATAAACACGTTGAGATACAGAAACCTAAAAAGTGAGAAGTTTCAGACTGTAACTTCCTACTGACCTCAAATCACAAACATTCACATTCATTCACTTCTCCTCTGCAATAATCATTACTTTAAAATGGTTTAAGGTGCTTTCGCACATGTAACGCATCACGATTCTCATGTGTTTCCTAACAAAAGCTGGAAATAATAAACAGAAAAATGGCAAAAAGGCTGACTGTGGTCAGAATGTGGCAGGAACAGATGAGAGGAGGATTATAGGAGGACTACAGCCACCTGATGACAACAAATGTAATTATTCTGTTACTGAAAAAAAACAACAGAATGAAGATTGCTATGAAATAGAAATTAATTGGACTAATTTGAGGGTCACTCTGTGATGACGCACATAAGCCTATATTTTCAGATTTAATTTAGCTTAAAAAAAAAACACATTTTGCTGCCAGATTTCATGTTCAAATGGATTTTGCATCTTTTCTCTCACATTTCTTCAAATTCACCATACCCAAATCTTTTAAGACTGTGTGATCTCAAATAGAATTTGTGATATTTTTCGAGGCAGTTGAACAAACTTGTGTGTAATGACTACGACAACTGCCCCACTCTTGGGTCAGTAAGGCTGAAAAGGTATTTGAAAATCCCTTCCAACTGTGGACATTTTATCTTTATTTCTAACAGTGTATGGGAATTTCCCATGATGAGCCACTGACTGGAAAAATGGAAGCACATCAAACAGATGAGAGAATGACTTATCTCCCAGAGAGCAGGACAGCCAGAGGAAAGGTAACAAATAAAAAGGAATGAGAGGGGATTTTGACTGTTACGACATCAACAAATCTCGGGGATTAGACTAAGATAAGACAGACAGTAACTGTCTTTATATGATTTCACTCCATATGGATATAATCACAAAGACACCCCCTCCATTCCAGTATATACAGAACAGGGTGTACACACTGATGATTATAAAATAAAAAAATTGCAATTGTTTGCTGATGACAGTGCTGTTTGATAAATTAGTTTTATCTGAGTCAAACTAAGACCAGGTCTACAGTAAGGTCATTATAATTATTACTCATTATTACTCTGCTGATACGCGCATGCCAACACTGTATACAGCCACAGCTCCCTTCACCACCCCAACCACCTCACCGTGTGCTCAACTTTTGATACTACTGACTTCACTCAGATGTGTCATTTAAGGGGGGATTACAGTAGTTCTCTCAGGATTCTTCATTCTCAGCAAATTCTTTGATTCTTTGATGCATTCTCAAAGAGCAGAGCCTTTTCTGCCAAACTGAACTGTGGAAGCATTTGTTATAAACTGTCACTTCCTTGAGGAAAGAGTTTCATGCTGACATGCTGGACAGATTAGTGATGAAGCGAATAGTCTATTAATTGAGCAAATTGAAAATGAACCACCAAACTAATTGTTTAAGACATTTATCAATCAATTAGGCTCTTCTTTGTTTTTGTATAATTTTAAATTGAGTATCTTTGGATTGCTGGTTTAAGAAAACAAGTAAATTGAAGATGCCACCTTCGGCATTATGATGGGCTTTTTATTTTAGAGAAATAATAGAAAAAACTAATCAACAGACTAATAAATAATACAAATAATTAGTTACAGCCCTAGTTAGGACAAAGGTTATTAATTTCATAACTGTATTGTGGTCACAGGGGTAGGACAACGATCGAGGCTCCTCCAAACCTCCGAATCGCTGCCAATCATCGTCTCCAATCACTATCAAAAATTAACAAGATGAATAATGAAAAATTTAAATGGAAATTTAGTCTCATTATCAGGTTACAGGTGACGGGTTTGTGGAAGTGAAAACACACGAAAAGCTCCCATTGGCATCTCAGGCAACTGGTATGTTGTTGCTGAATACGTACAGCTATGTGCTCACTGAGGAACACATCCAGTGGAACCTTTGGTATGTAGACCTGAAGGCTGAGTGAAGTACAGACCTAAACGGCATCTAAAAAAGAAGAAGCAGCAGGAAGGGACAGGAAAGACTCTCAACCCTCGAGCAAATAGTTTATTTTTCAGGGATCTCTCAATGTTATTGCATGACTTACCCTTACTGTACAAATGAAATGCTTCAGACCTCAAAACCTGTTCCCTAATACCCTCTGATTTCACAGGAGGAATCACTCTATGCTCTTCAAGTAACCCCTTCCTAAATAAGAAGTTCATTTTCAATGGGCTTGACCTTGGACGACCTGTGCAAAATACTTGATGCTTCCTTTCAAAGTAGTTTATCCTGACTTAAAATGTTTCCATGAATAAGTAAAATAAAAAAGGGCTGTCACTTAACGGGGCGAGGACCAAGAGAGAGAGAGAGAAAAGCACTTACATAATTGAGAGGGTTTTCAGTTGGCGATCATGTCGAGGAGCTTAGCCAAGTAATATTTTGGGAGGATGTTACAGGGAAGCTGGTGCAAACTTCCTGCAAGCTCAGACGATGCCTCTGTCCTGACAAACACACACTAACGTGCACAACGCTAATACACACGTGTCTGTCCGTTCATCTGTCCATTTGTCTGTCCGTCCTCCACTTTCTTCTATTTCCACACACCGGCACGCACACCACCCACGCAAAGCACGAAATGCCGAATGTCAAGGTAGGGTTCATTAAAAATAGATAAGAGTGTGAGAGTTCCTAAAAGCCGGAGAGAGGAGGGCCTGCTGAGTGAGGTGGGTGGCAGGTGAAAGGGTGAACAGGCAGGTCAGCTGTATAGAAAATGAGAAAAGAGAGCGAACCTGGCACCGAGCCACATTTCAGCTCAGAGTTTGTTTTTATATAATCCCGAAGCTGTCAGGAGATTAGAAGAAATTTGATGCTGACGAGAGGGTACAGCCTCATCGTCTTTACATCCAGATATGGCAGGAGTCTGTCAGGTGTGACGAGTGTCGGCGCTCATGCCAAGTGACAGAGGCAAAAAAAACACCCTGAGCTCAGACTGAGTTCCAGAGTTTAAGCCTGCAATGCGTGAGAGTGAAGAGCATATGACTGAGAATGCAGCTGGGGGCCTGAACTCATACCAGTCACCAGCCATGAAAATGTTGCTTATAGCTACAGGAAAACTCAAAATCTTAGATTTATGTGGATCATAGTTGTGTTGGTAGTTTTGCTTCCCAAAACTTTCCCAAAACTTTAATTTTGGCCTTACCTGGTTAGGATTTTATTCATAATCACTTGAGGGTCGGTTCATTCAATAAAATAAAATAAATCCATAAAAAAAAAGACTTTCCATGCAGATAGTTTGGGTTTTATTTGTTCAGGTTTTAAGGTATCTGTCTCTAAGACTTCTGCCTCCACCCCAATACAATGGAAGAGAACAGACAGTTCACAGTCTTTGGCTCATCAAGAGAATTTTGGATTATCAACAAACAGTCCGCAACCTAGTACTGGTCAGTGCAGTATTGGCTAACGGGCCACAAAGGTATTATTTGATAAAAACTTACATCTAATACCCACTACCCATAATACCATTCTCAGCAATGTTGTCCAAAGTTCAGACACATGCATCATGACAGATGTATTGCCTCAGAAACCTCGAGCTGACAAGGAATGGGCTTACTTTCGAAATTGAAAATGTTGAATGTTGAGAGCACCACAAACCAAGTGTTATTTACCTTCACTGTACTGTTCTGGAGGCAGGAATGTGAGAGGTGAATATGTGAAAAACTTGACAAATAAAACCTACATGCCTAGGTACGACTGGAAGTACAGTAAGTATAACAAGATGTTATTTTATGGTTTGAGTGAACTGACCCTTTAATACGTGTTTAGCCAGGGCTGATTTCAGTGCACCTGTGTGTGTTGTGGTGTACCTTGAGCAGTGTAGACCAGCTCGCTGTAGACTGTGGCAGGGATGATGGGGGCAGGCAGATCCTGCAGGAAACCTCTGAGAGCATCGGTCAGAGAAACCACATCGTACTGGTCCAGGTCCACTGAGATCGGATCTGAGAGGACAAAAGACAGACAAAGTGTTAGAGATCACGTATATGATACAGGGATGTTTTTTAATCTCTGGCCTGAACACAGATGGGCTACCGAACAGGCCTACTGAGATGATCAGAAGACAGCCTTTGTGGAATTACACTGTTATTAACATTTCTCATTGGAGAGTCTAAGAGTCAAGACACAAGTCATTCGGAAAAGCTGAGAATCACATTCACACAACACCAAAACCATCACGACACCTTGAAAGCGTCTTTGTGTCTATACGCTACTGAAGGGGGTTCAGGCTTACTCCTTTGTATGGACACTATGTAATGTGGGCCCTCAGACACTGGAGAGACTCAGATGGGCCTTCGATGATGCCCAATGACAATACCAAAGTGATTACTTTGGCCTAAAGATGGCAAAGTTGGTCAGTCCGTTAGTCAGTCCAACACTGCTCTAAAACAAGAAATCTCCACACTTCTTGCCAGATCAACGTTATTCTAAAGTGTAAAGGCCAGATTTTCATAAACTTCTGCTACAGTATAGATACTCATGGTCCCATTGGTAGCCTGATATCAGACTGAATTGCCATTTTGTTTCAATTCATTTATTCATTCTGACATCGTGTTCATGTTTCACCAAAAATGAACTGACATGAATCCCTGAAAAAATCTGAGATGTGAGCAGTGGTCAAGAGGTCTGGAACCAGGCTAAAAAATGTTCCACTGACTATTGGATCATGATGATGTTATTTTGAAACTGAAGCACCATATTTCCCTTAAAATAGCACTTCTGATATTCATGGTCCCAATTGGATGAATGGTAATAAATTTGGCCCGCCTCTTGCAACCTTTGTGGCCTGGGGGAGGGGAGTACAAGGCAATATCATAGATTTTTCACATGTTTTTTGGGGTCCACAGGGCAGAATTATCAGATTTTCTCTGGAAACAGGTAAATAGCTGTTACAGTGGACACTAAAGATTAGGACCAACAACTAAAGTGATTGCACATATAGTACAATTTATTAATTGAAAAATGGAATTTAATGTTAAGTTACCATGTAAGATGAACTGTATGAAGTAATGGGGGCCTAACTTTGGCCAAAAACTCTCTATCAGAAATATAAATGTGGGATTGGGTCAGTGGTGATCTAATTGCCAAGAGTGTGTCAAGTCTCATGGTCAGTTGTTTCTGGGAAAAGGGGAATACTGTCACTCAGCCACAGATAGCAAAGATGCTGAGATGTCCAACACATAAAGAGAATTTACAAATCTATCCTGCGGTAGACAAAACAACAGATAACAAGCCTGCGTGTGTCTGCACCCCAGCCGATTAGCAAAGGACAAACCACAAGGCGCCACGGGACGTTTTTTCCGTCCTCCATCTTTCACCTCAACCTTCCTCCTCTGCTCTACCTCCACTTGTCCTCCTCTTCCTCCTTGACCTTTCTCCTGTTTGCTGTTTATCTTTAATCTTCTTACACCAGCTCAGCTTGCTCCTCTTCTTGCTTTGCTTCCTTCCTTCACCCTTCATCTTCCTCATCCCATCCTCCACC
>NTHP01000007.1:3285529-3305857 GCA_003416845.1 Oplegnathus fasciatus
CCCGCACCATACGCACCAGACCCCATGGAGTCAAAACGGCTGTTAAATCCCATTGATTTTCCCCTCTAACTAATGCCTGAATAAACTTAACCAATCGCCACGTCCAGTAAACCACCAGGCCATTAATATCAATGGATGACCTCTTCACATCGCTCTGAGGCCTGTGTTATCGGGCAGTGATTTGTCTGGGGGATTCGATCATCCCAACACCCAGACAGAGCAAATTTGGTGTTGCCATGGGACCCAGGTTCATGAAAAGATATTAATACACTTTTTCTTGTGTGTGTGTCTGTGTGTGTGTGTGTGTGTGTGTGTGGAAGGGTATCAGAGCATAAAACAATTTGATTCCTGAGGAGCAGATTGTAATTTGTTAATTTGAGAGTGCTATTCGTTATTAGGTTGGGATTTGTACTGGTGACAATAATGACAGTGGTGATGGTGTTATCTCAGTTTGCACTTCTGGCACAAAAGATACTGGCAATACTGGTTAATTATGATGCTTACTGCAATTTCCACTGGGGAAATTACACACAGCCAAGCTTCTTCTTCCCCACTTAGTTTTACAGTTGCTTGGGTGACTCTTTAAATTTCAAGAAGAGAAATTCTCCAAGTTGCTAATAATGCAGATACATTTATCTAGGTTACTTCTAACTTTTAAAGTGCACTCATAGCATGAGGCATCATGACCAACAACAAGTGTGTTAACTTTGATCCCCAGGTTTTAGGTGGTTTTCCTGTTTACTCTCTTTACTAACAGGCTTATGGTATAGTCGCCACATATTTTAACTCCCCAGATCAGCACATCCTGGCAACTGACGTGCAGAAATGCCATCAATTGTTATGAATGGGCAGAGGAGAGAGTTCCCATGATATAAGAACAATGTTGTTAGGACATTCTGAGACTAAGTACAGAGCTCCGGTAGATTCAGGGCAGCCTTTCAGTTTTGTTGCCAATTTGTCCAAGTGGCCGACGGTGGTACTGCAACAATCCCTGCGGCCCAAAAGGCACCATTATAAAACAGACGTCTCTAAGGATGTTGACAACACACCTCCAACTTCAAATAAACTATGACTTTTTTTTTCTTTTTCAACCATGATGGGTGTTTGCAAAATGTTCCTAGAGCCTGGCAAAGCATTTTTTATGTGTGTAACATCATCCCAAACAAAAGACTATGGGCCAAGTAGGGCTAACTTTTTTTGGCTTATGTGCCACTAAATATATGTGGGGTTTTTTTGCATCCAGTTCTTACAGTATAATAAATCCATGGTTAGCTGCGGGCTACACTTGAGCCCCGTTGTTTTTTTAATCCTACTGTTTATATTCGGGGAAATAAGCGCAATGGTCAGTAGCTACCAGCAGTTCCTGTTTGCACTGTGACCAGAGATGTGCAAACAACAATCACCATATTAATAATACTACTTTTTACTATTTGTATAATGAGGTGGTCTTTATATTAAAATGTGTTATTTGCTAGGTTAACATGCAATGCATACAAATGAAAATATTCACATTTTTTATTATGTTTTTTAACCTCTGACTTCAGTGAGAAATCAAACCGAATCCCCTGTTTGATTTGATTGCTTGGTTGAAAGTACAGTCACTCAGTACAAGGAGGGCTCTGTGTAACTACTTTGTGTCAGACAATGACATATTTAGGTCTGCAAAACAGGGTTTTCAATAAAGCAGATATTGTATGTATGAATCAGACAATGTGTTGGCTCCTCATAAGTTAGTTAAGACTTCAAAGAGTGGAGGGGGACAGCAATGACAAAAACTGCTTGTTTAGGACACATTTGCTGAGACATGACTGTCTTTCCCACGCTAACAGCAAAATGACGCGATTGTTCTGCAGGAATGCACATGATTTCTTTGAAGTCACTGGCTTCATTATTTAGTGCTGTGGAGAATCAGACGAACATAATCTGGACACAAATAAATAAGATTTTACAAGAATATACCAAAGGCCTTTCACAGAATGTTAAGAATTACTATTTTTAATCGATGATGGAAATAGCAGACAGCTGCTTTGTGCAAAGCAACAACAGCTCTTTGTTTGTATCAGACACCAATTTTCTTGGTCAGAAACCACCTGATTAATTGGTGGTCTATTTAACCGGAATCTGTCTGTGCCATAGTGGGATTAATCCATGCTTCTTTTGGGCCCTCATGTCTCTCCAGAGCTATATGAGAGTGACCCATTTGACCTTCTGGTTGGCCTTCTGGGCAGCCTAGCCAGGTAAAAATGTATTAAAATTGTATTATAATTGAAAAATTGCAAATTAATTGTGCTACTATGCTCACAGGAGTTGCAGAATCTATAGGCCTGTGTTATGTGTTATTCGGCCGAGGAGGATAGAAAATCCCTTTGTTAAAGACAGGTAAGTGGACCATATATGCCCTATTGGTATTGGTATATCAATACCAGACAACTGCTGTGTGTTACCATCTATGAGACAGATGTAAGTTGGCCAGCATTAAAACCAGATGTTCCCAGCAATGGTTTCAGACGTCGTGGAAGAAAACTAATTTTATGTCTTTTCCTGCTGCTGACCTTAAAGCTTAAAGCTGCATTAATCCACATTTTAATATCAACAATGGACCAAAATGACTGTGTGTATTTTATAAAGCTTGTGGTGACGAAGCCACACAGAATTATCGCTCAACTCTGCAGTTACCCAAAGCTGTATGGATTAAGCTCATACAGTAGTTTTGGTTTTATGGCACATTTACTGTTTAATTCGGTCTCGGCACGCTTCTCAACCTTGTTTCCAGCCATAGCAGCAGCTGCTTTCAGCCAGAAAAACGTAACTGTACGCTAACCGCCCAGCACAAATGGCAGACAAAGTTAGAGACTAGCTGGTGAAGAAAATGGGACATGTAGCAGCTAAAGAGCCGGTTGGAGTTGGTGGAGATCAAACCAGAGCCAAAAGGAAAGACAATAAAGTCATCATGTGGACACAACAAGACACATATTGGATGCTCACGTTGCTTTCTGTCTGCTGGATATGCATCCACAGGCATCTGTGTGCTAACATGTTAGCCTTCACTACTTTATAAGGTGATAATATGACAAATATTGAGTTTTTAGCCCCCAGTGAGGCCAAAATATCAAATTATGCAGCTTAAACATTTTGTTAAGACAAAAGTAACATTAGGTAGCAGAGACCTGGCTCTGCTGGGTTGAGTTATGTCAGGGGGGTAAGGGGAGGCGTGCCGGGCAGGAAGGCCTAAGTCAGCAGGGCAGCTTTAATCACGCCTAATGAAATAGAGTCGTACTCTGGGGCCACAGCCAATGCAGCATCATTACGCTGCTCACTGAGGGATTGGGAAAGAGAAATCCCCAGATCAATTCAATCCTCTCTCCCTCTTTCTTTCTCTGTCTCTCTGTCCAAAGTTTAAGTCTTAACTCTCTGTCTCACTCTCACCTTCTAGTTTCTCTGCAGCCTTCCCAGAAAACATCCCCTTTCCCTGTTATTTCTTTTTAAAACTGCCTCCTAAAGACTTATTTTCTTTAGGTGAGAAAAATCACCACTGTAGTGGGAATATTTCACACACACAGCATCACACACAGCAGGAGGACTGACAGGCTTTGAAGATTCAGATCAAATTTGTTTGCTCGGCTTAGCATTTAACCAACGTGACCTAAAGACAGGTGTGCAGAAACACACAAATCTACACACACGCCTACGTGTACACTCATACCCAAATAGGTCATTATTGACTATCACTTCATGTACATGTCTGGGTTGTGATGTATCGACAGGTTCAGGCGGATTTTTCTGATCTTCCTCCCAAAGGAACAACTTTAACTGTTCGCTTCACCTTCAATCTGTTTCTGTCCTTCTTCTCAATCATGATTTCTCTCTCCATCAACTCCCTCATCTTCGTTTTCTTCTGTTTCTAACCATAAGCTTACAAACACACGCATGCGTGCGGCCAATTTCCTCTCCACACTTGATCTGTCAGTCAGCTAATCAAGGCTTTGTCTGACACTGGCTATGGATTGACAGATGGGCAGATGAATGAAAGGATGGATGAATGAATGAATGGATTGAAGCTGGGTCAATAGTCAAGAGCAGAGTGTGGTTATTGGATTGCTGCATCTTACACAGGATCCATTTGGCAGGAATGGTTGATTGGCTTGGATGAGACTTAGCTGCTATCTGTCACCAGTTATTAAAGAAAATATCTTGTTTGATCTGAACTTTTCCCCAAACCTTTTCGATTATTTAGGCATTATGTATTTACTATATAACAGTATATAGACACTGTGTTCAAGCCCTGAAATAGATGTTAGCATGCTAACAGTGGTTAATTGCAGCTAGGCTCTTGCCACATTCATGTAATAAGGGAGTTACCATGATTATGTTTTACCATTTACACCAGTCATATTTATGACTGGGAAATTAGGATTTTTCCAAAAGCTCTGATTTATTCAACTGGACACATAAATAATGTGGATGTAATGTCAGAAAATGTCTGTTGTTCAAGATAATTAACTGCAAATTTGCTGAATATCGTTATCTAGAGACTAGACACAATATTTTCTAACCCACACACAGCCGTCTTGATCTGCCGACGATGTGAAAACTCGCAAGTCATAAACATAGGAATCTATTCTTCCATCCCACATGAAGGGCGGCATCAGCACAGCATTTCCAGTGACTGCTGGGTATTGTAGTAACATAAAAACGTAACTCTAAGCAGGGAAATATTCTCATTTTCTCAGTCAATCCTGGCTGTGCCCGAACGATTTCATGTTCATAGAAATACAGGCGACGGCAAAAGGTTTCAAAAAGTTTCAATTTAAGTTGGTCAAGGTTGTCAAATGACAGACGGGCTCAGTGCTGTCAGAGAGCTTTCCAACAACAAAAAAAGAGAAAAATACAAGGCCTGTTTGATTTTTTCCAGATTGCTGCTAAGGTCACCACAGCGAGGCGTTTAACAACAGTGTGTCTCTGTTATCTGGAACCAGAATGTACAGGTACAGTAGATATATAGAGGCCGTATCATAGACGTAAAAGAGGCTCAGTGACCCAGTGAAGGACCCCGTCTCTTTTGAACTAAAGGCTGTCTCGTACTGCGTGCCGTCCAAGGCTGTAACATCCAGAACTGACACAGAAGAAAGACGCACTCTGGCTGAACTTGAACTTGAGCCACAGGAAATTTGAAGGACAAAATCAATCCCCTGTTCATACACAATGACGGCAGTATGGTTTAATCAGATAAAGCTGTACTTTAATGTAATACACAAAACCTCTGTGTTCAACTCTGTGCATTGTGTTTGCCTGTTAGTGTTTTGTGTGTGTGTGTGTGTGTCCTTGCAGCAGAATTCCAATAAGAATCTCATTACACTACAAAAGCTGTGTGATCATCTGCTCTCGCCAGCATTACAGCCTCACATTCAGTCGAACAAGCAATTTTCAGACGAGAAACTGCAACGGAATCCAGGGGATTCGTGGAAAAGTTGGAACCAGCTAATCCAATAGCAGTGATTAAACTAAAGCAGAGAGTATTAGAATTAGAGTACAATAGAGATTCTCATTTAAATCAATGCTGTTAGAGAGGAGAAATAAACAACTGTAGGATTCTTGAGAAATCCAAAGCTGATGTGTTAACGTGGTGAAGCATTATTAGACTCGACATTGCCATGGCAGCAGCCAGCACTTCTGCTCACACCTGAAAGAATTATCCTCATATCCAAATGTCAGGCTCTCATATTCACTCTAGTGGATTACAGTATTTACTCAAAGTGAAACATGGGTTTTACAGAATCAAATTTAGAGATAATCTGACATAATGCAGCTGAAATTAAAGGAGGCATTATATGTTTTGTCTGCTAGCGGTGTCATCTAATATTAATTTTCAGTTTGCATGAAGCAGAACTACTGTCTGAGGTAGGGCGTACAACAGTAGAGACATATGCTATCTGAATACGATATCTCTGTAATATCTGCTGTGGTATGACATGAGCGGAGACATGACAAGCTCCAGAGGGGAAAAGGTGAAATGATCACTGATCACTTAATGAAAAAAAGAAAAGTCATCTAAAAAACACAGAGTGAGAAATTTTGTAATTTATTCAATTAAATGCACTGATGGATAACTGCAATTGCCACCAGATATTTTGACATATTAAAAAACTTTAAACATTGATGAGATTAGACAGACAAAATGGTCAGCTCACATTAAGAGAAGCATCTGCTGAGCTAAATAAGCAACACTGTGAACACATCATTAGAAAAGTTCAACTGCAGCTTGAAGTTAATTAATGGGAGTGAAAACAAAGTTCATTTAATGTTTAACATTATATCGGGATTTACAGTATATTATATAAAGTAAAAACTAACTTTCTTTCAGTTTCAACCATCTGGGTTGATCCAAATGAGAAAAGTCAAACTTTTCCTGTTGTCAAATTAAAATGTTTAACTCCACTGCTGACTATCAGGACTGACATGTTAAAAAAGAAACATATGGTGGGATTTTCACATCTTTTGATTGTTTTCTGTGGCTGCATGTTCCCATCAGAGGACTGTACTGTGAAGCAAGTTCAACATACCCAGGGTATCTTTTCGTTACCTGGCCTCACTAAGCCTAACAACCGCACTCTCGCCAAGCGGTCACACGACGCTGGTTATCAGCTCGGTAAGTCAACCCAGGTTTTCCCAATCTAGCCGTGAGTGCGTTCACATAAAAGGGGTGGTGTTTTCAGCATATGGACATGGACAAGTCTACTGGCAGCAGAGCGCCATATTTTACAAACAAAGGGCAAATTACAGTATTAGACAAATACGAAGAAGTTAAACACAATCCAGGCTAAAAGCAGCACAGCTGCAGCTGCCAAATGCAGCAAAAATCATCGATTGTGTGAATGTGTAGGCTAAATTAAGAGGATTATAATATCGCTGCCTGATCATCAGGGCACGAGTAGATCTGACTATAATTACATTTGTGTATTCCAGTAAATGAATGTGTAGCTTAGATGTATTCTTATGGCGTGTATGACAATTTTAGCCTTATTCTTTCAGCTGTAGCCCCGGCGGTGTCAAAATAAATATAAAAACATAATTCAAAGCGGTAAGTAGGCTTAATTTCATATCTTATAAGCACAACAAGTACAAGGCTTAAGTGCTTCAGTTAGTCTCTGTTGTAGGATGATATTGGTATACAAAAGCACAATGATATAAAAAATTGTCAGGGAAAGCCAAAGGGCTTTGCCGCTCTCTGAACACTGTTGCCCTCCTAAGAGACCCTCTCATGATCCGCGCACTGAGCTCTGCAGGATCTTCTACGAGTGGTGATGCCATTTTCCAAGAGAATTGATTGGTCAGTGGGCGGTGCTTTTATACGGGTTCTCTTATCTCGAGCATAACCTGCTCCGGAGCAGGTTAGGTTCGCAGCGTAAGTTACCATGGCCGGTAGGAAGTGAACCACCGTGGCAGCCCTGAAAACCCAGGGTTAAACCTGAAGTTACCTCACTAACCCCAAACCCTGCGTCATAGTACAGGCCTCTGTTAGAGATGATCACGCTTAAACCCACGATGAAGAAAATCTCAAAGTGGAGACAAACATTGGTGTGTTGCTGTTTCTTATTGAAACACAATTACACTGTGTCTTTTTATTGAATTAACTCATCTTCATCTTCCAATCTCACACACTCACAGATAGATAGCTATCTTCTCCTGAAGCTCCTATTATTTGTCCTCATAAACAAGCAGATCAATCAGCAAACATGAAAACAAACACAAATGGGTCATGGGTTTGCCAGTTCACGAAGAAACCGGAGGGTTCATACATTCCTAACAGATATGAGGACAGGGTCAGATGCTGATAAAATCTGTGTGTGCATGTGTTACAGTGTGTGTGTGTGTGTGAGGCCAAGTAATGTTCAAGTTAAAGGAAGATGGAGAGAGAAACAGTCAGGAGGTTTTTGGTCGTATGACTCCAGTTTATCAGAAGCATTTTGTCAAAACTAAGGTCAGCATTATGTTTTTGCATGTACACACACACACACACACACACACACGTGGTGACAAATATCCGAGGTGACAGACACTGCAGAACAACCTCACTAACACACTTATCTACAGTCTGACACCAGTGATGAACACTGGAGGTGACAGCTGAGCAACTGAGCAGCTGAGCAACTGAGCAGCTGAGCAACGATCAGCTGAGCATGAGAGACACACACACTTGAACTTTTAAAAACACAACATGGATAAACCTCTTAAACCACACTGAGTCAACAGCAAGCCAGTCACTACAAACTCATGCTGTGCGGCCAAAATTTGCTCAAATTTGCAGTTTTTCTGTCTGAGCCCTTTAATGGGCTTCTTGTCCATGTCAGCTTAAACTGTTTAGAACAAACAAAACTTGAAAATCTACAATTCCGACTGGGCAAACTCTGCTGATGAAGGTCGATATATGACAGAAAACGCCAGAACAACTCCTAAATAGACCTTATGGTGAGACAATTTTGTCAACTGCTGTTTCCAAGGTCAAGAATAAAATTTGAATTTTCATTACAAAAGTCGTTATGAAATTTCGTTGTTGGGCTCCTACTGCAAACAAGACAACATACAAATAAATACTAAATCACACTTCATGAATACAAAAAAAAAAGACATAAAGACATACATGTTAAAAATATCACGATAAGACCAGTACAAAACAGGAAACAGAAGTAAATTAAAAAGCACTAGCAGTCCACCACAAGAGTCCTGGCAAAATATAAAGAAGCTGTCATTTACAGTGGGCTGTTTGCACTGTACCTGATGGGTACCTAAAGGCTACAGGATAAAATATGGGCCCCACAGCTCATTCAGCCCTGAGGCCCCCTACCGGCCTAATCCAGCCCTGGTCCTGACAGTGTAACGTTGAGGAGTTGAAACCGCCTCCGGGAATCTCCTGAAAATCCTTAAAATTCAAATCAGATTTTATTCTTCACTTGTTTCAGAGTCACAAAGACACGGCTGTGGCTGAGATGAGTCTGTTACCAGCGTATGAGGAAACGATGCCGAAAGTTAAAATGATGTGATATGATTCCCTGCAGTCACAGCTAATCATTAAAGTAGTAAAGAAGAATGTTTTATATAACATGACATCCATACATACAACACACAAGTGTCCCCTTGAGACATCATAATGTTGTGCTGTGTGTTTGTAATTCTTGTGTAAGAAAGCATATTGCAGTGTCAGGGTGACTGTAACTCTCTGTAAGTTAGACTTAACATCAGTGTAATGTCTCCACTAAAACAAACTAAACATATTAAAGAAGATCTGCGGGATCGCTGAGGAAACATTTCAATTTAAAGACACCATTAAAGGCACTGTAACTGTCTGTGATGAAATATTTCAGCTTTAAACTTTATTACACTTTTAATGGACATGCAGATACTTTGGGTTTATGTGTGTTTATGTACATAAAGGCATGTTTGATTGCTTTTATGCATATTTGCATATAACAACAACACGAGGAAGTTCATTTCTTGTTGTACAGATTTTTTTTTCGTGGTACGCGTTGTTGAAACTGTTTTAACACAACAATGGCACCCAAGCTGGCAAGACTGACAGATCAGCATTTCGATCCTGTATCTGCGGTGGAAGCGCTCACACTGTGTCAGAGGACATTTGCATGAAGTTGAGCTTTTCTCAACTTTCCCCTGAAGTGCAGCTGAACGCCTCTTTAAATCCCTTGCCTTTAGCTCAGCGGGCGAACAACGGCAGGTCCAACGGTGCTTTTAATTTCATTTCCAGCACAAAATGTTGCTCTATTGAGATCCAGTTAGATGGAACAGGTGTACAGAATGTGTAAAAGATCAGGGTGGTATGTCAGGATTTGAGAGGTGGTTTAAACGGCTTTTACCCTCCACAATATAGTCCTTAAGTGGCCTTGTCATTTACAGACAAGATGGGGATGAAATTACATATAAAAAAACATAGTTTGTGTCAGTTCTATGTGTCTTTTGGGGTAATTTAGGGGGCTTGCTTTAAAAATTGCCCACTTCCGCTCTGAACAGCACCTTGACAAGAGACAAGACAACAAAAGAGTGTGGGAGTGAAGAAAAATGAGACGGGAAAGAGAGGGAGGAAAAAAAAGGGGGAAGAGAAGAAAATAGTGACAGAAACATTCACTCCTCACTGACCACAGAACGAAGAGTACAGGGCTCAGGGTGTGTGTGTGAACTTATTCTGTTTCTGTACTGAATACTGTCAAATATTTCCCATCACTGCTGCTATGCAGGAGTTTGCTGGTGTGTGTGTGTGTGTTAGTGTGAGCAATTTATGAGTGAACCCGCTCACCTCTCCGTCTACCCACCTGTCCTTGGCATTCTTCTCACACACTTTGATATCAAAACATGGGCTCAATGAGATGCAACAGGAAGACAGAAAGACAAAAAGGAAAGAAAGAGAGAAAGAAGGGGAGGTGCAGAAATTCTTAAACTGGCAGACGGAACAAAGAGAAGAGAAAAAACCGAAACAGACTGCAGAGAGAAGTTCATCCAAAGGCCAAAATGTAATAATAGTTGAGAGAGATTCAGCATTAAACAATAAATCAGCTCCTCTGGAAAAAAAAAGAAGGCATTTCTCACACAGATCTGGTTCTCGTTTGTGAGTCTCACAGACTCAGTATGCTGCATCCATCCAAATACCTTTTCATTTCAAATACTGTATGTCAGATTTGAAAAGAAACCAGTCTGATCCGAGAGAAGCTTTGACTTTTTTAAGTTGACGCAGAGTTCGGTCAAAGTGAAAAACCTCCAGTTCCTGAATCAGGAATTTAAGATTTATAAAAAACGTCAACACCAAGTAAGCAAGTATGCTCAAGATCCATCACTGCCGTATGTTACTGGGTCTTCATACTTCTGTATAGTCTGAAGTGTGGCACTAATGTTGACTTTAATCATCCACAATCTATTAATAAATTAGTGAAAACATCGAGGGGAGGAATCACCTGTGCTATGATGGCTGACATGTTAAACTCAGGATAATGTACATTTCCACAACAGAAATACTGCTTTCATTCCCTTGTTAACTCCAATCACTCCAAAACTACCGTTAAACTACTGTCAAAGAAAGTCAACACATCCTCAACTCCATCCAGTAAAGGGCGGGAAAATGTCTTTTGAGTTACTGGAGGACTTTTAATGTAAAAGCTAATAATTAAGTAGCTTCATAACGAAATAATGAAAAAAGAGCAAAGTGGGACTGACTCAAATTAAGTAGCGAACGAGGCAAAGACAGGATCAAACTGTGGAGCATATTTCAGTGTTACCGCACCATCAGGCCACCAATCCCAGCCGAGGAGGAAGAGGAAGAGCCACCTATAAGGCTAAACTCAAAACATTTGCAAAAGCGCCTTCTCTGGGATACACTGTGGGTTAGGACAAATAAGTAAGATAGGACTAAATACAGTGTTTGCTTGCAGATGCAGCGTGAGAGGAAAAGAGAACAAAAGATGTGAAAAGCTGCACTGTGTGTGTTTCCACCAGACGGTGAAGCCACAGGTACCGCTTCAGTCGTTCATGTTACAGGGCAACATATGGCAGAGATAAGAGTCTGAGACAGCATACAAAGAGAAGAAAAGAAAAAGAAAAAGACAGGTACATATGTATGTGTGCAGGTTATCGAGGCATTTACATACAGTAAATAAATCCGAACACAGTATTTACAGACTGCATCTGGTTGTGTGTTGTCAGACGACACACCGGCGCTGTGCAAGAGATGACATCATTGAATAGGATGCTGGGAGCTTGAGGGGGAGGAGGGGGAGGAGGACAGTGCTTGAGAGAATATTCTGTGGGTGTGATGTACATTTCTGAAGTAAGTCGACTTTGACTACAGCAACCATTAAAAATCTGATGTGTCAGCATACAGTGCATATGGTGCTTTTCTTATTGTAGTTATTCCACAGAAGTAAATGTTTGTGTTTAGATAACTGTTATATTCATTGATATTCAAGGTTTCAGTGGAAAGATCAGGAGTTTTTAACAATGACTCAATTCTGGATTGGTGGAAACTGCCGCTTTTATCTCAACACACTAATCGGAATTTTTTTCACTGCGATTCTCTTCGCCTGCTGCACATTTTCTCCTTGTGTGGTTTCCCAAACAAAGACATGTTCAGTGTGGAAAAACACAGCCGCCCCTAACAATGAGCTCTCTGCGTAGGCATCCTAAAAGTGGAAAAAAACTAACCCTTACCCTTACTGCCGTGTTGTCCGGTAGAAAAAGTTTAACCTGGCTCCAGTTTTCCTCGAGTCATCCTGGTCAGTCAAATTTGTGCCAGCACACATTCCTGGTAGATTACTGTGACGTGAATTCATAGTTTTACTGTTTAGATTGCAATCATTGCGAAGGGGAATAAAATCATTATCACTGTGTTGACTTTCTAATGTTGAAAAGCCTTTCTCATTCTATTATAAGCAGCTGTGCAGTGTTGTGGTGTCTCACAGGCTTTCAAACTCAGGGAGAAAGATGAACTTCACTTGGGAGGAGTATATGTACATGTTGCTTTTACACCTTTTCAACATCTGGTTTGAGACAATTATTTATGGCACAGAAATGGTCAAAGATACAGCAAATATCAGCACTAGTGTATCAGCAACTTCAAATTTAAAAATACCTGTATCCAACATCAAAAACCCGACTATATCGGCAGACACAAATGTCAAAATTGGACGACTCTGCAAAACAATAAGAACATTTACCAAGTCCAGTGACACCTTTCTTGAAGTTCTCCCTCCCTACAATATCTGTCAACTACAACGTGGTCAAGGTTAGGGAAAGACTGAGGTTACGGTTAATAAAAAGACAAATGTTAATTGCAGGTCTGTGACAGGACGTGAACTTCGGTCTCCTGAAAGTTAGACCAATAACAGGCACATCTACCACCGCGACCTCCACACCCTTACTCCATGTCTGGCTACATAAAGAGCACGCTACTGCCTGCATTTGCACTGAACAATGGCACTGTAGTAAGGCACAGAATTGTCTAATATGAACATAATTACTAGGGACAGTTCAACTCTACAAACAGGTAAGTAATGTGCACACACACTCACACACACACACACAGGTGTGCATCTCTACATCTTGGTTTTTTTCCCAGGTGAAAAAAATGCAAAATGTAACCACACAGAAAAAGAACAAAGGCTGCTGAGAGGTGAAAAGAGGCTTTTCTTCACACTGCTTCCTTTATGCTGCACAACTTGGAACTTGCTACGTTTGGTGACAAACCACTCTTCGGTTTTACCAGATACTTGCACTAAGACACACGGACACACCTCTGCAGCCAGAAGCTTTTATGTTTCCACCTCACGTCCATTGTGCATCAGTGTGTTAGTGTATGAGTGTGTGGTTGCACTTCTTCGCTCCCCAGCTGACTGTAAAAACACCGGATTCTAATAGGTTATTGACGGGCGCCAGAGGAAGATGATGACATCACCTCCGACCAATAGCAAGGGCCGGGACCGACAGACGAGAGGAAGGACGGACAGGGAGGATGGAGACGGAAGAAAAGGATGGAGAGATGGAGCACAGGAGCTCTTTTAATTTGTGTTCTGCTGAACTCAGCGGCTCCTGTCACTGATGTAGGGAGGGGAAGAAAAGGGACGGTGATGAATGAGTGAATAAAAAAAGGGAGAAAGAGATAGAAGATGAGAGAGAGAGAGAGAGAGGGGGAGAATGAAGAGTACATAAAGGAGGAGCAGTGATATTAAAGATTATTTAATGGTTCCAGGGCTGCAGATTGATTGATCGGTTGTTAGCGGTGAGGAGTTAACAGATTGGATGGGAGTATGGGAAGAAAAAAAAGTATGTCTCCATCTATCTGAACCAAGAGGTGGAGGGAGAGGAGAGAGGGATGAGAAAGAGGTGAGAGGTGTTAAAGTCCGAGAAATTATAACACACACATAAATGATTATTGATTGTTTATGTGTGTGGGTGAGTGGACTGAGCTGCAGTATGTCTCTATATGTTTATACGTACATACGCATGTATATATGTATGTGTGAGTGCACAGTTTGTATTGAGGACAAAGTATATTCTGCTACAGTCTGAGCCAACATGAGTCATCGTTTCCAAAACAGAGACTGCCCACTCTGTGCCTGACAAGTTGGCAAGTGTGTGTGTGTCTGTATGCGCGCTGGTTAGTACATCCATATAATCATCATACAAATTCTAACTAGGTCAAAGTGTACAAACAGACACACAAGACACTGACACAGATACACACCAGCAGGGATGAAAATGCCCATATGCCCACTTATTCAAACACGCACAGAGACGTGTTTGTGCTTCCACACTTGTGAGGACGCTCTCTGACATAATGTATTGGCCACTAACCCTTAACCTCATTCTAACCTTAATCCAAAAACGTCTTAACAGTCGAACAGCCCTTTGAACAAGTGAGGAGTGGACAAAAGGTCCTCACTTTCTTAAGTGTCCCCTCTCTACAAAAAATAATCTCACTTTCCAAAAACGGCCCTACTATCCAAAATGTCTTCACCTCCTGCAAAGGTTCACTTTCCAGAACATGCTTGATTTTCAAAACATGTCCAAAATGTTTTCACCTAATTTTGCAAAATGTCCAAAAATGTCCTCACTTTCCTAAATGTCCACACTTATCACAAATGTTCTTACTGCCCAAAAAATGTCCCCACTATCCAAAAGGTTTTTACTTTCCATAAATGTTGTCATCCTCAAGGTCTAAAACTCAGTCTGGTCCTCACAAAGGTAGTAGTACAAGCTCACACACACACACACTCAGAGTTACTGGGCCAACACACTGAGCGATGTGTGGGCACGGCAGAACCAACCGGCTAAAAAAGGCTAGCTATCACCATGGCAACGTCCGGGCCGTGTACCAATCGGAGGTCAACTAGATGAGGTAATGTTCTCGAATGCTTTCTGAGCCTGTGTGACTCTCACACACTCGCATGCACACACACACACACACACACACACATACATACACACACTCGCTTTGACAGGAAAATATTGTACATACGCAGCAAACCAACAAAACAGACAAATAAAACATACAAACAAACACATACACAGATCAATTATGCGGGATCTGAGGCTGTGGAATAGCCTGAGAGTGCCTGTACAATGCAACAACTCCCTGTTACATAACATTATTCCATAACTCATGCTGCACAAACACAACAAAGAGAGGCAGAGCACTGCAGCAGCCTGATACTCTTCCTGCAGAGTGATTGATGTTACATCATTCTCTAATAATGATCCATGAAACATACCAAAGCACTTCTGCAAAACACTGATCTAGATCATTAACTACAGTATGTCACTTCATTCTATACATGTGAACAAAAGATTCGATTTTTGTTTTGTTTTGTTTTGGACATTATTCCTGTCAGTTATGATGACAGTGATCCTGAGAGGATCTGGAGAAACGGGCTGTCGTAAATGTCCAGATGTGCAGATCTCCTGGTTAAACTTCTGTGGATGAAGGTGCGTGCACTTTTAACCCCTCTAATGTCACTCAGATTGCAGCAATGAAGTCAGTGAAGAAAATCATAACTGATGAGTACGATGGGCAAAAGTTTGAAAACCAGTCCCAAGTTGTAAAAAAAACCCAAAAGAAAACAAAATCCTTTAATTACTTTAGAACTGCAAAAACATATCATCCAGTTCCAGGTATACCAGTATTACGTTTTTGAACTGAAACATTCAAACTACAACCAAAAAGTTTTTCACACTTGCATTGGTTAGTTCAAGGCTGATCTACCTGTCTACTTGTGCTGGGGTGGCGGATGGAAAATAGCTAATAGCTCAATCTGGTACAAAAAATCTCCTCCCTTTGGAGATTTGAAGGTAATATCACGGCTTTTTGTTCATGGTTAATGACAAATAAAGGTAATGAAACTAAAACTAAAACCACAGTCACACAAAGCCCCAGAATCATATTCATTAACCCCTTGAACCTGACTGCAATTTACACTGAAAATCCCTCATTTACTCAAATCAAAACTCACAGATGTCGTGCTCGTGCAGGTTGAATCAACAGTCAGGCGACTCTTTCCAGTGATAACGATAAAGGTGAAAAAGATGAGATAAAAGATGCTCCTTATGACTTCAAATCATCAAATTTAGAGGTTTTCTTCTCAGTAGTCCACTGATTATTGTCTGCACATCCAGGGTCACATGACGACATGGTTATACACTCAATGGCCACTTTGTTAGGTACACTACATGCACATGTACAATCTGTTGCAATTCAATACAACAGCCCTGCAATTCCACCTTTACAAAGTTTACAATGTTCAGTTTTTGTTGAGGTTGTCGGAAAAGTCTAAATTCAATTATGTGTTTATTAATGAGGTCACTGTTAAAGTGCTGTTGTACTGGACTACATTATGTCGAGAAGTGTTTCTAGTTTTTTGTCCTTCCCGTTTCTGTACATACAGGGAGCAGAATATTAGCACCACCTCTCAATATAATGCAGTTCAGTACAATAACACCACTGTGACCTAAATGCTTATTCTTCTTCTGAAATGACCACATAGTGCCAGAGCCTGAAAATAAAGGAAGTGAAAACCAAGAAAAAAAACAGCTACAGGTTCAACTTTTTTTCTGTGAAACGAAGATGAAGAGAGACTTTACACACTGCACAACTCAAACAGACAACTCTGACAATGAGAAAAGACAGAAAGAGGTATTTCTATATGTAACAACAAGGCGAAGAGAAAGAGACACGACTTCCTTTCTCACACATCACAGAGTCATCAGATCATCCCTCTCTGCCCTCCGACATTCAAACTTTTCCTGCGTGTGTGTCCACGTAACTTCACAGCCACATGTCAGCACAAATCTGCACACAAGCTACCACTTTTTATATATATTCCATAGGATCTGTCCGTGTCTATTAGGCCACTTACTGTACATAAAGCTAGTGTGACTGCGGGATGTCAGCGGCTGCATTTCTCTGCATTTTCCACCATAATGTGCGTAGGATTTCTCTCATGTGGCCCCCTTTCTGTCTCAACATATATGTGGGTCTGCGTGTCAAGCCTGCATGCTAAATTCCTCTGAGTGCCTACATGTCAGCTCCTTTCAGTCAATTACTTTGAGTATGTGCATATCTTTGGCCCCATGCTGACCTCCCACCACTGCCCAAGGAGACCAGGTGCGCGTGTGTGTTTGTATGTGCATGTGTGTGCGTGTCTCCTTCTACACTACATCTATTCTTAATGCTCGATATGCTGTATTGGATTTGCAGTTGTAGACTTTTTCTGCGAATATTTAGATGTGTACTGAGAAAAATATCCATCATAACAAGTCATTTATTCTCATTTTGGGTCTTGTGATTCTGATCGCTTCGATCAAAATGATCTTCTGGACAAAACATTTAAAGGGAAATTCCCTGTTTTTTAATACAACCTGAGTCTGATTTCCATAGATTCAAACATTACTAGAAAAATAAAGTGAGGAGTTTAAAGCTGCAAAGGGACATGTTTTTAGAAAAAAGCCAGCAACCTAATAACAATGTGAAAGTTCATTAAAGAGCAGCATCCCTTAAGTTCAAGGTATATTTGCTCTGATAAAGCTCTTGCACCCCAACTGAAACCCACAAACAGACCCTAGGGATTATTTAGTTTATTTATTTTTGATTTGATTGAATTATTAATATTATTATGAGTAATTATTAATTATTTTTCTCAAAACATCAAAAACAAAACTTAAGAGTGCTAAAAGTTTGGATTTCCCTCCCTGCGCTCATCCATTTGGATCCTTTAAAGTGATCTACTGATGTGTTACGCTATTTTAGGGAACTGATTTTCAAACAGTGTTTGAACTGCTGCCTCTCACGGCTGCCAACAGGCTGATTATCTGCAGATTTGACTCAGTATTTCAGGTATCACACTCACTTGTGTTAACTTCCTTTTTTGCCTGACTGAGAAATCTGTTACTGAACAGCTACAACAGGACAACTGCTGCTGACTGCTCAATAAATCCTGTCAAATAAAACCTAGTCTTTTACCTCTCTACCAAACTTAGAGCTAAGTCTGTTTATATCCAACGAACGTCTTCTGAGCTGAACTAGATCACCAATATTAAAGAACTGTGGAAGCAGGTTTACTCCAGTCAGGCCTATCTGGGCCCTCACCAAGGGCAAACTGACTTGGTGCAGTAGTTTGCTAGTGGTATGCTGGCAAAGGATACTCTGTTGTTGCAAACATGGCACCGAGATGAATCTATTCCTTATGGCCATGAACTACCAACATTCGAGAGTGAAAATGGAGACAATGGATTTGTCACAGCAGGAAAAGCACAGGAGTAAACAAGACTAATGATTCCATTTGGATGTGCCGGTGAGTCAGCATAAATAAGACCAAAGATCTATATTTCACCTGTACATGTCACACCAGGTGAAATATCGGCATCAAATAACCATTTTTTCACTAGCATCACACTGTAGGTGATAATGCACGTTTTGTCCTCCCTCCCTCCCTCCTTTCTCTCCTCTCTCCTCCTCAGAGTGGAGTCGACAGTCTGCTTTTGTGAGTTCCCTGCCTCGTTCCCAAAATAAAGTACGGAGTCAGAGCACTCCCTGGTGGTGCCAAACCTGAACTTCAGCAACTCAAACTCGGCCAACTTTTTTTGTCTTGAGTGACTTCGGCTCCATTCAGGCTCAGCGGCCTGATACGAGCCAGCACAGTCTCAGCAGGAGTTTGTCTTGGTTCAAATACAAAGAGGAGAGCAGGAGATGAGATTTGGGAGCTTTGGCTGTTGGTGATGAGCCACTTGTTGCTTCTACTTACTTCTACTGTGCAGAGATTCACAGAACATGAGGCTTTTTAATCTAGCAGCCTGAGTGTATCTTACAAATAATGAAACAGGACTCTGTAGTTATAATAAGACTCCAGAGAATCGAGGAAAAAAGCAGTTAATTGTGTCAAAGTAGTGACGCTCAGAGGGAGATACTGAGCCCATCGCAAGTTTCCAAAAAAAACATCTTCAAATTGATATCCAAAATCAAATCAAAAGATATTCAATTTACAAAGTAGAAGAGAAAGGCAGCAAATCCTCACATTTCATTAAAGTTCTCTCCCTCAATCTATCGACTAATTCAGTTTTCTACCTGAGTCCAGAGCCTGCCGCAGCTCTGCGGGTCCACTGGAGGCTGGAGGAGCTCGATACAGAGACTCGCTGTTCAAACCTGCAGAAAAAACAGTGGTAGAAGAAGAGAGAGGAAATCAGTTGTGTCAGCCTGAAAGCATGTTTTTCCTTTAGGCTACTACTGACTGATATACATTATACTTTACAAATGATGTAAAGTCTGCTATTACGGCTCCAGGTTACTGATGTTGAGTGAAATTACATTTTTCATACAGTCCTGCTGAATTATAAAATGCATCTCCTGCCGCCCTCAGAGGATAGAAATATACGACATTTATTTATTATTCCTCATGTGGGAGGAAGCTGATTTTTTTTTAAATAAGCCACTTTAAAAATGAAATACTGTTGAAGGTTTTTTCCAGCAGTGAAATGAGAAGATGGATATCAATTTCACGCCTGTGTGTTACGTACAGAGCGGGATTTCTGTTTCTGTGCAGGTAAAACAAACAAGATACAACATGTTAATTAGTGACCTGTAGTGTCGGTAGGCAGTTTTATTCACTTTGGACATAGTCAGGCTAGCTGTTTCCCCCTGCTTCCAGTCTTTATGCTAAGCTAGGCTAACCACATCCTGATTCGTACTTAACACACAGACATGAGANTGATATCCATCCGAACATCACACACGTATTTCCCCAAAATGTTGGACTGGTCCTTTAAAGTAAGTGGCTGTTTAATGTTGATCCTCTGATGAATATGCTCGCTACACATCTGTGCTGATGTGTTTTCTCACCGTGTTTCTCGAGGGCCTCGATGAGTCTCCAAACAACCACAGGAGCCGCTTCAGACAGAAGCTCCGCCTCCACACCTGAGAGAGAGAGAGAGAGAGAGACCTTATTATTTTTATTAATTTACATAAAAACAACCGTGACTCTCTTTATGATTTTCCTTCTTACAACACCCCTAACCATTTATCTATTAATGATGTACAATAAACTCCAACTCATTAACTTTTAATGTGCCTGCCTTCTTTGCTTTGCATAAACAACTTATTTTTTTAACAATATATTTAGGAAAGACAACCACTCTTACAGGTGCTGTCTGACTCCATAAACTGGCCTCTGCACAAAACAAAATGACGCTATAAATGTAAAAAAAAAAAAGAAAGTCCGTGTATTGTGTCTGAAAATCATCAGATAACATTAACATTAATGGATAATTCTGTTCATCACAACTTTAATT
>NTHP01000007.1:3309381-3332899 GCA_003416845.1 Oplegnathus fasciatus
ACACACACACACACACACACACACACCTGTGTTCTCCCTACAGACAGCTGTGGTCTCCGATCAGCAATGTTTGAAAATGATTTATTGATCAGTGTTGGCATTATGAAGTAGACCCTGAACCGCTGTTCTTTTCAATTTAAACTGATAACACACACACACACACACACACACACATACATACTGTACACACACACACTTGCACAATATACCTGAACATCAACATAAGAGAGTGGACTTATAGATTGAGATGCCTATATTACACAGAGATGTATGGTGCCTATGGGGCTGCAGATAAGTCATATATTCATATATTAGGATATTCTCTTGATGTATAATGCAACACATTTAGGTCAAATACTTAAACACTGAGTATGAAAGGGGAAATTCATTTATTTTTGATGTTCACAGGAGATTATAAGTAAGTCTGATCTTTATCCAGAGTCCCTCTGCAGAGATTCAAAGTCTCTGATCTTTCTCCTTTTCCTCCATCAGCCAGGAGAGCTGCAGCAGGCAGTCCTGTTCAGTCCTGCAGTAACATGCAGCGACACCAGGGGGCAGCTGACTCCAGCCCTGACTGGACAGTACTGTGACCTTTTATCTGAGAGCTGCTTCAGAGGGAAGTCACAGTTCGCAGTGAGGTTCAGTTCTGTCTTTTCACAAAACAAAATTGTTGTAATGTTAAAATGACTGAAGGAAACTGAGACTGGGATCGGCTGTGATGCTAAAATAAAGTCTGATCTGAAGGTAAATTGTCTCCTGCAGTTTTTACTGCACCAAGGTTGTTTTCCACTTGGTCAATGCAGTCTCAGACTTGAATTTAAGTTCATACTACCTGTAAAGTAATGGGAATAGGTGGACAGTGGGAGCTTTACAGGTGGTGTTCATGGACACTATGTAAGTATCACATATAAGATTAGAAGAAAGAAGAAGAAAGAAGACAGAAGAAAGATTTTTTTTTTTCAGCCCGTCCCTGATATCCTGACCAAGTGCCCCCTGTGTGTCCCATGTGGCTGCAAAGTCAAAACCAAACATGAGTTCATAGAGTCCCAGCGAGAGGCCCATCTCCCCTCTGCGTCTGTACTCAGCTTGTATTGTGATTTGCTGAAGAAATTCCAACTCTCTCTGGATCTGTTTTTTTTTTTCTCCTTCTGCTGCAGCCAGACTTTCTCCTGTTCAGCCTACAGCCTTAAAATTAACTGTAGGTCTGGATATGAGACAGATAGACAGGTAGGAAGAAAAAAAAAGATAGAGGGAGAGATGAGGTGGAGAGCTGAGGCGACCTGCAGGCTGCTGGAGCGTGACGGCCGCATCCTGTTACCAACGTGAAGGCTTGAAATGACAATCTCCTCTGTACCACAGCTCTTTTCCTCTTCCTCCTCCTCCTCCTCCTCTTCTGGTTTGCTGGTCGCTCTGGTTTCTCCATCTCTTACTCTTCTTCTGCTCTTCTTCCTCTTTCTTTCTTTGTTCTTTACTGTTCTTTGTTTCTGTTCTACTGTTCTCCAGCCTCTTTTCCTCTTTTTAGTTCCATGTCTCCGAGACAGGTCCAAGTATTTTTCTGGCCTTAAACACCACATTTACCGGGAAATGAGGAGGTACTTTATTTTGTAGTTCTTTTCAATTTAGGGATAAAACAAAGACAGCTATAAATATCGTCCTTCTTACCATGCACATGTTTGAATGTTCGCTGTTTTCACTTGAAATTAATGTCCCGCATGAGTTGATGGAGCAATATGACTACAACTGGAGATACCAACGCACTATGCTGCAGGAAATACTCAATTTACACCACCTAGCCTCCAGGTCTTATTTGGTGCAGACAGATGACATTCCACTGTATCACTGTGGTTAAGCAAACCATTGAGAGCTAGTTTAAGTGTGCTATAAGTGCGTTGACCCATACAAAACTGGCAAAGTACATGGGTGATCAGCAGGTCCTGCATTTCCTGTCAGTAGAATCAAAAATCATGTTCCTTAAATTTTATGCGCAGCTCAAAACATTTCAAAATTGCATAAGAATAACTCAACAGCCACATGACTTTCCAGAGACAAAGTCCTAATTACTCAATTCATGAGCGTTGCTAGTGATTTCATTAGTGGAAATTGGTTCCCATGAAACTTTTCACCTTTAAAAACCTTGCGAGCTTTGCCTTTTCATCCCAGTTGGTGCAAACAGCCTGATGTTTCTTCCCCATGTGTTGAATCTTAAAGAGCGTGCAGGAAAGACCCTCTGCACTGTGATATTAGCAGCTAAGCCTCCATCGTAAAAAGCCCAGTGAAACCTTGATCCTCCATCTCTTCCTGACCAATCTCCCATGACAGCCCCTCTGAGGAAACCCCGCCCCCCTGTTCCCCAGGGGCCCACAGACAAGCAGGGCCACGAGGCCAGCACACACTCACACATGCTGACTGGATGTGCACACTCTGACACAGGCATGAATACACACGTACCGTACGCATACATTAGCATACATGCATACACATACACTCGTATGTAGGCATGCAAATATGGACACTGCCTTTGTCTGGAAATTCAACTTTCGATTTAAAAGTCTCCGATGGTAAAAACACAGATTTACATTCATGGAACACAAACAGCCACACACAAGCTAAATGCCATAGATGATGTCTCCCACATAAAGAAATGCAAGTCATTTGTCTTGCTTTGTGGTCACACATACTGCTGTGTTAACGTACCCGTACTCAATATACATCTTAAATGCACATTTTATCTGTCTTTTAGGCTGTGCAGCACTATTTCTACTTTAATATGAGGTTCCATTTGTGCTAAAATATGTTGATGCATATATTTATTTCACTTTTCATTGCCTTGACTTTGGAAATCAGCTTCTGGCAAAACAGAAACAACAGACATTAGTCCACATTAAATGGTAAGAATGTCAGACAGATGCAGTTACTCATGCCATACAATCCAAAAAAAACAGTATACACAGCAACACTTTAGGCATGGACAGAACCTCACAAGCAATAAACAAAATTAAAAGTAATGTATAAGCATGAAATATGTGAAAATAGTAAATGTCAACACATTTTTGGCATCAAATATTTTAGTTCATGTACTTGAAGTTATTGTTTTTTTAAATCCTGTCATGGTGTTTTGATGTGTTCCAGGCAGCCACTGGTTTCACTTCATTTTACTACACAATCAAAATGGACTTCTTGAGACTTAAAGGTGCCCTGTGGAGATTTACATTCAGTGTTACTCACCACAACACATTTAATATATCCTTGATGTCTAACAAATGTGTCGAGTGCCGGTAAAAAATTTTAGATATCATGTCCGTTTCCTGTTTTGTCAAAGCTGTGTTATTGTTCTGCACTAATTTAAAGCTACTGTGTGGAGTTTTCTTGTAAATAAATCTTGGAGTCAGTTTGAATGTGTGTTGCCTTACGGATGCATGTGTACAAGGATAAAACCGTACATAGAAACTCCATAACGCTGCTAGAGGTAAAAAAAAAAACAACAAAAAAAACTCCCACAGTACCTTTAATTGGGCATCTTAGACAAACTGAGTCAATATACCCAGTCAGCTGCATTTTCATGTAATAGTACTACAACAATGGAAGCAGTTGTGGTGTTTAAATAACTCTGGTTTCAGGTATCTGCAAGTTGAATTTCACGCCTTATTAAGTTAAATGAATGGCTGCTGTGAAAGACATTAAACACTTTTTGGGAAAATGGATAGCAGCAAGCACAGCAGGTAAGGTGCGTATAACTAGTGGTAAATAAGCTACAACAATGTACAGCATAACCCTGATATGTTATTATCATCTTACACAACTGTTCCTCCATTTCCAAGACTTTATAGCTGAACGTTAACTTAAACTGTCTGCTGCCACAACACTGTTTCTGTCTTTTTGTCCTTGTATATTCACATTGTGGGGCAACGGTATGTTCATACAGTCACACTGAATGCACTCAGTCTCATCTGGGGACCGGGGATGGCAGATCAGAAAACATATAAATCATATTGGAAGGCAATGACAAACAACCTGTTTCGTTGTTCACGTTGGAGGACTTGAGCAGAAATCTCCACGACTACCTTGAAACTATTGTACTATTATATTAGCAGGTGTTTTCAATCAGCTGCCAACAGCACAACACCTGCTGTGACGTCACAGGCTGGGGTACGGAGTGAAAGCTTGAAGCCACAGAGAGAAGTTCAGCAGTGTGACTCAGTGTTTCTGTGTCAGTCAGCCCAGTTTGATTTAAATTACTGCCGACCATTTTCCAAATCACACTGTAAGTTCTGAGATGGATTTCCTTCCCAGCAGCCACTGGGCTTTGAAAATCAACTTGCACAGAAAAGTAATCCATCACAGAAAACAGTTTTGTCACGTTTATATTTTTTGGTCAAAGTTATAGCTGTGGGAAAATGCAGTTGTAAGCAGAGTTTTGAAAACGCCCTTTCTCAGTGTGTTTCAAGGACATTTGGACATCTGGGATCTGAGAGAAAAATGCTTATTAATGGAAGAAACTATGAACGTCACGATGTAATCTTCACAACCTTTGATTTTATTGCATTTTGTCTAATATTTGGATTTTTAGAACAACTAACCTGCTCATAAGGTCACTAATTACATTTATTTGCCATCTAATCTGTCTCGCATTACTTCTTCCATTACATAATGCAAAATTACAGAATAATAATGATATCAAACCAGTAAATATAATGTCAGTCAGTGGTTGCTTTGATTAAAAGCCGACAGAAAGTTGAACATCATATCTAGTCTGACCCTCTCTGTAACAGGCACCCTATAGAGTCCCTCTCATTCATCCTCTTTTTTCTTTCTCCTTCCTGTCACTTATTAACGCCACCTCTTGCTCCTCATCATCAAATTGGCATCATGTTCCCAAACAACCTGACATTCTGCTCAACAGGGTCTCAAATACATTATTAATGCTACATGTGAGGACATGCCATAGGTTCACATTCATCATCTAAAGGACTTTTCTCACAGCAAACTAACTTTTTCTGCCGTTTGGTGCTGGCAGGTAGAGTACAGCCTGCTGCTGTTGGAAACACTGAGAGCCTTTTCACACCTGAAACATATGAACCGAGGTTCGCGTTTGATCCGCATTAGTTTTGGTCGCAATTTTGCAATTGTGCGAGCGCACCAAAGAACTATACTATAGATACTATAGATGGCATACCTATGTCCTGTCATCATCACCTACGTTAGCTGCGTCTCCCTTTACCTGTAATTGATTGGTTTGTAGACGGGCGTGTCTGACGTTGGCGTGTTGTCAATTCAGCGGGAAGCCGTCTATCGTGGTTTGAGAATGGATACAAATGAGTGAACAGATTAATTTCGTTGTCGCTATAGCAATAACTATAAATAAACATTTGGTCTGCTCCTCTCCTCCTGTGCTACTGCGGCTCATTTTGTTTTGTTGGATGATAGCCTGCCAGAACTTCCTGTAACTGGTCCAAAAGTCCGAACCATCCAAAAAATGTTTTCGCACTAGAAAGGAGCCATACCATGGTTCAATTTGATCGGGACCGAGACCACCTCTTGTGGTCGGACCAAGATTCGTCCGTTGGTCCTGACAGTGGTCCGGGGGAGGTTTCACACCTGCGATTTTGGTTGGGATCAAACTGAAAAGTCCGAAAGACCAAACCAAACAAGGTACTTGTGAAAGGGCCCTGAGACTGAACCAGACAGGAAATGTACCATAAAACCTAAACTGGAAGGTAAAAGAGACTAAAAAGCGTTGTAAGGCTGCAACGTTGGTGATAATTCTCTGTGGGTTTGTCCTTTAAAGATGGAGAAGAACGACAAAATCCACAGTCCTTATTCTGTGTGAAAATGCAGCTAAGGTTCAGCTGAGGCTAAAATGAGGCTACAGTAGTCTCAGTTAGCGAAATCAAGTGACTATCTTCAAATGTTCTGACTTTCTAAATATGTTCTCACATTATAAAAATGTCCCGCTGTGATTGGACCCCACAGACATCAGAGGAGATATTACACAAACACAGAACAGACGGAGAACACAGAACAGAGAAAAGATGCAACATTGTGAGTGTTTGGATCCTGATGCATTCGTTGCATTAAGCACGAAGCTGACTGTCACACTGACCTTTGACCTTCGGCGTGTGTTTGTGCATGCATGATGTGTGTGTCACACTTCACTTGTGGCTATTTACATGTATGTATGCATGCGGCAGCTGTCCATACGTTTGAATTTCTCTGTGTGCACATGTGACATTTCATGTTACACACAGAACAGAGTGTTTCTGTATTCGTGTTGCAGCCTTTGAAGGACTCAACCCAACTCCAGCCTTTGGCGTAGAATTCAGGTTATTTCTGCTCGACACTTTTGCCTTTGGCTGAACCTCATTCGGTAAACTCCCATCATGCCTCACTCTTTTTATTGGCCAACAACTGCGAGAACAAACTAGAACAAAATGTCACAGCCAACCAGAGCGAGAGCCAAGAGGCCAAGCCCAGAGTGAGGGTGAAGCACAGGGCAGAGGGTGTGTTTGTTTGTTTGTTACCACAGCCAACCATGAACGATACGAAAAATACATAAATTCCTGATTAGGTCGCAAGTGTCATATACAAAAAACTCAGGTCACCTCAAACACAGTTCTGCTCTACAGTTTAACCACCGCTCTTAATTGGTGCTAAAAGTATATTAACCTGCAGGTAACCATAGCAACAGTACTGATGCTTCAGACTCCATTAGAGGCTGTTATGACCCAGGGTTATATTTGTTTTGTTGTGGTTATGTGACTGATCTCTCTCCTCCATTTGAGTGTGTGTGAGTGTGTATGGGTGATGAGAAATAGCTGGGGCCCTGTGATTGGTCCAGTTGAAGAAGGGATTGCTGCCTCTGGATTGGACCAAGGGAGGACAACAGCCTTTTTAGACCTCCAGCTGACAACAACCTCTCCTTCTTTCACCTCTACCACTTCCCAACAAACAAGCCAGCGTTTAGTTCTGTGTAATGAGAGAAGTCTGTAAGTACAGAAAAGTATTGACCTGGAGCTGAAACATGTGTAGATTTGTGTTTGATCATTTTGCTGAGACCCGTGTCAGTTAAAAACTTGTTGAGTTGTAAATAGTTGTTATAAAATACACTGTAAATAATGAGCGTAGGAGTGAGAAGCCCTTTTTGTTTGTTACTGACATTTTTCTCGTTTTTTTTTTTTTGGTTTAGGAGTTTAGGTTAGAAACTTGTCATATGTTTGAATTCTGTTCTCTTTGTGAGGGAAGTTTGTGGATTAACTAGTGAAGTTTTGTTTGTTGTTTTGGGCATTGCTCAACTCCGAAATTGAATAAACTGCTGTGTTGAACTTTGAGTCATCCTGTGCTGCTGGCCTTTCTTGGGGAGTGGGAAGAGTGGGGAGTCACACATCATGCTATGTCTGGGTTTCCCGTAGACCGGGGACATGATAACGGTAACTGACTGGTGAAACTATCCTAACCATAGATTACACTACCAACACTTTAAATCATGGTGGAGGACTCAAACAAAGCCTTTTGGTTCCTGTAGTAACTGACAATGGTATAAGAGACATAATGTATTCTAAGGTATCATGTTTTCTTTGCTTTCAATTGCAAACATATAGAGGATCCATTTTCACTGTACAGAACTGAATCTTCTTTAAAAATGACTTCAGTAGGAAGCACCGGGTTTGGGTCTGACAGCCACATACAGGGTAAGGAAGTCAGAAGGTATTCAGACTAACACATTGTTGGTTTTGGTCTTTTGAAGGGATCTGGTGACAATAAGAAAAACATTAAATACGTTTATAATAAGTCTATAAGTAAAGGATCTGAATACTTCTTCCACCAAAGAGAAAGAGAGAGGAATCCANNCCACAACCCCCCTGTTAAATTATCCCTCTATAACATATAGTATACTGCAGAGCGTGTGTGTGCATGTGCATACACAATCATACATCAGCTCCTGTACCATTTGTCTGTATTATACGTTAATGAGAGCACAAGAGCTGGTGTGCATTCACAGCTAAACACAAACACACTAAAACGACATCTCAACACTTTTCAGGTCTCGAAAATACCCATCAGCAGATTCCTGTTCTTTTCATGAATACAAATGCGCTCGGAGGCCATCAGCCTCTTAGCACTTACATTCTCCTTCTGCAGACACACAAAGCGGCAACACAATCCCACTCAGAAAGACTCTGAAACAGCAAAAGACTTGTATTATGTACAGTGTGCAGGCTTGTCTTGAAGGACAAATCAGCAGATTTATATAGTATTTCACCCAGAGCTGTTCAGTGCAAGTGCTCTGAATATAATATAACGTACGCAGAAGCAGGGAAGAGGAAAATGATAGAGGGAAAGATGGAAAGATGAATTAAGTGAGAGAAGTGGAGCAACAGAGAAGTATAAACAGAAAAATCTTGTTCGTGTTTTTGAAAAAATCAAAGTAGTGCAGTGCCCGTTCAAAACGCACCTGTTTGGAGCGGGCAGATTGCCTGGCCTCTGGTACTGCTGCTTGCAGCTTTCTCGAGAGCCGCTCATCCAAACAACTTCACCCTCGACACTCAGCAATTCGCCTGCCAAGTGTGAAGTCAATCAGATGAACGGCTGTCGAGATAATAGAAGAACAGACAGACAGACGGAGACTCCTTCCATTTATGGTTAGATGATATTAAGGTGTTTTAACTGGGAGAATGCGACTCCTGAAATTGACGTGATGCAATCGGCTAGAGGGAAGGCGTATCACTCTCTTGGATTTGTTGGAACTACAAAAACACAAGTCCAGTGCAGTGGTGTTACAGAGTGGCGCTTCTTTTACTTCATAAACAATCTTTGAGCACAGACAGCGGCTTGCAGAGTGCACACAAACCACACACAACAGACACATTTTACTTTGGCTTCCCAATCAAGCGACTCACGGAATTAACGTTAACTAGAGATATGACCTGATGTGTGAAGACTCAAGTCTGCGCCAGCTAAATGAGAAGCTGCCAGCTGAATGTTCTGTACACTGCTCTTTGCTAACGTAAAAGAACGATGAGAGATAACAGATTCGCTACCGTCGGAGCTTAGGGAATTTTTCCAACCCTGGTGTGAGAATCACTGTTGTAATTCAATCATTTTTTCACATTCACACACCATAATTTTCACTTATGGAAACGCAGCGAAATGCTGCATTGTAGGCTGTCATTAAGGAGAGCAGCGCTGCAACACCAGCAGGCCGAGGTAGACAAAACACATCAGACACACAGAGTTCAGTAAAGAAAGGATCTGATTTTGATCGGATCCATTAATCTGCCCGGATTGGCTTTTGACATTTTCAAGCCATAAATGCCAGCTGTAGTGCAAAAACAGTCACAATGCAATTTTCCTCAGGCGTCCTTTTCTTTGCTCTGGCGTCTGTTTCCATTTGCATCCACGCGTGGTCGGACAGCGCAATGCCAATTTGATATTAATTTCATTACGAAATTGTACTTATGTTTCTGCAAGCCCAGGCCAGGTCTAATGCCGCACTAAAAGACAACCGCCCCGACTACAATTCCCATATTTGAAGAGTAGCTCAGGGACACGGTTCCATGTTAACACTGCTTAGAGGAATGAAAGACTGACTGTAATGAAGGAACATGTCGTCTAGCTCAACAGTGTGGCTCACTGATGTGGTTTTAATAGTTTTTAGACAACAATGGAGCTCTATGGCACAGAGGAAGAAGCTACAGTAGTATATCAGACTTTGGATACACACATTCATTGTTGATTTTGGTATTTGGGGAGAGATAACACCAAACTTATCCTCTTGTGGTAAAAAACTGTAGTAAAAAGCTGAGTTCTTGTGATGTAGTCCGGCTATATGAGGCAAGACAACCAAGTTTTAACTCTGCATTAACAAAAACTCATGGGGTCTGTATTTTTGGTCCTTAGATATAAAGTCAACCCAAAGAGTGAGTGTGTAACCAGATCTGTGTTCCATATGAGCGATACCAACTCCCCCCAAAAATAAAAATGTATAATAATAAATATATAAATAAATAAAATATAACTCATATCTCATAAACACAAACAAATGTGCACACAAATCCTCCTGAGAACACACAGCAGAGGCCGTCCTCCTCACACAAAACACAGTTACAGCGTAAGTGTCAGCTGCTTATTGAAGTGTGTATAATCCTCCACAGTGAGCAGTCCTATATATTGTCAGTAATTGCAGAGAGGTGAACAGCAGCTGCTTGCTCAGTGCTGAGGGCTGATAAAATACTGTATGTGACAGAGCTGTGGGCACTGACATTAATATTTGACTCAGACTGTTGACATGTACGGGCGCCTGTACTGGTCTCACACACACATACACGGGGAGCCTCAGATCTTCATCACTCCAGGCGATCTGTTGTTCTTTACGTTGGAACAAAGCTCATTAATGGAGGCAAAAACGAGACAAATCTCTGTCCAAGACAAATGAGCCCAGTTACAGAGACACAAAGAATCTGCAGTATATGAAGAGAAATTTAGCAGACAACCACATTCTCCTTATGGATTATTAAAGACTCTGTAACTGCTGTCTTTTCTTTAAAGGGTCAGTTCATCCAAATTACAAAAAAACATATTTGTCTTACCTTTACCCACTAATATAACTTATCCCCAGGTAGCCAGGGAGAGACTTTCAGTGTTATCTGGCCAAACTCGTCCACACGTGTTTTGATGCACCTCAAATGAAACTCCATTTACCTTCACTGTATTTGGGTGGAGGCCAAAGTTTTTTTATCTTAATTTAGTGTTTTGTTATTAGTATTACTGATTTTCATTTGTTCCAAAGGAGTTTTCTTCTTTTTCTCCTTTCTCCTTATTGTACACCACAGTACAATAAGGACTAACAAGTGCAACAACAATTGAACTTTTAAAAAATATAATTTATATTATTCATTAAATTAAAACTCACAAAAGTCAGGCCAGCAGATCTGGATTTTCTTGCAGGTTCTGAGGCTCACTGTTGCACATTTGCACCCCACGGATGTCAGTCAGAGTTTATTTGTTGCCTAATGTCATACATAATGTCTCTAACAGTTCCTGACCAGATGGAGCTGTGTAAGAAGACCAGAACAAACTTCATTCTTCGGTTCCGATTCTCCATGAGTCCATTTAGCAACAAGCTGTTAGCAGCTGTTAACACAAACTCCAGGCTCCTTTACGTTTCTCCTCTTCAAGAATCCATCCCAGCAGGTTTCTAGTAAACACTTCTGTATTCTTTCTTTCTGTGATTTCGTTTTTTGTCTTTACAGGATGGCTCTCTAATTTCTTGTCTTCCCTTCTCTTCTCTTCATATTAACACAGTCCTCGTTCTCTCGGTCTCAGCGGGGCAGGACAATGGCAGATTGCTGTTGAACTCCTTCACAGCTCTCTAACACCGTCCAGTTTTTCTGAAGGCAGAAGGAAAGCAAGAGAAACACTGAGAGAAACAAAGTGGAGAAATAGTCTGTCTGTCTGTCTGCGTGGGAGTTTGAAATCGGAAATTTCAAAACCTTGCTCACTTTATCACTTTATCCACTTTGTCTCTTGCCTCTCACAAGTATGTCGATTTTTAATGAGTTCATTAATTATGTAATTTACATACTCAGCTGTGATTGAGCATTGAGCATTTTATACTTGGGCAAGTCCCAGAAGCTCATTAAAGTTAGTTTGTAGAGAACAAGGAAGCCTGTAGTCATGTTTCCATCCAAATATAGCACAAGTTTTAACAAAATGTTCAGAAAACGAGCAAAAGAAACTGAGAATTAATGTGTGTTTCTATCCACTGCTGTTAAGCAAATATTAGGAGTCGAGTGCATCAAGATGGAGCCAATTCTTCAGTCGGTGCCATTAAACCATTGCAGGAGAACAGGGCGCAACAAGGTGATGTCATTAAAAGATCTCCGGTCGAAGCTCTGTTTCCTTTGTCACATTTTGCTTTAACGATACACCAACTTTTCTCGGCCAAGCGTAAAAACGTTTTTGCGATATTCTGACATTTTTTTCTAATTTCCTGTGTTTCTGATTTTTTTTTTAAAATGAAAATTTAAAATGTGCATAAAAACAGGTGGATGGAAACGCACCTAGTGTCCACAACAATCAGCATTTCCTCCATTTTGTTTAGAGCTCCTTTACATAGTGAAATGAGGTACAAAAGATTACTCTGTGCTATTGGTTCTTGCTCCCGGGCATCAGAGGACATTTGCATAAAGTCATAATGTTGTGATAGCAAGCACCAACATGTGTACTGAGATTCAAATCACTTTGGCATCTTGTCACCGCTCCAGTCTCTCTTGGTTTATTTTATTTTCCACTGTTGCACGTTCAACATCACTGTAAATGTGCCAGTGAAAGCCAAGTTGCTCATTTTCAACTGCTGTCCCTTGACCGGACATTAAATTATTCATTAAAACAACTACGAGGCAGACGCCATGGGTCTGTATGTATGGATGGGGGGTTACACAGAATTCTGATGGTGGATACTGTAAATGACAAAAACAACTAAAGCTGCATTTCAACAAGCTGCTGTTTGAAGAAGCTGCAGCCACAGAAACGGTTAAAGACAGAAACAGAATAAAACAACATAACCAACAACATAAAGTAAATAAGCTCTATTCTTTTGTGTACAAAGGTCAATGTCACAACGAACAGCATACTGTACGCCTGTGATTTACAGAGTAGGAACAGAGTATCTACAATTCTGCAGCACACACACACACACACACACACACAGAAAACTGGAAATCAATTGTAATTATATGAATCGGTCAGAGTGAAACAAGGTTACAGTCAGAGCACAATCCTCCTCACTGCAGTGGTCAGCTGATGTTATGTCACAGTTTGGACTCACACACAACCACAAACGAAATGCACATGGCATTCAGCTGTGACATTCACACACACACACACATATACACACATATACACAATGGCTGTATGTAACACATCCATTGTGGATGATATCATCATCTCTCTCTGTCATCAGAGATTCTAAATGAAAATGTTGTGGTTTAAGTCAAAATGTTTTGTAATTCAGAGGAATTCCCGTCTTTCTGCAGAGCTGTGGACAGTAGACTGTAACTGACTCATGAAGTCCCACAGTTCTCCTGTAAGTTATGCTGCTATTCAAAATGTTAAGCCGGTGTTCAAAACAGGCACAATCCTCCCCTTTCGTGGTAGGATTCTAATGTGAAACGCCTGCAGGAAGTGCTGAGTTTCATTTACAGCTTCACACCGCCCGAGAAAAACAGCAAAGTAGAAGTGACTGTCATCAATTAGTGAATATTTGTTCAACTGTTTTAGTTGCTGATACTTAACCAAACTAGGGCTGCGACCAAAGATTATTATATATACAGATATTTAAAATTATAATAGAATAAAAAATAAAAAAATTATATACATATATTATACAAAAGGTAGTGGTATGGTAATGTGCAAAACCAGTATAACAGAAAGTTCCATGTCATTTAATTATGGTGGAGAGCGAAGGATGAGGTGGAGCTGAGGAGTCTCACAGCCTGAGGAAAGAAGCTGCTCTGCAGTCTGGTGGTACGGCAGCGGGTACTTCTGTATCGGTGCCAGAGGGAAATTGTTTTCTTGATTAATTCATTAATCGTTTGGCCCGAGGTAATGTCTTCAAATGTCTTGTTTTGTCCGAGCCAGAGCGCAAAACTCAAAGATGTTTTGTTTACTGTCACTGAAGACTAAGGAAACCAGTAAATAAATCAATTATCAAAATTGTTGCTGATTTTGCTTACATCCGTTTTTGGATATGTCACATCAGTTGCTTTGAAAGGCACCGACAAACGGCGTGTTTTGTCATTGATTGATGAGGACTTGTTGCTAGTCTGAGGTCATATAACTGGACAAGCACAATACAACGAAAATGTTGTACGCACCCTCATTCAATACCACCACTGAGAAGATAAATGAAAAAAATGTTTTGCAAATGTTTTAATGCAACATTGCAATAGCAAGGAAAGGAAATGAAATCAACTCTCACAAACAGAAAAATTTCATTTTGAGGGAGAATGTGATATGAATACTGTTAATCAATTCCTACAGCGTTAGTTATAAACTTTGATGTCCAGATCCAAGGCTGTAATATACAGCAGACAGGTCCTGATATGAGACTGTGAGGAACCAGGTGAGAACAAAGCAGCAGCAGACAAAGAAGCTGTACAGTATGTTTGTATCATTGCGTCTTGGAAAGTACATGTACATGAATATTCATGCATACAGAAAGTACATTAATATGAAGTGAGCTGGGAGGCAAAACTGCAGAAGGAGTGTGAAGTTGTGTAGGCAGCCATTTCTAAATATACATGCCTGTACTGTAAAATAGTGGAGCCAGAATATGTCAACCACACTTTCTGTGTTACACCAGCTACAAAGGAAGAAAACGTCATAAACACCATCCCCACATACAGCACATACAGTATGTCACCCAGGGGTGCAATGGAGCAGAAACCTGCGAAACCTGAATTTATTCACTTTTTCAAAGCTACGGTACATTTTCATGATGTGCAGTCAGAAAATAAAACAGAGCGCAGCGGGAGGTTGATGCAACTTACATAAACATGCAGGTCTATCAAGGTAATAATGTGATCCTTTATTGATCCCTGAAGGTAAATGCTATTTCCACTCACTCCCCTGTAGTGAGAAAGCATGGGGTTGCCTGCAGAGGCGCTTTGTTGAAGGTGGCAGCAATTCAGTGCCTTGCTCAAGGGCACTTCAGCATAGATAGTCGTCAAGACGGGTTCAGAATTGCAAGAATTCCGGTTGTTTCTCTAGTCTCAAAATATGTAACATCATGCCATTTTATGGTAATGAAGTATTTACCAAACACACTCTATGTGTAATGCTGGAATAATAGCTCTGAGATGATGCACGTAAAGTCTTTGCAGAGGAGGGTGTTAAGGATAACTGTGGGATGCAGACGCTTCCAGGCGCTACCTGATTAGACTGAATATAGTTTGGACGTGGCCGACTGGACCCATGAAAACCCCGTCTAGATGACTAACGAGACACCGTTTACACTTGTTTCAATGAAGTTTGAAAATATTATCTATTCCTTTCTGTAGTGATCGTTCACCAGCCGAAGTACATCACTGCGCTACTGAGCACAGAAATGATTCCTACATCTGTGTAATTCCACTGAAACGGTAAACTAAAACTCTTCAGTGAAACTTAATCAAAATCAACCCAAACAACCACAAACTGCCACTTCACCCGACAGACATCCAGCATGTAGCCTATCTCACAGCAGCAGGAGACCATTACACCTCCCCACTCACCTGCTTCTCATCGGTTCACTTCATTTACATGTTCCCTCTCTCCAACCTCATACAGCCAAAGAGCCCCAGCAGGTTTCCTGCGGACTGAATCTCCCCCAGGCTGAGCTGTGGATTAATCTTTTCAGGGGCCTCCTCTAGCTGGCCAATGGGCCATTAAATTGAGAGTGAGATAAATAGAAAGACGTAGAGGAAGGAAAAGCTTCATTGTCCTCTCAGTGGGGAAGCAGCACTAACAGATGGAGTCATCTGGGCTTAGCTGTGTTATTTTATTATTTACTTATATTAGACATTCATAAATGCATACGCAGAACACACATGTACAACCAGAAAGCACTTAGAGAGCTCATACATTCTCCAAGGCTGCAAAGTCCTCTAAATGTCTCTGTACAATCATTATTCATCAAAGCTGCAGTCGGTAGGATTGAGAAGAGAGTGGACTTAGCTTGAAAATTTGAACGAGTACAACTTCCAGGTCCCGCCCTCCCTCCGCTGCGCTCCAGCTCGCCTCTAAAGCCCCTCCCCGCAGAGTCGCTCAGTCTAATTCTTTCTTTTTAGCTTCCTTTTCTTCATTGTTCTTCCTCTGTTTACTTGTATTTGTCGTGTAAACTGTTGTTGACAAAGGAGGGATGGGCAGTTTTCTCATTGCTTGGTTGTTCGGTGGTTGTTTGTTTTCTCACAGATTATCTGTCTCATGTACTGCTGTCAGGACAGAGTGACAGTTTTAGCAAATATGACAAAAAGTTATTTTGATACAGGTTACCCTTCTTCACTCATATACTAACATGACAAAATCCTTTAAAATGACAGGATCTGAACCAAAAACTAATCACTTCATCTTGCACGTGGTTGAACTTTATACAACTTACAGTATCAAGTCGATTGATAATGATTATTTTCCACCTTTGTTTACACATAAATGGGCTCTTTAGGGCATTTCTGAAGTCCAACTGAAATTATTTTGCATGTTTTTCTTCTGCTGCAGCATGCAGGTCTGTTCTATACATCACATGTCCTGTCCTCTTTTAGAGAAAAAAATCAGGACCAAAGAGTGAGAAATTTATATTTTCTATTTTTTTTGTTTCATCACAGCAACTCGTCTTTGCATTAACCTGTTTTCACATACAGCCAATCGAATGATGTTATTTTAAACTGTATGTGCATAAAGCAGTAATAGTCACAGTCTGTCTTTGGCCGGCAGGGATACTGACTTTAAACAATTTGCTTTCTAGCTAATGTCTCCTCTTTATCTAAAAACATGGACACGTCTTACGTTGCACCTTAGCTTGCTGAAGGAGCAACTGAACAAAAACACGAGCAGGTTAAAAGTGCACTGCTAACATCTGTTTTCGACCGAGATAGCTAATTAGCTCATCAGCTGTGGCACACTGAAGAGCTTAAAAACTTTCCTGCAAATCTCAGCATCAGTCAGTTTAGAGTCTTTGGCTTGTGAGACACCGTTAGCAGTACAAGTTTGTTAACATTGTCTTTCTGCGCTGTTCTCAGCTGTAAATCAAACACACACGCACCGGCCTGCCCACTCAGAGGCTAAAGAAGCATTTCCCATGTCTCACAAAAAACCTTCTTACTTTCAGCAGTAGAAAAATCAACAATAAATTAGAATTTTTAACATGACTGACTGTAAACATCGGTGACTTTTGAGATTTCAGGTCAACTTTTAGGATTCATTTGCAGAACGCTGCCTCCCTCACTGAGATGATGAACCTCTTTGTATCGCTCTCTCTCTCTTTCCCAGCTGTCCTTTCTCTCACCACATCAGCTCGCCGGCTAATTTCTCTCCTGTAGTGGCTACTGAATGTAATTACCCCTGCAGTGTAGATTAGGCCAAGTGCTCCCTCTCCCTCCGTCCAGCTCTAACCTTGAGGATCAGAGGAGCGCTGGGCGTCCTCCCTCCGGGCTCTCCGTCTCTCATTAGCTAATTGAAATGGCTCTGGCTGGGAATGGGAGCAATATGTCGGCTTAACGAGGGAGCCATTTAGAAGTGATTTGGGAGGCAGAGACCGTCCTTCGGAGGAACCAAGTCGACCGTAAAAATGAAAGGATTCTCTGGAAACACATTTCAGATGCGGCCGATGACATTCACACTTCTTATAAAGGGATAAAGCCAGACCCTAATCCCGTCTTTCTTGGCTTTAAGTCCATTCAGTGGGGAGATAGTGAACTTCAACACAGCACACAATGCCAGATAAATCCTCTATGTAGGTTTTGTCACCTTTAAATCCTGGATTATTTATCGAACAGCTGAATGTGAACTTTAAACTTCTTTACAAGCAACCTAAATGTCTCTCAACAAAACAGCTTCCCATCATTTTGATTATTATCATTATATTATTATTACTATTATTATTAATGCGGAGAGGAAAGGACAGTCAATTTTTCAATGCTTTAACATAAAGACAGATGTTGGCGCTACGGTACTTGTGGGGACATTGTGTTGACTTACATTCATTCCTAGGAGTCATATTTTAACCTGAACATTAACCACTAAATGTCCACACCTAATCCTAAACTTTAATTAACCCTGAACTTAGCCTCTACTGTTCCACAGATGCAACTGCATCGTGTTCCTGCTCCGTTGCAGATTAAACAAATTTAAGTTTTTTAAGAGTGCTTCTCAGAGAAAACAGTTCATACAGTATTTGTAGAAGAGGTTCGCTCAGCAATGATGATCGTAACAGTCCAGGTCTGCAACTAATGATTATTTTACCTTTATCACTCAATGCCGATATTTTTCTAATTAACTGATTCATTGTTTAGCTTATAAAATCTTCAGATTACTTGTTTTGTTTGACCAACAGTCCAAAAACAAAGGAGATTCAATTTGTAATGATATAAACGAAAAGGAGCAAATCCTCAAAACTGCAATATTTGGGTTGATTACTTTCATATTTTTTGATTGACTAGCTGAGTAGTGTTACATACAAGAGTAGATCTATATATACCCGTATGTATATTGTGATGGGTCCGGTGGATGCCATCCCACCACAAACCTCTAGAACCCTCAGACACAAAGATATTCATTGGCTCTGACTGCATTAACACAGTTCAGCTAGAGAAGACTTGACCACAACATGAATGAAATCACTGAAATCCTCTTCAGGAGTGTGTGTGTGTGTGTGTGTGTGTGTGTGTGTGTTACACTGCCATGCTTGCTGAGACAACAGACACTGAGGGATGGAATGAGGGAGAGCTGGAGGAAAGAGGAGGAAAAAGCAATTAAAGCATCATCTCTCATCCTCGCTGCTCACCTGGTCTCAAGGGACGGAGTGAGCGCACACACACACACACACACACACACACACACACACACACACACACACACACTCGGTCCACCCGCGGGAAAATGAGCTGATTAGGGGAGTCAGACAGGTTTATTAGGTCTGTACAGACGAACGTGTGTGTCTGTCAGTGGTCACCGTAAGACGGCCGCTGCGCGGCGAGCAGCACAGCTGGGTCATCGTGTTTATAATTAAGATAAGACTAAGAGGCTGCTGCTATCGCTCCTCTTTAATTTCCAATCCCTCACCCCTCCTTCCCCTCCCTCCTCCTCCTCTCTTTGTCTGCTCCTTCTTCTTCTCCTCCTTCCCTCCCAGTTACCCCATTTCTCCCAGTCTTCTCCCATCACTCCCCACCGTGTTCTCAGTGCAGGAGGTGACTAGTTACAGGTTACCTCAGACAGGTTACTGCCACCTGCTCTCTCTCAGATAACCTGAGAGAAAACTGAGAAAACTTCATCTACAGAGGGAAAGAAAGCCCTGGTTGTGTACGTGGTCCTTACAAAAGGCTATGAGAGAAATACAGAAAGAAAGACAGAAAAAGACACAAAGACAGGACAAAGACAAAACACAAAGAAAAATGTAAAGATAACAAAAAGACAGAAATAAAAGCTGAAAGACAAAATACATAAAATAAAATGACTGAAAGCAAGATACAGAAAGACAAAGAAACAAGGAATGACAGATATAAATGAAGGAAAAGACAAGACAAAAAACAGAGGAAAAGAAAGACAGAGAAACAAAAAGCAACAAATATAAAACTGAAAAAAAAACATTGAAAATACAGAATGACAAAAAAAATGCAGACAAAAAGAAAAATAAAAGAAACAGAAAGACACAGAAAGACAAAGACAAAAAGAAAGACGGAAGAGAAGAAAGAAGAAAAGAAAACTAGAAAGCAAGTAAGCAAGAAAGAAAGAAAGAAAGAAAGAAAGACAGGCAATTTTTCATGCAGATTAACAGCAGCTGCACAGTGATATTAGCTGCTGACTGTATGGGAGACAATAAGAACAAAGGATTGTGAGAATGTGAGCAGCTCTGTAAGCGGTGCTGTGGTGGTATTTGTGGAGGTGGTTCTCCATCCTGAGCTGAGGGAGATGTGATGTTTTTATATCTAAATGGTAATCTTAATGGTGTCCTCGAAACACTCAAAGGAAGAGCTGGACTCTGAAAACCTGCAGAAAGCCTCAGTGATGGCACTTAAACCCGCATAAATCATTATTTGTGATATTGAAATTGAATAAAATGACTCTGTGTAAGGTGAAATTGTCTGCTTGTAATGTCGAACCCACTGAGAATCAACAACTCTGCAGTTCTACGTAGCTTTTAGCCTCATTTTGGATCATTGTTTAGTTTTGGTTTCCTGTTGGTATGTTTGACTCCTGATGACTTTTAACATGGCTTATTTTAAAAATCAAGTTGTCAATCATCAAATGACGCACAAAGTTAGCGACTAGGTAGTGAGGTAAATAGAAATTGAATAGTTTGTGTAATTGTTTTCCAACATTTTAGGCAGATTAGGGCTTTGCTTCTACTGTGTTTGCAGCATTTCTGCCCCCTCGTGGTGAAAAAGAATTGCACAATGTAGCTTTAACCTCCTGAGACCCAGCTCATTGACTTGTACATCTGCAAAAATAACCTGAACAACTATATATCACGTAAACACAACTGAACACACTTTCCTACAAAACGTACAGTGTGCACTTGTGTGGAAAACGAGTCTACAGCCATGCTAGGAGCACTGTGAGACTGTACTTGGCGACAGTCGTGTTTCGGCTAAATGCTAATATCAGCATGCTAACATACTCACAATGACAATGCTAACACGCTAATGTTTAGCAGGTATTATATGTTTACCATGTTTACCATCTTAGTTTAGCGTGTTAGCATTCAAACATATGTTAATTAGCACTTCACAAAGTACAGCTGAGGCTGATTGGAATTAGTTTTGCAGGTATTTGGTCAGAAACCAAAGTAAACTGAAATTTTGATGGTGGCACTGGAGGAAATGTGAGAAGATCACTGGAGTGATTACAAGTCATCCTGAGGGACCATTAATGACGAATTTCATGGCATTCCATCCAATAGTTGTTGAGATATTTCACTCTAATGTTGACCTCATAGTGGCGCCACAAGAAAAGTCAGAGGATCACCAAAGTCAGTAGGATTCATCCTCTTAAGATGAATGTCTGTTTAGCATTTTATGGCAATCCATCCAGCAGTTGTCAGCATATTACAATCTGGACTAAATTGGGCCGACCAACCCACAGACTGACAGCCACCCCGCTAGAATGGCTAAACAATCACAAAGCCATAAGAAGGAGTTGAAAACAACAAAATCACAACTGGGGGAAAAAATCATATCTTTGATAGCCAGCTGTCCACTGTAAAACTGATTTTCTCATTTCACATTGGGATTTTGGTGGAATCAGACCGGCACTAAGACCTGAAACTTGAAGACGAAGAAATACTCAGATGCAACTGATAATATTCAGACATCTTATACACTGATAAACGCTAATCCTGTCTATTTTTCCAGCTCGGACATAGTGAACAGCAAAGCATAATGCCAAATAAATCCTGTGTATTTCTTCACCCTTTAAACCTGCATTCTTTGTCTGGTGAACAGGCAGGAATGAACTTTAAAATGTGTCACAGTGAATCACAAATCAAAAGAAGTGAATGAGCTTTGAGGACATTTTAATTACAAGACACTTTTTAAATCCTTGATATAAATACCTGAACAACCTTTAGACACCGACCTATACAAGACATCCTACTTGCTGTAACTGTCGCCATAATGACATAAAGCTCTTATTGTTCACACTGTAAGAGTTTGTGAAGGATCTTTGAGATCAAAGCTAAACGCAACGCACTCTCACTCCATCAAAGACGCCCGACAGCGGGACTTTTCCTCTCGTCACCATGCAAACACAGCAGGGTTCAAATGGGCGAGACAAGTAAACGGAGCTGTTTTCAGCTGAAATGACTTCCCGGTTCGCTAATTGGCTCAACTTGTCCACGCTGAGAGCGTTCAACACGCATAATTACTGCCAAGGCTTTTCAACCGACGACAAAATGGAATTTATGATTGAATCCGATTATTCTCTGGAAGCTGGAAGCTCCGCAGCTATTTGACTTTGTCACTTTGATTGCAGGTTTTTTTGACGTATTCACTTTACGTCCGGCGCGCGTAAATCAGCCGCCGCTCGCCTCGACAAACAAAGAGAGGCCAAAGGAGCACGAGAGCGCTCTGTCTCTCCCACGTTCATCCCTCTCGCCGCCTCTTTCTCCCGCTCTCTGCACACCTTTCAGCTGGGTAATTAATGAAACATGTAACTCATTTATCATCGCTAATGTCACTTTCCTTAAGACCTGATTTTAATGCTGACCTAGTGGAAAAGACATCTCAGTGGAAGAGAGAAAAAAAAAAGGTGGGGGGGGAAGCAGCTTGCAGCACAACCTTGAAATGTCTGTCCCTGTCATATGTGAACGAGTGTGTGTGTGTATGTGTGTGTCTTAATGGGGTGATGTTGGACTATTAAAACCATTAGCGCTGATCCTCCTGTCACAGGCGTTCGTTCAACTCTGCAGCTTTCGATTCACTTCAGAGGTCTCGTACTCTGAGTCTTTTTCCCTCATAGTCTCATTGCATGTGTGTGTGTGTGTGTGTGTGTTGCTCTTATTTACATATGCACATTTTGCTGAACACACATATGTTTTCAAGGGGCCACTTCACACTCACACCTGGAGTTTCACAGCACTAATATTTTATCTTCACCGTTGCCCTCGCTGCTCAGATTTCTGCTCTGCCTCACTTAACGTACAGGCAGTCATTCTATTCCATTTTTTTCTATGAAAGTCAATGAGCAGAATCTTGAAACTTGTTAAAGGTGAGTATTCAATCACAGTAAACATCAAGTTAGATTATCATTATGAAGGACATTTTTCAATAATCTGTAAATGCATTACCACTATATATTTTTATATATCCATTTCTTTAACCTTTATTTACACTCAGAAGGAACACACTGAGCAACAAGAGCCCGCTTTTACATGTGTTTTACAAAAAGAAGTATTTACACAGAACCATAGCATATCCAAAAATCTTAAAACTATATAGCGTGGATTTGAAAATGGTCAGCGAAAATGGAAAGTATAAACGATTTGCTGTTTTGCTTTTGACTCCACAATACAAAGCAATATCTCCTAGTGACCATTCATTAGGGCTGTCCCGAATACCATTTTTGGGGCTTCGAAGCTTCGATGACAATTAACGGCGAATATTCGAAGCTTTGGCAGGCTGCGGCCGACGGGGCGGGTTACTATGTTGGCAAGTTTACATTATTTAACTACATCTTCGTAAACTTGCTTTTTTAGCTGTTCCAAAAAATGAAAGGATGTTTTGCTGCCTTTTCATCTTTACTAGTTAATGTTACCAAGCTGTAGACTGGAGAAAAAAATTTAATTCACTCGTAGGCAGCTACCGATAACTTTTAAGGTGGAAAGTTTTCTTGCATGTGTTACCTTTCCAGCTTCAGTCCTCCGAACCCTGGTTGGGAGACCTCTGGTTTCTTTAGGCTAAATCAATTGGCTTTGGTCGGGAGACGTCGTGGTAACGTTGCATAAAACAGGAGCTTTATTCACTCGTTGCAGCGAACACAATACACGGCCCTTTTCACAACCGCTTTACTTGAACCGGAGCTTATCTGGACACTTTCAGCGGACTACTGTAACTTAACAACGCTTCGCAGTGTCTGTCGCACATACATAACAAACCTGCATATGTCACCCAGGGCCACAGGGCCACCTTCCTTAAAGGGGAAGGATCGGCCGGTAACACGTTACTTACTCAATGCATGAGTTGACGTCGTGAATCAGTCAACACACCTTAAAAAAACAACAACAATGAATATCTGAATCCCAAAATTGAAAATCGAATACCTACCCAACGAA
>NTHP01000007.1:3341622-3354591 GCA_003416845.1 Oplegnathus fasciatus
AAAAAAAAAAAGAGGGGCAGAGAGGTTAGTAGAGGAAGAGTGGAACAAAGGAAGAAGAAAAACAGAGGAGTAGGAGAAATAAGAACTGGATGAAAATGAGAAATATGAGGAAGAGGAGGAGGAAGAGGGAAAAGGACAGGGCAGAAGGTAAAGTCATTTATATGTGGACAAGTAACACACCTGATGTGATAGCGCGCACACACACACACACACACACACACACACACACGTCACCTTCCTTGACATCAAACCCGCAGGGACACCACAAGCTAGCGGACGTCTCGGCGATTAATGTGTGTGTCCATGGCCAGTGCTGTACCTTATTTACATACATATTACATATATACATAGTAACACACACACACATTCATACACACTTATATGTAATGTAGGCGGCATACCGCACGGGCTCAAACACACAATTTCAGGAGGCATTTTTCAGCAAACGCTTAACGTGAGTTTGACATTCATGCTCCATCTTCTGTTTAAACATGCAGAGTGTGTGTGTGTGTGTGTGTGTGTGTGTGTGTGTGTCAGACAGGTGTCCCTGCCTGAGATAAACCAATAATAACTCAGACTTCATTGCTTATCTGTTTAGAAATGCTCCGAATGCAAATACACAAACACATGACACACGCTGACAGACTGATAAGCTCTCAGGCAACACTGCTGCCCTTCCAAAATTAAAAAGAAAAAAAAACAACATCAACATTATGCATATTGATATGTTCTACTAAGCCCTCGCACCGTGTATCTCCCAGATAAAGCCCATCACATTTCATACATGTCAGAAAACCCCATCAGAATAAACTGAAGAAGCAGGTCACTCTTGTCTAATGCTGAATGCTAATGAGGAAATCTCTTTTAGTAACAAAAAGGGAGACAAAAGCGACGTTGTCCCACAGTGGAGTATTGGCATGTCATCGTCCGGTCCAGTTGTGCTTGGAAGAAAACTGGACAGGTAGTAAGCAAGCTAGCTAGCTTTAAGTCAACTGGTGTTTAGCTCGAGGTCGTCTACAGAGCCCATCAGGGGTGATACGGTAAAAAAATACTTATGGTGAAATCCGTGCATACGGGCTGCTAAACCGTGCACTCGGATTAAACTGTGTGCACGGATTACTAAACCCAGGCACTGTGGGATTGAGGGATATGTCAGTGTTGCAGCGTCAGCCCACGACCTGCATCAGCAGCTTTTATTAATAGAGCTTCCATTCATCAATCCAGTCATTGATCCAATTAAAAAAGCAACAGCAGCCGGCTGAGCTGCATGAAAAGCAGGAAACTGGACACTGAGGTGGACGGTAAACATGTTAACTCTGCTGTCTGTGTCTGCTGCATGTGTGTGTGTTTGTGCATCATCACACTACAGTAAAGACTGCCACACATCCTGTTATTGGACCAGACAAGCTCAGGGCTCCCGCTCATTTAAATCAAATCATCTCACAAAACTATTCTGACAAACTCAGATGTTTCTTGTTTTGGAAAACTGACTGACAGTTAGTTTGGTCTAATTAGGGAGGATGCAAGAAACAATGGGGAAAATACCTTCAACTTAAACTTGACTTAAACTGACTTTAATTAACGAGAGGCAGTTAATTCTGAGAACAGCTGATTTCAGCTTTAGCAATTAAAGGCAATCTGTGGCGTTTTTCACCTCTAGCAGCGATATGGAGCAGTTTTTATATGCATATACATTCCTGCCAATGGTTTCACACTCTCACACTGATCTACAGGGGGTGATAATGCACCAAGATACGCAGCAAAGTGCCAGCAAAGGCAGGAAGAAGACTGCTTGCCAGTAAGCATGGATGTAAGCAATGTTTCAAAATGTTCAAATAAAGCTCTTTGCAAATGTTTTAAGAGGAAGGAAATTCATTCAGCACATTCTTTACACCTCAAGGATCCACACAATGTGTTTTAGTGAGAAACATAACTTCTGTTTGTTCACAAGAAAACTCCACAGGGCCCCAGAACCAGGCCTTTATTTGAAACAGGCTCATATTAGAGATTATATCAGAGATTATTAATTTATTCCTAATTTTCCATGTTTTTATATTTTATCATATGTTAGTGAGACATGAGGGAATGATCCCTCCCTTTTCTGGCAGGTTTTGAATGTGAAGCATCTGCAAGAAGTGAGTTTCGTGGACATCTTAACAGCGATCAAAAAATAGTCAAAGTAAATAATTAGTGAAGTGGTGAGTATGACATGGCTGTTAAACTGACTGAATTAGTGCTGTAGAAATGAACATTGTTATAGAGCAGGTAATTCCACCCTCCCTCAAGGGGGTGTGTTGGTGTGTGTGTGTAAGATACAAAGCACTGACCTGCTGCAGAGATGATGGACAAATTTTCCCCTCACCGAGACTCCGCTGAGACAATGGCAATGACTCCTGTGTGTTTCTCTGTATGTGTGTGTGTATGTGTGTGTGTGTGTGAGTGTGAGTGTCTAGGGGAGGATAATGTGGGATGCGTAAGTGTGATAAACCAGGATTTTGAGAGATTTAGCTCAGCGCTAATACCTCGCTATCGCAATAGACAGATGGGAATTACTAATCTCAGGTGATGTGTGTGTGTGTGTGTGTGTGTGTGTGTATGTGAGGTATCTATTTTGGCACCATCAGATCCATGACAGCCAGGAGTTACACAGGCTTTAAGTTACAATAACCCACCATTACCAAAAAAAACACTGATTACAAAATATTGTTTCTTTCATGTCATTTTTTAATATCTGAAATAAACGTGTTCTCTTCTGTTTCTATGTTTGCGAGGACCAATTTGAGTTTTAGACCCTGTAAATGACTGCATTTGTAGAAATCGAGGACATCATCATTTATAAGAGCCGACGCTTGTAACAGTCACTTATCAATATGTCACAGGCTGTAGCAAAAGTGCCTAAAATTAGCAAATGACTCATACTTTTATTCTTCGTCTATTTGTTGTTTAAGCTTTTTACTTGTGGGTTTTTTATTCTGTTCATTCATACTGTCATATTTTAGCATTTCATTTAAACGCTGTGTGCTAATTTTTCACAAATTTTTTAGATTTTGAGTGAAAGGTGCTTCAGAACATAAATGTAGTTTGATTTGAAGAAATTAATGAAATCGGACAGGCAGGCTTTAGTGTCAGGGACGCCACGAGTCCTCGCGTGCAACAAGGTGTCAACACTTTAACAAGATTAATACGATAAACACTATGAGATTAACATGAACGGTGAGATTAGGATGCATGCAAGAGTGGAGGGAGGAGGGAGAGGTGGGATTGTACTTTAGGAAAGACGTCCTGGAAGACTTTGTAAGGATGGAGCCGCCAGAGGCTCAGTGGAATATTTGATTTGATTTGATTTGATGATTAAAAAACACACATAATACTGCACTGCAGACATTACTTGCATCACCAATCATCGAGGATAAAAACACAATAAAGCCCGAAGGTATAGGACGCTGTACGTGGTAGTCCAATGATTTAGTATCGCAATTCCATCCAAGTTGGATGACCTGCGAGACACAGATTACAACATCCAAATTCCCTTCACTGCATACATGTTTCCTTCACTTGCGTCTTTTCCATGATGCACATCAAAAAGAAAAATAACAGATCGTGAAGAGAAAATCTTTCTAAGGAATGAAGAATGTTGTTTATGGTTCTTCTGCTAATCAGACCTACACTTAACAGATCCATTGTTTTAACTAGGTGAATCAGCTATCATGCTGATGTTTAGCAGGGAATGTTAACCATTGTCACCATCTTAGTTTAGTGTGTTAGCATGTTTACATTTGCTAAATAGCACAATGTGCAAAGTCCAGCTGAGGCTGATGGAATGTCTTTAGTTTGCAGGTATTTGTCAGAAACTAAAGATTTGGATACGCAGACATTTTGATCAGATTGTGGCACTAGATGTAAAGTGAGAGTGAGTGGATCACCAAATTGACCACAATTCATCCTGAGGGGAACATGAATATCTGAACCAAATTTCACGACAATCCATCCAACAGCTGTTGAGACAGTCAGTCTGGACCAAAGTTGTGGACCAACCAATAATGTCATCCCTACAGCCGCGAGCATGGCTGAAAAGAATAGTCAAAATATGTGCAACAGAGAGAAATATCCTGACCTTCAGTCCTTACTATCGGTCTAGCACAGAAAAATGCATGATTCTACACTTCCTGTAATGTAACCAAAAATATCTTTTCATTAGACCGTAACTGCCTTGTAAACTCCACAGCCCAAGTCTGTAATGCAGGCTTTCTGTCAAAAATTTGAGTTTCCAAGCCAAAGCCAAGCTCATCCGGAGCCACGGAGGACAGCTGTCTTCACTGGCTGAGTAGCACTAATCATGAAATGTAAAATCTGAGATGCCTTATGAGATTTAGGACACTGAATGATTGGGCTTGATCACCTCCCAAAATGTATGCACACCATCCCCAGAGCAAATTAACAGCATCATCGTTTTTTTCTGTTTCTCCTCCTGTTTCTCTTTGAATTTTTCCACTTTTGATTCCTCAAAGGATTGTATAATTCTTCTTCCAAGAGTACCACATCGCTCCCCCTCATCCCCTTAAATCACATCTCTCTCTTCCCCTAAAGACATTTGTGGAAGTATGTAACATTCTGCATATCCGCCGCTACCATTAAACAAAGACAATTTTGGCTACACTCCTCCATACGCCTTTAAAAGTTATCCGTTCTGATTTCAATAAGAGAAGACTGAAAAGAGGCAGAGAAATCCTCTGGGTACCAAGTTCCCCGTCTCCAAATTTCTAAATTTAAACTACAGTCCTAATCACTCTGCCATCCTCTCTCTCCCGCAGGCTTAAAACTCAACACTGCACACACACACACATACACACTTTTTCAAGCCTACGAATGAAATCCCCCCCGCCTGCTGTTTCATGTCCCCAAAATCCAACCCCCCCTCCCTGACTCTTCCTGCCAGCGCTGCAGCAGTGAGCCAGTGTTTCTGCGTTTGATCTTTTTTCTGCAGCCAAGTTATATTTTTGGGGAAAGCTTCTGCTGCTCCCGTGAGATTCAGAGACGAGCTTTTAGTCAACAAAGACAACAACAAAGTGTTTGTGCGTGTGTGTGTGTGCGAGCAGGGAAAGAAGAGGGAGCTGCAGGGATACATAAAGAGAATTATTAGGATGGAGAAAGAAGAGGTTACATAACTCCTCACAGCTGGAAGGGAGCAGCAGAGGAGGGAGATTTTTTAAAATTCAGAGTGGAACAAGTGGGAATAATAAATGTGAAGGCGAGAGGCAGTTAGCAGGAGAGCTGCAGGATGAAGAGAGTATCAAAGATGTGGAAAGAAATCTAAAAATATTGTTCCTCAGTGAGTCACTTTGTAAAACTGGCCAAAAACTCCTGTTAAAAAGCAAAACAAGGCTCAAGTGATGACCGTTTCAGAGCTTATGGGTTGAAGAAATTCTCCCGGGCTAAAGCTCCTCTCCCAAAATATCATGAATCAACAAAAACTGTCTTGTCATGAAGCTTAAAGAAATTTCCCTTTCATAAAAAGCTACGTTTGTAGATACATATCATACACATGTCTGCTAGATGAGTATTTGGCTGCTCTACAAAAATTAAGTATCAGGTAATAGTACTAACCGTGCGATTTTTTGGGGGAGGGGGGGGTCTTCTTATGGATTAAATTTAAACCAAATGGAAGAAGACCCAAAGACGGTGCTCTGCAATTTTAGTACATTTTTAACAAACCACAGAGGATCTGCAAGTTTTAATTAGTTTTAGAGTTTTTGAAAAAATGTCAGTGATGGACTGAATTTCCAGGTTTCAGCATTTGAAATACTCGTCTCAGTTGTTCTGGTGAAACATTTAAAGCTGCCATGAACAGCTGATTTTTGACAAAATGTTCAAAGTCTAAATTCTAGAAGGCTGCTACAGCGCCGCCATTTCATTTGAGTTAATGAAAGAAGCATTCAGATCTTTACTTAAAAGTACTACATGGAGTTTTTAACTGGTTATGAAACAGTCTCCGTTTCATACTGGTGCCTCTATATGACCTACATAAGCAAACGAGACCCACAGCAAGAAGATTGGCTATTTCTGTTTATTCTAGTTGTTAGTCTTAATGCCCGCCACGGGTCTGATTTTTCCACAAAATCAGACAAAACTATTTACAGCACGCAAACCAGAAGAGGCTCTGTTTACATTTTCCCAGGCAAAGTTTGGCAGTGAGTGGTACGTTAGCCAGTTAAAAGGAAGCAGGATTTTATTTTTGACATTATATTTTGTGGTTATGGCTGATACTGGGGCAGGATCAGCAACTTTTGAATAAAAATTTATTTGAAAGGATTCAAAACCGATCCTGAATTGGCCCTCTTCCTCCTAGACAGGCATGTAATGTGTCTATTTCATTTCATTTCATTCATGAAATACATTGCGAGATGTGATTTTTACATTTTTATATGCCATCGAGGTAAAACGTGAGGTCACGGTCTCAAAACCTACTGTATACTACCTGCCCAGCCCTGCCCTGACACAATTAGAGGCTAGCTGGTGAAGAAAGTGGAGCATCCATTGGCTAAAGAGCCAGATGTTTCCCTCAGGAGTTGGTGGAGACCAAACCAGAGCTGAGAGGAGAGTGAATATTGGACTTTTATTCAGCGGGTGGAGACAAACACGACTCCAATGAAATGATCATGTTGCTCTGTGTCTACTGGATGTGTAAATAGTTTGCTAAACAACTTCATAGTATATCAATGTTGTGTTTACAGCTTGTTGCACTGCCCCCAGGAGGCCAAAAACATCAATTAATGCAGCTTTAAGATTAAAAAGTGAAAGCAACCATTATGCAGAATGGCTCCTTTCAGAGTGTTGTATTACATATTCTATTAATGGATCTTTAGTACCGATAAATTAATGTGTAAATGTGTAAATTTAATGTTGTAAGTACTTTACATTCTGTTGGATAGTTTATTCTATAATAATGTATCAGATTTTACAGGATGATCATATGTTTCAGTTATAAAATCTCAATCTGCAAAGTAACTATAGCTGTTACATAAATGCAGTGAAAAAAACAGTGCAATATTTCCCTCTGAAACGTAGAACTTCGTTAGCTAGGGACTGCTCTGCAAAAGAAACTGTAGTTGGAAAAAATAAAATGAACAAAAGGCTAGCAGAGCTGGTTAAGGTTTGACATTTTTAGAAGGACTTGGACACAGAAATTCTTCCCTCCTCTGCCACTCGGTGACTGTTTAATGACGGCAATTTCACCCTGCAGCTATCAGGCTCTGACACTTTTTCTCTTTATCACACTGCTCTCTCTGTGACAGTGATTGCACCAAGCGGGGGAGCAGAAATCCCTCCGTCCTCTTTTTCTCACGCTCCCTTCGTCTCTCACTTGCTTACTCCAGTAATTGATGACGATTGGCCCTTTGTGGAGAGCTGGAGCTGGGCATTTTGAGTCCGTGATGAGTTTCTCTCACCTCGATCCCCTCTAATACCTTGCTCATTTTCTTTGCCTCTCTCTGCTGCCAGCGTCTAATGGTAGTGCAGCTGCTTTTCAGGGCTCTTTTGAGAAAAACGCCACCCTTAACTGTTTCTGGATTTGCAAAGATTTAGGGTTTGCTGGTTGATATGAGCTCAAGGCTGCCAGTGCCGTCATCAGGAACCACTGAGTCCGCTCCTCCCTAGGCTGGAGGTTGTCAGGTTTCCAGCCTGATCCATCTGGGTCACGGAAGAAAACACATGAGCTTCCATTTCAGAATTACCCACGGATCAAGGGCTCTGAAAGATGGATTTACAGATAGATTTACAATTCAGGAGACATGATGAATGATATGTGAGTGAGGGAGACAAATAGATGCTGTTTTTCTAGGGTTTTAAGTTGAGGAGAATCATATGCTTTAAGGCTGAAAAGATGGCTTTGGTTCAGATATTGCTGCTGCTTTTCCATTTCAAAAATCAAGTCAAACTGATCGTTTTTCTACAATTGGATCCAGTGAAAAAATAGACAGAATTATGAACAAAGGAAGCAGCAGAGAAAGACGAAAGAAAGATAAAGGGGGGGTGGTTTAAAAGCCAAGTAATGAAATGATAAATGGGGAGAATAAATTGCTGAATGCAGGATGTATAACAAAATTTTCCACAGAGGAGAGCGAAGACGGGCTGGAGGTACGATTAGATAAGAGGGCGAGGGAGGAATGGAGGAGAAAAAGATAAATGAGGAAGAGATTGTTTTAAAGGTAATGGTGTAGTGAAGTGGTGTTTTATTAAATGAGAAAAGTAAGTGAAGGAGGAAGTGTTTGGGAGGAGGGGGGTGTGGGTGGATAACATGAGCCGGAGTGCTTCAAAGTGTGCGTATGGACGTTTGTGTGTCCTACAACAACGTGTAATTGAATCTCTTACGGACGCAGTTGGCGGGCACGCAGCAGAAGATGCATGGGTCGGCTAATACAGGGTGACAAATGCACTAATGTGCATGCACACACACACACACAACAATTGCATGCAGCAAACATGCATGTAATCAAAAAGGCATCTCTTAAATTTAAACGTCATATTTAGCACACGTGAAGAGCACCATGTGTTATTTTTGATACTATTGTAAAGAGGATATAAGCAAACAGCCGAGGGGAAGTGCCCCGCTGAGCGAGGAGAAACAGAAAATGGGTTAGAGAGAGAAACCCCGGCGGGACTGAATAATTAGCAGAGGAGAGGAGAGTGACTGAGAGACGGCAGAAAGATGGAGGCAGTGAGTGAGAAGAGACGGGGAAAGTCAGGGATGTGAGAAATGGGGTCAGGTCGCACAAAATGGGAACTAATGGAGATGTGAAACACAGGAAGTGAGGAAGATAAAGTTGTATGAAGCCTGAGAGACATGTCTATCACTCTGTCAGTCTGTGGCTGAATACCACCAATTGAGATCCCGGGATTTACAGTATGTGGAATTCTCACCAAAATCTACACGTGTGTGCTTGTGCGCATACTGAAGAATATTGTATGTGGTGAAACAAAGACGCCTTCTCCAAAACTTAATAACGCTAACATAAAACTGCTAAATAGCTACATATTCAAGTCCAAAATTTTCATTTTGAACGCCGCTCTGAGCTCTAATTAGTTGACGGACCTCCTGCATAGTTTTCATTTACAGCTTAAAAGTTGATCCAGTTGCTATAATAGCACGATTTAATGCCTGGCTTTAGTATTAAGCTATGACAGCTGGAAGTCTTCAGTACGCACATACAGGGGTCAGACATGAACATGCTAACATGCTCACATTGACAATGCCAGCATGTTGATGTTAGGCAGGTACAGTCTTTACCATGTTTGAGCTTTGCATGTTGGCATGCTAACATTTGCTAATTAGCACTAAACACAAAGTACATTTGAGGCTGTTGGAAATGTTATTATTATTTTATTATCATTCATTATTATTATTGTCATTATTACTATATGGCCATAAACAACAATCTTGGCGAGATTTAAATTTTGACCTAATGATGGCGCTAGATCGACCAACACTGCCATTACTAGAGCCAGGCCATGGCTAAAAATGGCAGGTTTCCACTGGTATTTTTCCTGGGAAAAGGAAGTATAATTTGAGAATTCCTGGTAGGTATCATGGTTCTTAACTCCCAGTTAAGAACCAGTTAACCATAATACTGGCATTATGACTGGATGCTGAATGAACGCTGCTTGCAGCTTTTAAATTAATCTCAGGTTCAGTTCATTGGAATCACAGCACAATGATGAGATTCAGTTTCATACGTCCAAGCTCGATGAAAGATTTTCACCTGTGACGCTGTTGGCAATCGTGTGATAATCATCAGCTACCTTCTCCAATAATATGGAAGTGGACTAAAAACTCCAAATCACACAATATACAATAACGTTGTGAGTTTCACGACTGCAGTCTGTCCCTACATACATTTTCTTTGTAAACAGGCTTATTCAGTGTTCACCTCCAAACAGCTGCTATAACAGTTGCCTGCAAGCACAGTTTCAGCTGCTTCATTATATTTTTACTCTAAACACAGAGCAGAGAGAGAGTTTCAGGTAAAAAGCTCAAACTGGTCCATTAAGTTTTCTGGTTCCAGTCTGCTGTGGCACACTGCCCTCCCAATAAACCAGGGGACAAGTGCACTAAAGTCTGAGGTAAGTGCTTTTTCAGACCGGCCAAGCTTTTTCCTTTCAGCCTTGACGGTAAAAATGTCCTTTCCACTGATTTGTCTTGGGTGACAGAAGAGAACAAATCCAAACTTTTGTTCCCACTTCTGTTTTCCTTTAAAATTCATGGCCTCAAATGGGCCGAGACACGTCTTGGAGAGACTCTGGAACTTCCTGATTAAAGTCAACCGAACCAATCATCAGCATTTTGAGCACGGCAGCTTCTCCAACTGATGCTGAGCCTTCCAAAATCTTCCCATGAGCCAGTTAAAGAGGCGCCAGATGAATTAAAGAAACACAAGAGTTGACAGCCAGATCAAGTTAAATGTGAAAGCAGTTGGTGAGGCATCAAAGCAGCACTTCAAGACAAATGGAACACGTTTCTGTGCTGAAAGGTGCTAACCTGTGAGCTAGTTCCTACTTATTACTTGGATATTCTAAAATATCCACTCCTAAGTAGGGTGGAGAGTTGTTTGAAATGTTTTTGATTCTAATGTTGATGTGAAACTGGGCTTCAGTACCAATACCAAAACAATACTTTCTTTCAGAAACAGAAACATGTTTCTGACCCTTCTTTTCCTTTCACAGAATAAGTTCACAAATGTTTAATGTTGTCTAAACACAACTTTGCCGATATGCAGTAATATTAAATAAATAAAAATGACAAAGGTAGAGGAAACGGTTCAGTAGAATAAATTGATTTTACACATCAAAGTCTGTTTACAGATGTTGAGGAGTATCATTGCATATGTGAAAAAAAAAGGTGTCTTTTGTGGCTCCAGAGGGAGTCAATTTGCCTCAAGTGATGTCACTTGAAGAGAAGAAAGAAGTGAGCTCACCAGACCTCCGAAGCCAGCTCCTCATCTCCGTTTGAGGCTCCAGGCTACATTATTAGCAGAACACACCCGAATCTCTGTCCAGCAGTCAAGTTGCACTGTGGTTAACGTAGGCAGCAGGTTTTGACAAAGAAGAACAATACATGGAATAAAAAAGACGATATCTCTGGCTCTGCTGCACAGATTGTGATTGAGTCCAGTGTAATGCTAAATCTGATTGTTCTTTTAGAAGGGGCTTGAAAGTGACACTGAAGTAGCAAGCCTGAGTTTCTCTGGCAAGGCATTACAAAGTCTGGGAGCATTAACAACTAGCGCTCTGTCACCTTTAGTTGCAAACCTGAATCTAACAACAGCCAGGAGAGCCCTGCCAGAAGACCTTTGACTGCTTACAAATGGGTAAGGAGCTCACAAATGTAGTTTGCAGTCAGCCTTCGTTTAGATTTTGACGTTATCGGTAAAACTGTGAAATCAATTCTGAGATTGATCCATTGCCAGTAAAGGGAGGCTAAGGCAGGGGTAAAGTGGTAATGCTTCTTTGCAGACTGAAGGCTTGCTGCCGCATTTTGGACCAGCTGAAGTCGAGAAAGAGAACTCATACAGGAACAAATAAAAAAAAATTAAAATAAAATAAGTAAAGGCATGGGCTGACCTGCAAGACAAAGTACAGCTTGAAAAAACTCTACAACCTCCTTGACTTGAGCATCAACACCCTCAAGTTTCAAGCAGCAGGGTTACACCAATCGACTGGTCAGGTTATCATGGATCACATTGGGAAGGCCAAAAATAATCATCTAAAATTTTATGTTGTAGCTCTTGGAAAATTATTGAACATCTGATAAAAGATCAATAAAAAAGACTGAGAATCTGGCCAGACATTGGAAGCCGCCTTTCAGTACTTGACAGTTTTTGATACTTACGGACACATTTCCATGGGTACCAACCATAGACTGTATATAAAGATGGACGACGCGTCTCCACTTCCTCCCACTGTACAAAAGTGAAGCCAAAATATCGCAGATATGGGCGCTGCCATCTTGCGCTGGTGACGTCATTTGGAGCCAGAGTCTGTGCAGTAGTGATCAGGGAAGGAGCCGCGGTCTCGAGGTCCCGCACATACACCCGCCCGACTCGATCTGTAATCAATAATTAGTAACTGCTAACTAACAATCACCTGCTAAAGTTACCGTTACATCTCCTCTAGACGTTCCTACCGACGCACAATTCCCGAAAAGACGTCTGCAGGTGCCTCCGCGACTACTTCACTATGATTGACAGCTGTCAATCATGACGTTTCACCCTGTTTTTATAGCGTCAAATAACTAATTAAAACCAAACTTATCAGAAAAACGAACACTTGAACAAACATCAGCGTGATAAGGACGACGTAACATGACAAAAACCATCTTTGGGAAAAATTTATTTGGAGTGTACTTTGATTTTTTAGTTTGGCTCATGTCCCATCTGCCAACACGGAGGGGGCGGGATTTATGACCTATACTGGAGCCAGCCACCAGGGGGCGATCGAGGCGTTTTGGCTTCACTTTTGGGGAGCTGTCATGTCGTCCATCTTTATATACAGTCTATGGTACCAACACTCGGCCCTACTGACAACACAAAGGTCCTCCCTTGGATTACTGATATACCTAAAATCACATTACAGGAAAAGACTCTAAGTGCTCTTAAAACATAACATTAGGGATTCTTCCTTTGTACTAACTCGCCACATGTTTTATGATCTGCACACAGTCTGCTGCCAAAGTGAGAAAAAGAGCGAGAAAGTCATCCAGTATTAATTTAAACTGGTTTCAACCGGAGCGCTGTGATGCCAGAGGGNAGGACGACGTAACATGACAAAAACCATCTTTGGGAAAAATTTATTTGGAGTGTACTTTGATTTTTTAGTTTGGCTCATGTCCCATCTGCCAACACGGAGGGGGCGGGATTTATGACCTATACTGGAGCCAGCCACCAGGGGGCGATCGAGGCGTTTTGGCTTCACTTTTGG
>NTHP01000007.1:3354777-3388987 GCA_003416845.1 Oplegnathus fasciatus
CAGTCTGCTGCCAAAGTGAGAAAAAGAGCGAGAAAGTCATCCAGTATTAATTTAAACTGGTTTCAACCGGAGCGCTGTGATGCCAGAGGGAGAACGAGGGGATGACAGGGAGGAAATAGAAAGAGGACTACATGACATTGAGACAACAAGAGAGAGAATGATTGGGGGACGTGCTCGAACAGAAGAGCAGAGATACGAGAGATACGAGCCAGACATCAATGGACCAAACCAAGCGAGCCAAGTGTGTGTGTGTGTGTGTGTGTGTGTGTGTCAGAGGTGGCGTGGTGGAGTTCAGGGGCAGTTCAGCTCTACCCTGGAGTGCAGCAGCAGCGGTGACTTTAAACCAAGTTAATAGAAAAAAGAAGAAGAAAAAATGAGATCAGAACAAAGTCCGCAGAGACACAGAGGGAACGAGAGGAGGAGAGAAAAGAGGAATGACTAATGACCGGACGGTAAATATGGTTCTCATCTGTGAGCTCTTCCATTAATAAAACATTAGACTGTCTCTACAGAATGTTACTTTTCATCTATAATTATGTCTCCGCTCCCCACACTCTAGTAGATCTACAGATGGAAGCCCTCCATTTGAGAAGCCATTACAGTCCCTTTACTCTTCTAAAATCGCCCCTTTTCTCTGCACAGATTTGAATGGCCGTTGTGTTCAGGTGTTTGAGGTGAGAGGGAGAGAAGGAATAATGATCAGGGTGATTGAAGCTGGAAGGGCTGGGAGATGAGATTGTGTATACAATTTAAGCACGTAGAGAGCGAGAAACTGAGGGAGAGCGTACATTTCTGCCCGCATTGCAAACAAAGACGGTAAATACAGGTATTATCTGTTATCTGCAGGCAGAGTGACAGCTGATTGCAGAGCTGGAAGGTGGAAGTTTTTCCCAGAGATTATAGAACAAGACTAAGATGAGTCAAAAGCCATGCGCACACATTTGCGAGGCTGTAATGCTCATTGTGGAGAAAATCACATTTTAAAATGGCTAAAAGTTGTAGTTCACGGGTTGTTTTTGATCTTTAGCAGTAGTGGTAAAGTAAATGTAAAAAACGGTGGTTTTGGCAGTTAACCAAAGTATTAGAATTTGAAATTTTGACCTGACGATGGCACTAAATAAATAAAAAGGCAGTCAGTCAACGTCTTTACAAAATGAATGCCAATACATGACATAATAGTTGAGATATTTCACTGAATAACTGAAAATTTTGACCTGCCTGTGGGGCAGAGAACTCGACCTCTAGGGACCATGAGTGTCCAACAGAATGTCTAATAACTATCCATCCAGTATTTCACAGTCACGCTGCCAGTTTGGCTACGAATATAGATGCCGTGTCTGTGATGTTTCTGATAGAGCCTGACTGAGACCAATATCAATAGTTGAGAGTAAAAAAAAGTCTTCTGTGTGTGTGTGTGTATGTGTAATATAAATAAATAAATAAATAAATAAATAAATACATAAGGCAGGCTGGCCCCCAAACAAGTCTGTCCTTAAACCCCTTAAAGCTCACTGAGCCACTCGAACAGGCCTTTAATGCTTTCAGAAAGAGTTCATATTAATGTCGTTCATGTGAAAATGAGCGTGTTAAAACACAGTCGCGCTACTTGCTGATTAATGCATTAATTAGTAGAATTAACGAGCATGTTAGCATAACTGGTTATGTTTAATAAATGATGGTGATTCTGTGAGGACATCAGTCAGCTCCATAGTGTGAAAACAGCTGAGAGTCATTAAATTTCCATAAAGACGTCTTGTCTCTGTGTGACAGAGGGAATAATGACACCGAGTCAGTCAGCGGAGCAAACACACACACACACACACACCTGCCTACATACATGCATCAGTGTAAAGCCACGCAGCGTGACCAGGAAAAGGCAAGGTAAGGAATTCCAAAAGGCCAACAGGAAAATGTTTCCACTCAAATTACAAACGTGGCGGCAACAAGGAACAATGGATGAAGAGCAACAGAGGAGGGAGGGGAAATAAAGAAATCAGTCAGGAGGAGCAAAACGCTGACCTTCAAAAGCAAATGAATGTGTAAAGAATGTGTAACACAGCACCATCCGCCATCAGGCATCAGTTGTGTCGACGCTTTGGTTTTCGCAAACACACACACACACACACACACTGATTCAACTGACACTGCAGAACTGTCACCGGGAGGCTCCCACAACCTGCAGCATCTACAACTCAGTTTCCCATGTTTCCTGACCCACAAGTCAGAACAAACAGCTAAACTAAATCTACTATAATGACAAAGATGAAAAAAGATGAAGATAAATAAATGGTTGGGAAACAAACACAATCTGAACCTCGTGATTAATGAAGGTGTGATGAAGTAAAACATGAGGTGGCTCTGTGAAAAAGCCACTTGTGAGATGATAGATGATGAAAATGGATTTTTTAGATGCTCGGTAGAAATGAATAATGGTTATCACGTTGAAAATGATGCATTTTGTTTGTTTTTCTGTTCTACTTCAGAATAATTCAGCAGAGAAAATCCACACCACTCTCCCTAATTACAGGCCTCTCATGCTGTTCTACCGAGCTGTACAACAGCAGCGTAACTGCAAACATTTTTTGTCAAAGTAAAAGAAAATCACAGGTCTAATAGTCTAACAGCATTATTAGTGACGCCAGTGTCCCATTTAGGTTGACCAGTAAGCCAATGTGCACAATGCTAGGGCCCGAAAATCAGAAAAGAGAAATGTATTTAAAAATAAGTGTAGTTATTAATGTTAATAGTTAAACCGGTGTTGGAAAACAGACTTACTGCGGCATGCGTGGCAGACTGGGGATGACTGATGTACCTGAAAGTACACTGGCCCAAAGCTGGGCTGACTGCTGCTAACCGGAGATGATCCCACAAAGATGATCCCCCCAAAACTTAACCAAAACTGGCGGCCATATAAGGGGCCAGAGCTGTCGCACATGTGGTCCTGCAGTCCCAGAACCAAGACCCCAGCATCAGCAGTGGGCTGTGGGGCAATTTTGGTGCAGTGGCCACAGTCGGTATTGATGTCACATGATGCCCACAGTCATTACAAATGAGAATCTTTGTGTTATTTGATTTGAGCCTTTAGGTCCAATAAAAATTCAAAAATTCAAAAAGTCTTGAAGAGCCGTATAATTAAATTATTTTCATGCAATTCATGTGTGCACGGAGAAGGAGTAACTTAACCAGAGAAGGGCTTCAATGCACATTCTCTGTGGGCCCAAAAACATGACAGCCGAAGGAAGCCTGAAAAAGGGAAATAAAATTATATCTCCAATGAAATAAATAAAAACAATGATACAATTGAATTGGAAAAAAATCATCAAATTATTGTTTAATTATTATTGTTTATTACTTTTATTTTCCATCTCCATCTTGAACACCATGTGTAAGCTGGTTTGAATTATGCGGAAGGCATGCACATTCTCATCACACATTCTTCTTTTATAAACACCAGTTTGGGCGTGGTAGAAGGCAAAAGCATGGTTTTTGTGGTTCAATTCCCAGTTGTGTTACCTCTAACTTGTTCCAACAAACGCAATAATAATGGATAAATGGGTGGGAAGCCAGTGAGGGATCACATCCTTTTTGGTTTGAAGAAATCTGCAAAAAATAAATAAAATAATCTAAAAAAACAAGCAATAGGCTGTAGCTGTGAGCGTAAGTATGAATTATGTTATAAATTAATCCATCGGCTCAAAAGTGACACCAAACGGCCCACAATCATAGATCACTGCTTTAGTTTTATCTGAACATCCTGACAGATCACGAGGGCAGAAATCCGCCTCAGGCCGGTGATTTGTCATTTCAGTCATCAAACGAAGGCTCCTTCCACTCCAGCCTGCAGTCACTCTCCGCTCCACACACACAAACCGTCTGTGTAAACTCAGGCCTGTGTGTTTAACCTCAGCTGCCTCCACAACCACACACATGTGTGGGGTCGCCATGGCAAAAGGTGTCCCGCGTAAGCAAACACACTTTCACTGTGTTCGTGTGTGTTCTCACGTATTGGATGACCTGCTGGAAGGACTTGAAACGCTTTCATGTCACAGTGGAGGGCAGCAGCAGATAAATGTTTAGAGGATGATATAAGCTGAGGTGTGTGTGCGTGTGCGTGTGTAGGCATACTGCTGAAGTATCGTTCAGTTTTCTGCCTGTTTTCGAGGACCTGAGCAGATTTTTTTCTCTGTGAAGATGAAAGCCGACAGGAAGAAGAAAACAGGGTTTGACCCGTGGGCTCGATGTGGGCAGAAGAGGACAAACTGCAGCTCAAGACAAACGCTGGCCTCCTTTTCCTTCTGCACACAGCATCTCTTTTTTTTTTTTCTAACAATGAACCAAAACTGTTCCTCTAGTCAAAATCTATACAGAGAAACTACAGAGTCAGGATTTCATAGAAGGTATTCTCCATCAGTGTGCCTTGCCTGTACATCTAGGTTAATATCAGCTGTGTTAATATATGAGCCTTTTCTTCCACTAATCATCAGAATAACAGGCAAACATAATAGAAGTGCCTCTTGAAAACACCTCCGTCTGAATTAAGCAGCCCATTCTGAAAGAAAGAGGTAGTTTACAGCATGTAGAATCGAATGGAAAGATGAAAATTACTTTTCTGGGGGTGTCTGACTAGGATTGACATTTCTAGGTGTGATTGTACCCTACAAATCAATTTTTGGTCATGTACAAGTGAATCTTAAGTGACTGATATACTGTAAATCTTCTGCAAATTAAATACTGTTCATATTTTTTCATAACGTTCGAACTCCATGCCAAGAGAGGCATCAATGATCTATAAAGGGTTTTAGATTTAGCCTCTGTCCCTACACACCTCTGGTGGAGTCTCTTTTCACCTCAAAAGCCCTCCAGTTGGCACCACATAATCCCAACTGGTTTCTGTGGCTCACGAACACACACACACTCTTTGTTTCTCTGTACCAGTGGTGCCAAGCACTACGATGCTCTTCTCGTCAGCGCAAATACTAAAACAATGGCTCCATAGAGAACAGAGGCTTGGTTTATGGACGGTGGATATGTGTGTGTGTGAGTGCATGAGTGTAGCTCTGTTAGGTCTGAACCCTCTAAATCTGCTGCTCTGTATGACTTTTACAGCCCGATTCACCACTTCCCACACTTCTCCTTGATGCCTAAAACAGTCTGTTAAGTGCTCATGATCACCTGTATGAGCTGCACTCACCATAAGATGCAGTGCAGAGACAAAGTGTAGCACAGGTACATCACCAACATGCGGCAGGTAGCAGGCAGGCATCTTTGTTATATTTTATTCTCAAACCTGACAGCCCCATCTGACAGCTGACATTCAGTCTTCCAGCAAAGATCATGGTACAAAATTTAAGTTGACGGTGAACAGCCGTGGGCCCCATTTCCCAAAAGCATCTTGAGGCTAAGATCAAAATTAAATTTATGAAATTTTGAGCACAGCAGCATTCGAGTTAAATTCGAGAAAAAAAACACATTTGGAAGATGAACGCGCTTTCAAGTGTCAGCACAGAAATTGAAAGAACAGTCACAAAAAGCTTAAACGTGAAGAGCCGTTGCTAAAAAAAACTAGATAACAAGAAGTTAGTAGTTCACTCAACAAAAACCTGTTTAGTCACACAGTGAATGAGACAGAGGATACTAACAGTCCGCCACAAAACATATTGGTGTATACTGTTAACTCTGCCAAGAAAAACGTGAAATACTACAAACTCATCACATCTCATCTCATCACCTGAAGCGTCAACATCCCATTCAGCACGCAGACTGCAAGCTCTTACAGTCCCACACACCAGCAACCAGAACAAGAAAACGTTCATGTTTGACATTTCAGAAGCTACTTTCTGGATTTCTATGAAACTTGATGTGACTTGTGTGACAGGTCAAATATTCAACACAATGAATATATGATACATATGTTTTCTGAGCATATTCCTGAAGATGAATCCTCATGATGTGGTGATCCCATGACCTTAACAGCTTTTACATTATTTAGTTCCAGAGGATCTTCAATGACTTGCAACCCCTAGAGGGAGCTAGTGAAGCCTACTTTACTTATGCTTCAATTGTTTTACTGTTGATATTTAGTGGTGATGTTTTTGTGCACTCCTGTCTTCTGTTTCTCTCTCTCTGACAGCATTAATGTTAACAGCTCCGCCAATTAGCTCTACACTTGGAAGAGAGAGCAAAACCTCCGCTCTGCTCTGTAACCTTTGGGTCCAGAGTGTAGTACGCAGCCACCACTAAGAAATCAGAAATCATTTCTAGTGGTGGCAACAAAGTTGTTTGTCTTTGGCTTAAAGCTGAGAGTTAAATGATGGACTGAGAAACTACAAAAGAGAGAAAAAAGTAGAAAAATGAACTGTTGCTTGCAGGTCATTTTGACTGTTTACTACTCTAAGCTTTATTCCACTGCTGGTGAGGGGTAAAAACAAACATTTAAGTGCAAGCATGAATAATCAACAGACAAAAGATGTTTTCACAACCTTTCACATATGCAGATCTTCTTTATTAAGACATTATGTGAAAATGTGCTGTAATAGCCCTTATAAACTGCTCATTAATGCCAACATTGCAGTAACTTGCAGCTGCATAAATGTAATGTGTCAAACCCCTGTAATGCATGACTGCCTCTGAGACAAAAACGAGCTGCTTAAATTATTTTTACAACGCCTCCGACTGCTGAAATTAAAGCGGTCAAATGACTTGTACCCGAGTCTATCGGGAGACTTCAGGGGGCATTAAAATGCAGGGAGGAGGAGGAGGAGGTCGTAAAAAGCAGTGTGGTTTTATAGGTGCCCATAAACAGGCTGCGGGACGGGGGGGATACGGGAGAGAAAGCAGATCTCCCCTGGTCAGAGCGATTTCTTTCACCCCTTCATTCCTTTTTAAACATAAAATCTGGTCCCGAGTCACTGCACACGAACCAGGGAGGAAGAGGATTTACAGGCAGAGTCTCAGCTCCTGACGGCTTCCTGTATATCGTCTAACTCTGCAGGAGGAGCAGGAATGCCCCTCTTGAACAAAGCAACACGTCAGTTGTTCAGTCCCTGTTATTTGCTTTATCGCTTCAAACAGGTTTGCTTTTTTCAAAGTTGTCCATAGTATACTATTAGACTAAATATCTTTGGGTTTTGTTGGATAGAAAAAACTAGCAATATGAGTATGTCAGCTTGGGCTTCACATGATCTTCATCAGCTGATGTAGTTTTGCCCAGTAGTGCTTTCACTTCCCATCTACATTCCATTAAAAGCAGAGGTTCAAAATCATTTGAACATCTATAATTGCACGGCAACCTGGCAAACTCCATCTGCTGATGAAGATCATGTGATGTAACTGAAAGCTCCAGAACAGCTGCTGAATGGACCTTGTGGTGGGAATTTGTTCTCAACTGCTGTTTCTGAGGTCAAGAATGAACTTTGAGCCTCAGAGACGTGTTTAGTTTTACTGTTTTACGATCAGCTAAGATAAGAAAGGAGGATGAAGAAAAGAAAGGGTCCAAAAGCAAGACAGAAAGAAAGCAAAGAAGAAACAAAGAAAATATTTTAGTTTTCCTTTCTTACATTTTGTTTTCCAGCTGAAAACTCGTTTGATTTTTTCCACAGAAATAAAAATCAATAAGGCCTGTTTATGTCTTGTGGGTGTGTACGTGTTGTTGTGTGCTTATTCTTTTACTGCTGACAAGTAAATCCTCCTCAGCTCAGGAGGAGAAGCCTCTCGGCTCAGTGCAGTGATTCCAAGGCCAATTAGGCAGCCAGTAAAATAAAAGCTTTATTGACAACAGCTCTCCCTGACGGTCCGCCTCGCTGAGCCTCCTGCAGCTCTCCACTCTATGACCTGAACCTCTCACAGATGTATTCCCAGAACTTCAGGCTGCAGACTGGACGTGCAATTTAACAGACTGTACGGGTGGGTCACCGCCGTGCAGCATCAAAGAATTAAAGCGCTGCATCCTCGCGGTCTCCCAGGATCCTCTGCTCCTGTTTTATTCATGGCCGTTTGCCCTGTTTATTTGTATCACCTTCTCCTTTCACTGAACGACTCAGCAGCTTCACCCTAGTCATCAATTTAACACAGGCGCTGTGTGGACCTCCATAATTGACTTTCAAAACAGGGACAATAAATCTCACCTCCTCCACAAACAATAGCACTTCAGAGATTAAAGACATTAGCATGCAGCGATGGGAAAAAATAGAATACTCGAGTGCTTTTATTGTAGTATAAAAAGGGAGTATAGCAACAAAAAAAATATTTAAAAAATAAAAAAATACTCCTTTACAAGTCAAACTTGTGATTTGAAATGTTTTGCTTTCAAAGTATTAGCAGTAAAATGTGCACAAATATCTACAGTAAAAGTACTTATTGTGAAGAAGAGTGGATGAAAATGTTATATCTACAAATATCGGGATTTTCATACTTTCAGATCAGCTTGGAAGAAAAAAGAAAAATGAAGAAAAATGAAAAAATATGTATCATTGAGCTGAAAAAAGGCTTTTATTTTGGAGGTACATGGTTTTGTATAAATCACACCGTCTGGTTGGCAGCCTACAACAGCTTCTCATCATTCACCACATCTCTTGTCTGTTTTCCTCTAAACTATTATCTGCTGTTGTCACTCGAGAAAGGGTCGAACGACTGTAATGTTGTTGGTGTTTAAAAACTGAGCTCTGTTAGTGAGATGTTTGGGCAGATTGAGGTTAGATGACTGTCTGGCTGTGTGAATTAGTGAATTGGTTGAAAAATAATACATGAAAAATCTTGCATCTTGTTTATTAAAGTGCAAAAAAGAAGTTGGACTGAGTGCAGGAATTTACCACCAGTATCCCGTTCTGATATTATACTGTATGTTCACCTTCCTGCACTTTACAAGGCTGTACTATTTGTTTATCTACTGTGTGTGACTTTTTGATTGGCAGTGTGTTTTCTGAGTGATTGTGTGTGTGTGTGTGTGTCTGTGATGGAGGTTGTATTGACAGAGTAAACTGTGGCCACAGCAGTTCGTTAAGACGCTTGTTACGACACCCTAATTGGTATGCAACCCTGGCGTCACGCCGCACGGAGTCGCAGTGAGGGAGGCCAACCAACGCACTGCACCGCAAAGCACTGCAATGCTGACTTTAAAGCAGGAAGCGAGGCATCAGTGTGTCTGTGTGGATGTGTGTGTGTGTGTGTGTGTGTGTGTGTCCCAAAAATCTTTTTCTTAAATTAAGTTTTTTTTTTTAAAAACGCCAACAAAATGAGATTATTTCAACCTGTTTACAATAAAAATGGTTTTAACAATTTTGGAAGTGAGATTTCTGAATATAAAAGCAGACTAAATGACTTGTTCAGATGGAGGACTGAAGGAGAGAATGAAATCAAAGACAGAGAGGAAGAAAGAAGCAGCCAAAGGATGTTCTGCCAATTCACAACTCCACATTTCCACATGGGTGACACATGTCATCTCCAGCAGAGGGAAAAAAACACTGAAACACACACACACACACACACACAAACACAAAGAAGGTCAGTTAACAAGGGGTCACATAAATATCTGTGACAAGGACTCTGTGAGTCCCCACATACAGAACAGTGGAGATCATAAAAATAAGAAGAATGTGGTGCTGCGTCACGTATAAATATGAATTACGTCTGTGACAGCTTCAAAAGACAAAACTAATTCTTAAGTCCTACTATACACAATATGTCACTCTTTCTCAAATTCAGCCTTCAAGACTCATTTTTCTGTGGTTGACATACAGTACTTCCACTTGTATCGGTATACTGAATCAAGAATGAAGCAGAAATGCTCTAACAAGTGAAATAATACAGATTTTTTCATTCTCGTTGTCTTAGCAGCAGTCGGACCAGCTGATTCTAATTCTAATGCAGTTTCCGGTCCTTATCAAGACCTTGTTCGGATTTCAATATGTAAGAAAACCCAAATCTCCCTCTCTGCATCTAATTGCTTTTTGATTATTTCTCTGTAAAACTATACTTTTTCCTCTTATTAAGCTCAGCAGGTCCTAAATTTGTCACTGAAATGTTGTTTTTCAGATTCGTAACCTTGGTTACTTATTATTTGATCAGATAGATCCTCATTTAAATCATCATTTTCTGCATTACATTTTAAACTGGGCCCCAGTACCAAAAACAAGACAGAAAGGTCCACTAACAGGAACACAACAAAGCTTCCGTCCCTCACCTTGTCTCGCTGCATCTTCACACTGAGACATAAAGACATCATGGCTAAATCTCTTGAGGATAACAACACTCACACCTCAGTGCCTCCTCTCTTCACCGTACAGCATTTATACACTCACTCACACTGAAGGCCATTAGAGTCCAACCAAAGAGTCGAGCTAAATATAAATCCACCAATAAGGCCGTTTAGCCCGGTTACAGTAGCTTGTTAGGCCGATGCTGCGATCATCGATCTCCTGAACTCATCACACAGCAGCGAGCACAGAGCTGATCACAGGCTGTCGACGCTAACGCACACCTCGGTCGAACACACACACTTCCACACTCGTCGTTACAAAATCACTGTGCAAGGCTGGCAATTACTGGTCTGTGTGTTTTTCTGCGGTCCCTCCCGTTTCTCTCTTTCTCTCATTGTGTTTGATCTCCCAGTCATTACCAAGTGCAGCGGCGTTTCATCACCTCCCTGATCACATTGATCCGCTGCCCCGCTCAGCACCGACGCACCTCTGAAGACACGGAGACACTCAAACTGCCAGGTGCTCAATTAAAAACTGTGATTGCTATTGACAACCTCTGTTTGATATGTATGCGTGTGTGTCAGGTGAACAAAGATGTGCTCTTTGTTCAGCCTCACCTCCTATGATTCATCTACATGTTATCAGTTTGTGGATCAACGTAATGATGCCTTAATTTATGTTTTATCTTTATCTTCTTTACCTAAATGTATCCTCAGTACAGTATATCAGTTAGAACTTCCATATTATGTGTAGAAAGAAAGCTCACCACTAGTATGTTTTAATTGCATGCTTTTCCTTCATTATCCGTTACATTAATAGAAAATGCCATTTTGTACACCATTGGTCCATATTTTCTACATTGCCGCTTATTTATCAGCTCTTTATTAGTTCTTCTTTGCCGTTCTTTAGATCACTGCTAAGCCACTGTCAATGAAACTCAACACCTCCTGTGCAGAATTTAAAGCCGTCCAGTGGATCAAATGGCATAATTCCTCCCTTTCCTTCTATCTTTGTGAGGACCTATTTGAGTTTTAGACATTCAGAGTGAGGACTTTCTTTTTTTTTTTTTTAAATGCTGAGTGTTTAGACTTGGTTTTAAGGTTCAGGTTAGAGAGCGGTCATACAAAGAACACAATGACCTGAATTCAGGTCTCTCAGTTCTTGTCCAAAACTAAATCTCTCCGCGGTGATGAAATGGAGGATGTTGTGTTTTTACATTTGTTTTACTTGACCAAGTTCTTTTGATCAAAGCCTCTGGGCAGAACGTACCAATGATGTCTAGTCTTCTGGTTTACATCTAATTGCATCCCTCATTTACATAAAAGAGGAACAGAGCGTAGCGAGCTACAGGGCTCATCTGCAGATAAAAGACGCGGGCTGCCTTATCACAGGAGCGCAGTGCGCTGCATGTGATTAGCCCGTAAGATTCAGCATGAACTCTGATTACCTTAACATTTCTCCCATATACCTGTAGGTAGATAGTGACAGGGAGACCATCAGGGATTCATTAGCTTACTGTCATAATTAATGTTGTATGGAGCCGGCAAACAGTTCCCCTCAGGGAAGGGCAAGGCGTCAGGTTGGGAAATGTAGGAGGGTGTTCACAATCGCACGGTGTCAAGATAATGTTACACATTGATTGGTGCTATGAGCCCTGTTAGACCTATTAGGTATCACACCTGATTTAATCAGCGAGGCTGCTGGGAGGGAGCTGAACTGTTCAGGACAACAAGAAAAAAAGAGTAGAGGGAAGACAGAGGGAGGAGAGGAAGAGAAACAAAGGATGTGGAGGTAAAGAGTAAGGAAACCAGGCCACAGGGAAACATGTTGCTCAACTTTAGGCGAGAACCACCAAGTTATTTTCCAACTCTGTCCTCTACTAACTTCATAATTTCAAAACAGAGCCAATCGCAGGTAAGACAACATTCCCTCATAGAGCAGTGAGTGAATGTCATGGATTCACTGTTGCACTTCATTTGCTAGGAATCAGTAGCTGCCAAGGTTTCAGTTCTGCCTCATAAATCAGGTTTCTTTACATGTTCTGAGACTTTAAAGCACAATGGGAGTGCTGCCAAACCTGACCAACGTAGTTCCGGTTTGTGCCGGTTCGGCAGGGTTTCTGCACTATTCAGTCAGCAAATGCAATGACACGTGCTGCTTGTGGTGACCTGAAACCACGACCTGTGTGGCAAGAACAGCATGACGAACAAATGATAAACATATATCGTTTAAAGGGACTTGGCATGGGTGAATGCAGATGGACAAATGAATTTGCTGTAAATTATGAAGTCATTTCAATATGTTGTTCGACGTGCGAGCGTTAAAGCTGCTTCAGCCGCTTCATACTGCTGTTTGGTCATCAACTGATGTTGATTCAACATCAAACCTTGAAGGGTATTTTTCTAATTTTATTACAAATTGTGTGTCATAGATTACTTTACTGTGTTACAGCACACTAGTGCTTTTTTGTTCAGTTTCACTAAAATCATTTGGTTTTCAGGCCTCCACACCCACCCAAACAGTTTGAATTCTATATGTAATGCAGTGAGTGTGAGCATATGACTTCATCTGAACTGACCAATGATCCCTGATCAATCCTGTTCCCATAAATATATAAAACCCTCAGCATTGTTGCTCCAAACAGAGTGCTGAGACAGAGCAGGGCGTGCCTGAGTGTCAGCGGTGATGGAGGCTGCAGATCAGTTAGCTTCCCTCTGCACAAGCCTCCCTGTGCTGCTGCTGCTGCTGCTGCTGCTGCTACACCGCTACTGCTACTAGTGATTTGTGACTGCAGGAATTTGGCCAGTTAATCAATTATTCAGGACAAATACAACCTTGTGTGGCTGCAGGATGCTGGATAGATGGATGGATGGATGGATGGATGGATGGATGGAGGAGGGGAAAGAGAGACAAGTGGCTCAGCTAGCACTCAGGCATCAGCACAGCGAGCAGGGACATATGGAAATGAGAACAATATTTACCCAAGCCTAGAGTGGTATGGATGTTATTTATATAAGCCGGACCGAACCCACTCCCATAAAACAGACGAGCAGCCAGACAATTAAAGAGAGCAGAGAGGCGGCAGAGGAAGGAGAGGAGAGAACATTGCTCAGCGCCTGACCTATTTAGCACATGAAGAGCCATAAACACAGTAGATCTGAATTCACTCTGCAGCAGACAGCCGGGGCTAAAACAGAGCTAACCACCCCGACCCTGTAAAAACACTAATCAAAGCCTGCAGGGTTCAGAATAGCTTTATAAGTGGGGCAGCCTGTTTCACAATGCTTTTTACATTTTGGGCTTAAGTCCCTCTCATCCTCGTTACCGCCTGTTTCTGCTCAGTCCTAAATAAATCATCAAAAATCCAGCTGAATGGATACACACAGCTTGCACGCTCGTGTACAGTCTTCTTCCAAGAGATACTGTCAGAGGTTATAAATATGAACACTGATTCAATCTTAAGGCAAAGCAGTCCACATATACAGTGAAAAGATCTACTGAATCGCACTGGGAGCCGATAGAGAGCCACAACATGTCTGAATGTGTCTGAGAACTGCAGAGCCAATAAGAAATATGATCATTGATCTGCTGCTCTCAGAGTTCATATGCAGCAATTTATGGAGTACAGGAATCCAAACATTTAGAGGATTGGCATTTAAAGGATCATTCTGGTTTATTAAAACCGTTTTGGCCATCATTTCTATTAGTAAAGTCAACACTGTACTCATCAAGTTCATTGCTGAGATCTAGGAGCGTGACAACATCACTAAAAAGCAAGAGACAAGAAACAGGAGCAGTCAGGCGATCAGACAGGTAGTATTCAAGAATGGGCTGCAACGATTATTTTCATTATCGATTCATCTGCAGATTATTTTCTCGATTCATCGATTAATCATTTGCTCAATAAATTGTCAGAAAATCCCATTACAATGTCCTACAGCACGAGACAATGTAAGGAAACTGAGCAATGGTCCAAAAACCAAAAACCCAAAGATACGAGATAATGCAAATAAAAGCGGCAAATCCTCACAACTAAACTGGAACCAGGTAACATTCAGCATTTAATGATCATTGTCGATTGATTAATTGTTTCAGCTCTGAATCAATAGCAATTTAGTCAAACAAACAAAGAGAAAAAACAATGGTGAACAACAATAACAGGTAATTATTATCCAACACTTTGACTTATACCTACCATACTTGCCATGCTCGTGTGCAGTGATAACTTAGTGCGTACAATGTCATTATAACTGATAGATGAGATGGTCAAAGCTATTAAAACATGACACAAGTTGTAATAAATGGGAATACCCCAAGCCCAGCTTGCTTCCACAGGATACTGTCTTAGAAAGATTAACTCACCCAGTATGGCCTAAACCCAGAGAAGAGGAGATACTTAGGCCCAGTAGGTTTCATGCAGGGCTGGGGGTTTGGCTGGACTGGAGCTGGAGGATCAGGGTAGATCAGCTCAGCAGCCGCACAGCTGCAGGTTATCAGCCGATCAGAAGCCTGATGTGACGGGCCTGCAGGCTGTGAGCCTATGAGGTGTACACTATGTACTACTATTGACAGTGCTTATATTTGTGGTTTGTATTCAAGAGGTACATAAAAGGGTCGTTTTACATTTGCTCACTTCCTTCTAGTGGTATCTACAGATGGTTTTGGTTTTATTTGTTCAGCTTTTGAGAAATGTACCTCTGAGATTTCTTTCATTTCTCAAGGCTGTGAGCATCTTAGATACAATTCCATTCACCTCCACTGTACTTTCCAAGGCTGAGATCTCAAAACCTGGACGAATAAAACCAAAACTATCTGCGTGAATAAATACCGTCACAGGAAAGTGAGAAAATGTGTTTCTTGCTGAACCAACCTTCAACTGTTGCAAAGTACATTTCATCTGATTTGAGCTCCCTCACTTCTGCTGTGCACTGCATTATGGAATAAGCCTGTTAAGACCAAACTCAAGCATTTTATAATTCTAGTATACACTAAAAGTACACTTAATGTTGTCATTTTCAGGGTAAATGCACAACATACTCAACAGACCTGAGACTACAGACTCCCAGAGTCCCATGCACAAAAATTGCAAGCACTGCTTACGCACAGATTGTAAATAGCAGCAGTGACATGTTTCACAAGTGTTGCTCGCAAGTTGCAGGCAAATCGGTGAATCCTACAGGCTTCCTGCATGCTAGTGCATGGCTATGAAGTATGGTGTTTGTCATAATTAGTGGAACGTATCAATATTAATGTCGCAAATCGCAGCATGTATGTTGCACGTTTGCTAAAATGGGCCCCAGGATGGCGGCGAAGGCACACAAGGCAACCACCTCGGATCTGGAACTTTCCTGGACCACCCTGACACACACAAAGCTTCAGTGCCAGTGTAATGGTTTTGTGAAGGTGTAAAGGTGATCGGGATACAGAGGGGGTCCCTCGAAGTAAAATCTCACCTTTGGTCCTAGAAACACTTGGTCTGGCCCTGATGGGCCTACATACTGTACAACCACAGACAGAATGGACAGTAAGATCTGGCCTGCAGACTTCTGAGCTGGACTTTTCATTTCGAGCTGTTTGTACATCTTCAACCCAGAACTCAAGTTCATGTTGCACTGCAATTTTGTACTCAGATCAAGCCAGGAACAAATTTTACCTACCAACTCAAGCAAGCAGTCTTCAAAATCTGTAAATCAAATGTTTTTGGGTGCAAACACCACAACATGCTTGATAGCAACTGAACCAGACAGTCGATACCACACACTCACACACAAAACACTGTCTGAGCAGAGCAGCTCACACACATAATGTGCCAGACACATATTGAAGTCCAACATCAGGTTTTACAGCCAAAACTGGCAAAATGTTTTTGTTTCGTTAATGTGGATTTCATGAAAAGCACGGTCCTGTTGATTACAAACCAACTGATAAGCCATCGAAAAGATCCAAACAGAGAACCCAAACATCCACATCATGTGTTCGATTCTGCTGGGGCAGCACTCACCTGAAGCAGCACCTGCTCCAGGAGGCTGAGCCCCCACAGCGGTCTGTGGCCCGCCGGGGGTCGGTGGTACAGGCCTGGGCCAGGATTTAGCCGCAGGAGGGCCGACCCTCACCACCCCGACGTACTCCACAAAAGTCCCTGGAAAGTCTCCCTTCTCCTTGGTCCTCTCGTTGGTGCCGTGCAGCCAGCCTTTGGGGCTCCGCTCGTCCCCGTCCTGGTACTCCAGCCCCGGCACCGCCATTAGCGAGGCCTTGGGGACGGTGAGCAGGTCACCCGGCTGGAGGCTGATGTCATCACCGCGCTCTCGCTTGTACTCAAAGAGAGCCCGATACTGGAAACTGTCAGATGCCATGGCAACAGGAGTTCATAGGGCGTTTCTAAAGCCAAAAATACAGATGTTGCCTGAGATTGTTGCGTTAAAAGTGAAATCAACGTCTTGAAAAATACCAAACGGAAACTCTGCTCAAAATCCCTGAGGTGAAACTGGAACTCAACCTAAACCTGGGAAACCTGTACTGGTGCCTGAGGTTTGCTGTGTCGTGTTTACTTGGATGACGATGATGATAAAAATCTGATCCCTGAGGTTGAATTTGACACCTTTTTGAGTCCTACAACCCCCTGAAGAGCAGGTCCAGCCTTCTTAATCCAAAAATATAAGTCATCCAAGTGCAATGAAACTGAACTGATCAGTCAGCTGGTCTTTGCTTTAATACTGCAGATTTGGTTAAATATCCATGCATTTCTTTAAAAATCCACAGTATGAATCCACCCGTCAGTCACAGCTGTCCAGTCTGAGGCCTGCAGGCTTTTGTGATCCAAGTGGACTGACAGACTAACCAGCCACCGCACTGTGGCTGTGATGGGAACAGAAAAAGAGGAGGAGGAGGAGGAGGTGGTGGAGGGGGGAGGCCGGGTGGTCTAGAAACTGGAGGGTGGCACAGTTTTGTAGGACGGGGCGACCTCCAGACGATGCCCCAAAGCTTCTGCAGGTTCTTCTGATGTTAATGAGAAAGTGTACAGAGCCTACGCTGAGTCTACTGTCAAGTCAGACATCCACACACACACACACTTCTACACACTCACACACATACACACACACCTGAGGAAATCCACTGCAGTGCAGAATTTGGCTTCTTATTCGGAGCGCCCCTGTGTGCACTCTCCTGTATGAAATCCTGCTGCTTCGCCCTCCCCGTCTGTGCAGCCTCCTGATGAAGACAGATGCTCCTGCAAACTTGAAATGAAGTTAGAGGGTTAACATCACACACTTTAATCCAGTTATCAGGATTTAAGTGCAAGAACATACTGATATAGCTCAGACCTGCAAGTGTTTTTGCATGACAGAGACACATTTATGGCAAAGCATGATCAGAGCATCAGTAGAAGTCAATAAAAAGGATGAAAACTTGAGAATAGTATGATGAAAATATTCCTCTCCACTGGGCTGACAAAGAGGCGCTGAGACTATCAGTTACAACAAGCGTGACTCGGCGAATATGAACTTCAGACAGCCAGCGTGCCCGACTAAACTCGCCCTGCGCCAGTCTGCCATGCTGTCTACTGCCCGCAAAACACGCCAAAAACTCACCGCTCAAACTGCACGGACGAGCTCTTGTCCTCCACCGACGTCCCGGAGCGCGAACTGTCCGCGTCGACACTACCTGCACCCCGCAGTGCGAGCCCAGACATCCGTGAAGCCCGTCAGGATAGATGGATGGCGTGGCTGGTCCAGCAGACAGGCAGCCTGCTCGGTGCTGTAGCGAGCGGCAGTGCTGATGTCAGTAAACCCCTCCCTCCTCCTCCCCCTCCTCCTCCTCCTCCTCCTCCTGCTGCTGTCTGCAAATTATGCCAGCGAGCGGCGGCGGAGACGGGACGGGTCGGTGTGGCGCACCGCCGCTGCAGCTGCAGCAAAACATCGCGTGACCCGGTTATGATGATCTTAGTGTCTGCTGCATTTGCGATGTCGTCTTTTAATCCGATTTGGTGTTACTGTATTACAGAGGCACGAGGATGGGTGGGAGTATTGGATGTTCAGAAGCTGCAGAGAGGTGATGAATTATGTAACAACTCTGTGACCTGGAAAAGAGTCGCTCCATGTATCCCCGTGCGCTCGGGTCGCGTTTTAGGAAGAACATAAATAAATAAAAATTTTAAAAAAAGCCGAGGATGGAGGGATGATACTTCAGAGGAGGAGGAGGAGGAGGAAGAGGAGGAGGAGGAGGATGGGAGAACAGTGCAGTCTTGGTTGTTGTCTCGTGCGCACATGACGCAGCAGCAGACAGCGGCAGACTGCTGTGTCATCAGGTGCGCACGTTTTCGGTTTGGAGCTGCAGAGAACAGTCAGGCACAAACTGTACAGAGCAGGCTGAACGATAAAGGAAGACAATAATGAGACATCTGGACTAAATGAGAACAATGTGACAAGTTTTTTGTGCAGCCTTTCAAAATAAGGCAACATTGGGCTTTATTCACCCCCTTTTTGTGGGGTTAAGGTGGTAGATTCTGTCCCTTTGTCTATTTTGCTCTCCAGTTTGTCACAAAAAAATATATATGTACTTTCTTACTATTTGGTTTTTCCCCTTGAATGTCATGAAGTAATATGTGCTGCTCATTAGTTCTTTTTATTTTTATTTTATTCATGTATTGATTCTTTCCTTTTTGGATGTCACTACACATCATGTTGTTTAAAAAATACAGTGTATTTGGGGTCTGGCAGTGGCATAACGGGCTTAAGTGCATACTGCATAACTGCAACATCCCATCTCAAGCCTGGCTGAGGACTTTTTTGTGGCATCCCTTATCAGTATTTGGACAAAGACACACTGCACAACGGACCACACTGGCTGGGTTAACCCGCTCGGGTGCCCTGGGGCAAAAATGAGCTGCTGAGCTCCGTTTCTCCTACTCTTTGTGAAAGGTGCAACGCTACACGGTCCCAGGTTTGCTGTGTGGTAATTTAATTTAATTAAACTCAGGCTGATTTAGGAATATGCAACATTTAAGCACAAAATGCAAATAATGAAGGTCTTAACACAACATTTTGATACAGGGTCCCTGTTCACACACGAGGTAAAGGCCCTGGTCATGTCAGTTGATACTGCTTTAGTAGAGCATATTCCCAAACAAAGTCACAATTAATCAGTTAAACGTCAGCGATATGGGCTTTTGAGTGGCTACAGTATATTTTGCTGAAAGCCTAAGATCTTTCCAGTGTCCGTATATTTTAATATATCCTCTAAACATAATCTGGTTTATTGAAATCTTTTTCTTCCTGAGTTTTGATTTCCTGTTTTATTTGACCTATGTGTTTTGAGAATGACAGGAATACAAATGAAGATGCTCTTTTCATCTCAAACCAGGCACGCATGATTAAACTCTCTTGATGTTCTCAGGAATGTGAACGTCCCCAGAATAGAAATAAAGTTATTAAACTCACAGCCTAAATTATTATCGGGCATCTGTGCCTGAAAAGACAAAAGCAAAACCATGTGAGGATTCCTCTGAAGCCTGCCTCCAGCTCTGTTCATACTTGCTCACATTTACAAGCATCAGAGATATACTTAATGGGTAAGTGAGGTACTACAACTGAAGTACTCTTAAAGTAAGACGTGTAAACAACATGAAAAGATGCAGCAGTTGTTCATCAACAAATAGCTCCAATGCCACCTGTTGCTAAAACCACAATGTCTCATTTTTACATCTCTACACCAATTCAGTGAAGAAGATACAACATGTAAATCAGACAGCTTTGGAGTAGGTGGAAGTTTTTCCTTCTTTCAGCCTTTTTGCTGCAAAGATGTGTCCTGAAACTGATATATGTCATCTAACTGTGGAGAGGACGGTGAACTTGAGAATTTCTTAGACTTTCAGACTGTTTCTCTAATAATGAAAGTGTATCTCTGGTGTTTTCAGGTCATAAAATGTATTTGTATCGTAATGATCAAATTACTTCACACGCAGTAATAAAACCAACACAACAGTACATCATAACATAAAAATCTGACGTGCAGTACATCAAACAAAACGAGGTAGCAGGCACAAAAACTTGTTTAAAATAAAAACTGCTTCAGAATTGTTGCAATAAGATCAAACCATGAACTTGTGCGTTTTCTCAGTTTTTACTCTCTTTTCTTTGCATAGCCACTGCATGTCTTATAGCCTGGGCATATATTGTCATTTTAAAAATGAATTAGGCTCGAAAATGTCATCAATCTGCATTCCAGTTATACATGTTCTAGGACAGACTGTACGGAAAAAATGTTTTACACAGTTTGAAATAGTTCAGGTTTTTTTGCCTGTATATCCACATGTTTTCATGGTTTGAGCAAATGTGTGTATACAACTGAATAGAGGAGGATATAAGAACCATGTTAATTGGACATTCTGAGCCCTAGTTCTGTCAAAAATGTATTCATAGTGTACATTTTTAAAATTATTTTCTTTTTATTTCCCTAATGCTTTTCTTTATCTCATGGATTCATTTTGAGATTTAAGTTTCAGTCAACATTTGCTGACATTTAGGTAAATCTGTACCATAAAAACTCATGTTGCAGTAGCGACAAACAGTTTCTGTTCACACAAATGTACAGACAACAAGACTAGGTGGAAAGCTAGTATATGGTTGGACCATGTCAGTAAGCTCCTGAGGATGCAATTGAGGACTGTCCACACCTTGACGTAGTGTCCCCGGCATGAGAGTGCGCATGCCAAAAGTAACATCATCACACTTCTTGCATCGAGCGCGTAGGCTTCGCAGCATCGCAGCACGCCGTCGTGCATTATTTACGAGCGACAAGTTCAAAGGTTTTTGACACAACTACTGATAAAAGCAATTAACTTAAAAAGTGAAGTAATTAATTAATTAAAAAGCCGGCCAATTTCTTTTTAACTGCTTCAAAAATAGGATGAGATTTAAAAATCTATGACTGAGTAAATAATATTTTGCCGAATCAAATTATTCACAGTATATTTAACCTCCTTGCATAACAGCAATGAAGTATAGCAGAGCGCGCAGCCATATTTGGTCTGTGGCGTTCCTCCGCTAACGCTCGTTGCTTCTTTGCAGGACGTTTTCTTTGTATGTTTCGTAGAATGCTGCTACGATTAGCGCACTGAGCATTAATTGTCAATCGCAGCAACTGCGGAGGCCCGTGCCGTGTTTATGCTCATGTGAACAAACAAAGGTTAGAAGCCTCCTGAGGATGTAATTCAGGACTGGTCGCGCCTATTCGAATTGAGAGAAGCTTCGACACTCGACCCACCAATGGTGTAACTTCATCACTCACTCACTCACTCACTCAGTAAGTCAGGGACTGACTTTCACGTTTATAGGGCTGGCCCCACTTTGCTGCGATCCAGCCAAAAATCATCTGTATTACTTTTGATACTGCAGAAAACCTCTAACTTTGATTGTTCTAAGATCTAAGGTTATAAGGAGCACTTTTTGTAGATTTGTAGACATTTATCCTTGATGGACATAAAAAAACACTGCTATCACTGGAAAGTCTCTGCGATTCCAGTAATTTGTGTATGACGTCTGTGCGTCCCGATTTTTAAGAATTTTGATGCAAAATGCATAAATCTGAATTACATGCATCAAACTCCCAAATGACTGTCATGGCAGCATCGTCCACTCATTATCTTCTCTTGTCTGTGCACGGTTAAATATCTGCCATCTCTTTCAGTTGTGTGACATTTAGTCTGACACGCTGCCATGTATGCAAATGTGAAGTGACAGAAATCAATAAAGCACTCGCTGAGAAATAGAGAAGATATGATCAGGATAATACAGGCGTTTAGTCATGCTCGTGTCTCAGTGTCAGACAGGGATGACTGTCTTCTTTGTGGCTCTCGAGCTCACGTCTTCCTCTTTGTCTTATCTCTCATAGCCACGGGCCAATCAGAGGGAAGGCAATTGTTATGAGAGGAAAGTGTGATTTCCCAGAGGAGATGGAGGATAGTTGTCCCGGATTACAAGCGTCAGATTATACAGGCATCATCCACCTCTATCACACTGCACAGTGTGCAATTACTCACACATGCAAACAGTCTGCGCCTGAGTCTGTGTAGACATAGCAGTGTTCCCATGGAAGCATGAGTGGATGTTTGCTGTAGGCTGTCGGGACAGAGTACACATCATGGCAGACTCATCAGTGTTTGTCCCCACTCATGGTGGCTTCATACAGTGCTTGTGCATTTATGCAACATCACAACATTTTGGAAAACTCTCTATATTACCTGAATAATGAGAAGGTCCAGGGTAGGGCTGAATATTGGAAACTGAGATCCAATATTTCCTGGGAATTCTCACCAAAATATACTTTACTACCAGTGAGAACCCAGGATATTTAACATTTCTGTGTTTGTGTGTCTATGTATGCCTGTGGCTCGCTGAAAACTATCTTATGCACTTAAACAATAAATACGTTTCCATCCGCCTATTTCTATGTGCATTTTAAATTTGCACCTAAAAAAAACAGTAGGACCTCTGTATTCCTTCGCATGCCACACTCTGTGTTACGCCGCAGATCAGCTGTTTATCAGCGGTTTATGGAAGAGACAACACATACAAGAAAATAAAAAGGAGTGATTATGACAGCGACAGCGAAAGGCCGTTCACTGTGGAGACAAGGGGATACCTTTATGAATCAGAGTATACAGGAGAACGGTTGAGAAAATGTAGTGCCAAAGGAAAGGGCTGTCTGACAGCAAGGTAAAGCGGTGAAAATGTTCTAAATATAGCAAACACTTAAACTGATATTGATTTTTTTATGTGGGCTTTTTTTTGAGATGGCTAAAATACGTTTTTACTGCTGTCCCCGTCCACAGCAGTACATTGCTTAGCTTCTGTGCCGTGTACTCCTGCTGGGTCTCCAAAGTGCGAGCGCGCCGACCGCCATCTACTGTAGATAATACACCGATGATGGATAAGCACCTCATACAACCCCACTTCAAAAAATCCGAACTATCCCTTTAAGTGAATACTGATTTTTGAGTTTTTGCGGTATATAAATCAATGTTTTTTGCTTGTGACCCCTTAAGACGAAACCATGTCTACTTGTAAACCCTTCATCACTGGTTGCATACTGTATATATGACGTGTAGTTTAAATTAAGGTAAAACTTTACAGTATTTCACAAGAAAAAGGCAAAGATTAGAGAAAAGTTTTAAAAATAAACAACATTTTTTTTTAGCAGAATGCATTTATTATTTCCTACCTGATATTCATCTTCCCACCACACCTTAGATTCAGTTCCCAAATGAAGTCTAATAGATTTTATAGGGCCAATACCAATCCCAATATTTGAGAGTTTTAAAAAATTGGATAAAGGTAAATCACCAATCTGCAAATACTTGCTCCACCTCCCATTTACATTAATTAAAGCCATTACAGCTGACCAATTTAAGCATGCGTTTCCCGGGTACGCCGGTAGTCAAGTGGTTACAGCCACATTACTGCAAAGTCCACCTGTGTTGCATACATCCTGTCTCTCTCTACACTGTGACTGTCAAAAAAAGGCGCCAAAAACAATCTTAAAAAAAAAAGAATGCGTTTCCTGTTCCTCTGTGAGCCCGGCCCGTCAGTGTTCACCTTCATCTTTGCCCTGCAAATTTTCACACTCGGCCAACAGAAACAGTGATGCACTGTGTTGCATAATTTTGTGCTTTTTTCACACAACCAGACTACAAACTGCAGCATCACTCTCATACACTGCGGACAGTTTGTAATCATCGTAACCGATATTAGTTTACTACACTGAAACCATGGCATCACATCCTTTTTCAAGGTTCATGTGACACCTTTACTACTCCATCTCTTCCTTCACTCAGCCTTCCTCACAGATATAATGAACACATCTGTTTTGTTTGTCGCTCACTGGAATTACCTTGGTCAAAACTAAAGCACATCTGCAGCAGGATCAAACCATCATTGCCATGGCAACCTGACATGGTCAGAGTTCACCCACACAACTTCAGTGTGTATGTGTGTGTGTGTGACAGCTGCACGCCTGAGTGGCTTTTGCTGTCCAGCCGTGACCCTTTGTTTGATCCCGTCTGCATGTGGAAGCGTGCTCTCATCAGCGAGTGGGAGCGCACGTTGCAACCTTGCCACAGCACGCGTTGGGCAGCTTTAACAAGATGCCTTCAATGCCCTGCGGCTCTGCACACACGCACACGCACACACACACACACACACACACACACACGCTCACCTCATTTATATAACCCTTCTCCATGCTGTGTGTTAGGATGTGCTCCAGTGAGCAACAGGGGTCAAGAGCTCATTGGTGGCCCAGGAGCGTTTCCTCCATCATGAGCTCGCTCGGCACGTCGCTCCTCTGCCACGCCTGGAGAAACCCGCCAGATATGTTGTCAATTCAATTACTCCCCATATTACTGCAGGGAACATTTGTTTTCCTTATCACAGGCAAACATGTGTTTTGAATTTGCAGAGAGTCGGAGGAAGGAGCAAGGAGCATGTAAATATACAGAAACACCTGGTTTAGTGACAAACCTCAGGCCAAGTTGGGCACAATTTGAGATGAGCAGCCGGAGGATTACAGAGTTTAATCTGTGGAATTGTGTGTACATTTTGCTGAAGGCTATGAGTGCAGACCAGAGTGTCCAACGATAGCAGGTTTACGTACAGACACACAGAGACATGTTTTATATACTCTGCACACATCATTGAAGGGTAATCCAGATTATTACAACCGGAGTCTTATTTTTTGTAGTTTTGGCCATTGTTCTGGTGACACTGTACTCATCAAAGTAATTACGGAGCTCTGGGAACATGGCGACACGGTGAGGAAGTCTGACAAGTTGGAAACAAACCAACAGTTTATCCAGATTATCTAAAACACCTGTTTTTATGCGCAAAAAAACCCCCCAGAAATTTGAAAAGAAAGTTGGCATATCAATAAAAGCGCAAATTCGACAACAGACAGCAGACTTTGTGAATAAATCATGACATACATGAAGCGTGTGACTTGAAGGTGGACCTGTAGGCCTCTAGTAGTGCTATGGAGCTGTTTTTCAATGAATGGGTCCCCAATGCCAAAGCTGTCACACTACAACAGGTAGCAGTAACACGCCAAATTATGCAGCAATGTGCCAGTAAAGGCAGGGAAACAGAAACTGGAACTTAGTAAATATGGATGTAAACAACGCTGGATATAAGATACTTTTCTTTTGCTGATTTTCTGTAAATTCTGTTCAAGTTTGCACTAAATTTGGTTGCAAACCTGGCCACTTACAATGAGAACAACCAGAGTGTTGGTATTAATCCCTCATTACGCAGGGAAAACTGTGCTGTCAATTATGATACATACAGTAGGTCGCAGTTGAAGCAAGAAGTCGGTCTGCAAACTAAAATACATAAAACACTGTAATTGTACTTTCTGCTGCGAGTTTCATTTCAGCAATAAAATAAAACCCACATTTACCTGCAGAGTAATATTTATGTTTATGTTTCTTCACCTGATACCATCGTGACTGTACAGAGATAAAAACCTGTTCTAATCTGTATCTGGCAAACCACACGATAATCTGAGACACTACACAGAAATACTGGGCAGATGGATACACTGCTGTAAACACTGTCAAGAAATAGTTCCACTACGTAACTCCCCCTAAAACCTTTTACAAAACCAACAGTGAATGTATGTATCTACTAACAAGTACTGTGATACTTGATGACCCAAATACTCACTAGAACACCAAATGTGGATTAATCCGCCCCTGAAAATAGTCCACGACAAATGCACTGTTTCCTCCTGTTTGAGTAACATTCGCTGAAAGCTACAGTGTCCAGCTGTTTTAAGAAACTGAGCTTTTTAAAACTGAAACTATGTATTTGTGAGGATATTTAGGAACCAGACAGGCAGGAGTGGGAAAGTCAGAAAGTAACGAGATGGACAAACACATTGTTGTTATTGTTGACAGTTATTCAGTGATGGTTTCCTTTCAGTTCACAGTTCACTGTCACATCTCGCTCCATGTGACAGGCATGCCACAAGTTTTTCTCGGTGTCTTTTTTTGGGTGGATTTTTATATAAAACTGAGAACGACTGAAACAGAAACAGACATCCGCTCAAAGCTGAACTCCTGAAAGCAGCAACGTCTGCGCTCATCATGCCAACCCTGCTCTCCGTGTGATTTATGTCTGTAACATGAGATTAGACTGGCAGGTAAATGTCTCTTCATATCATCGCTGCTTCCAGGTGACCCACTTACACAACATGATTGAAGTATCAGGAAGCACAGGATGTATAGCTCTACTGTCACGCACAAACTTCATACATCCTCAGACTGGAGGAAAACTGATTTTCCCCACGTATGGATATACATGTTTGATATTTGATTTAAATATGTAGCAGTTTTGCTCTGTTCCCAGAGGCGTGAAGCTTTCTCTACACCTGGTTGGCGACGCTAGACCTCAATTTTGAAGGAGAAGCACCTGCCTCTGGAGAACATCAACCGTGTGAGGAGTGTTCAAGTGGAAAAACGAGTGGCAACTGCTGCTTGAAATTGGCACGGATTCCCAACAGCATCACAATTTCCCTCCCTCCTTAAATCCCTCAACATCCACCTCCTCACTCATCAAATCCCAAACAGCAGCGTGAAGGACATGTGCAGAGTGTGATCCTCTTCTGAATCACCGCAGACGGGGAAAACTGGAGAGAACAGATGGATGGAGAGCTGGAAGAAGGTGATGAGAGGGTGGAGAGGATGAGAGGAAGATGGAGAGATGAGAGGAGCGGAGAGAATGCAGATGGAAGGAGAAGAGAGGGTGGGAGAGGTTTTTTTTTATTTAATTCTACTGGAGTTGTCTTTTTGATCTGATTTAATTTTATTTATTCTTATTTCACCCGTCTGGGTTTTTCAAAAGAAGGTAGTGAACTCTTTAACAGTGACAGCACGAAGTTTATTGAAAAAGCAATGTTTCAATTCATACACCATCGTCAGGCATTAAACTCACAATATGTCAGTATGTCTGTCTTTATACTTGAGCCACAAGCTGCAAAAAAACAGTTGAAAAGGGAGTCAATTCACAAAAACTGGACACAATTACACCATCGTTAATTGCCAAACTAGGTGAGAGAGATATCTGAAGCTCCGTAGAATAAAACAGAAACAGAAATATAAAATAGGCCACTGGATGGATACAAAATAAGCAAAATATTAATCAACAAGAGAGGTTCAAATAGAGAAGAGGGGGAGAAAGATCAGGACAACAACCAAGTATCCTATCCAAACTACTGCCATGGCAATGATGGTTTCCAAACTACTAAATATAAAAAGTTAAATTTGGTTTAGTTTAATGTCTCTGTACATATTCCCATTTGCTTTTTATCATTAGTGGTTTTAGTTTGTTGTCCTGTGATACCTTGTGATAGGATTAAAGTGTAAAGGGGAACATTTTTATCATGTGTATCAACTCAGCAAATTAAATGCGATAATGAAAATGGTTATTGTGCTGTCGGTAATAATGGTAGTCTAGCAACAAAAAATTAAATGCTGTAATATTAATTTGCATCTTAATTATTATCATCATCATATTATCATTTTTGTTTGATATTCAATTCAACCCACTGGCGCAGGACTTGGGGGGGGGGACTGAGTATACAGGGCCCTCATGTGAGGAGGGTCCACAAAGATACTAGAATGAATGGCTGTGGATGCAGGGAGGGGCCTGATTCAACCGGCCTAACAGGGTTAGTGTAGCTGGTATATAGCTGAGAGGTGTGAGAGAGAGAGCCTGATACTCATAAAGCTTATTGTTATGAATAACTGTAAGTAATACAGATAATTCCACCAACAATTGTATTAACTAAGAGCTTCTTGGCTGGACAGTAAGAGGACACTGTTAACAGCAACAATTGTTAATGAGCAAAACTATACTACTACTACCACTACTACTATACTACTACTGTAGGATTTTGAAAAGTTAGAAGAGGTGATTATTATCATTATTAATGTACCAATCCTCATTACTAAGCCAAAAATAAAAGATTAGAAGAAGCAGTTAATGTTGTGGACAGCTATCTAAAGATTATCCTCTGCCTTGTGCCACTATGTGTGTGTGTGTGTGTGTGTGTGTGGGTGGGTGGGTGTGTGTTTGTAGGTTGTGTGAATGAGACAGAACACAGAAAATGATGTCGTTCTTGCACGAGTGTAAAGACAGGACAGAGAAGGTAAAGATGCAGTTTGTTTCACTCAGATGTTCATGAGTTGACTTGTGGAGCGAATTTGCTCCTCGTCCTGAAAGTTGAATGTGATCCATTTTTTAAAATCACGTGTTGATTAAACAACAGCAGGGTCAGTTTAAGGAGAAAAATCCATCGATGATTCGTCACCAGCACATTCAGGAGGTGTGAAAAGTGTGATGATGAGCAACATGTCCAGGCTGCTGACAGGAACACGCACTGAGTTTATCTAAATTCTTCAGGGGCTTTTTCATGTGATGGACTCGCAGCGAGTCGTGACCATCTGAACACCTGGTAAATATCACTTGGACAAATCATATTTCACACCTGTAAACAATTTACCGGCACACACACACAAGTTTTATCCTTCAAATCTGGGCAAAAGAAGACAAACGTTGTGGATATTTTGGTCTTGTAATGCCAGCTTGGAAGGAGTCAAAGCCTGAATTAGGATGCAGCATGTATGTCCAGTCCTAATCCTATCAACAGTAAAGAATGAGCTATCTTACGGGGTACAGTACACACTGTATATAGGCTTACTTTCACTATTTAAAGACCCTGAAAAGTGGAGGATAACAGGATAGACAGGAGGGAGGGATGGATGAATCAGAGGGATGAAGGATAAACAAGACAGATTTGCGGCCTCCAGCTGTTACAGACTGCTTAAACAAAGAAGAGAAACTGCTGTAAAGCTGTTAGGACACTGTGGCTGAAATCCAAAAACTACCAGACTTCTGCTTCCGCATCACTTCAAATACCTGGTTGTGTTGTACTGTCACATCTTACATTTAAGGTTAAAATTTCTTACGATTATGACTTTGAAATACAGAAAGCAACGCATTAATGCTCTGTGACCAAGGCTAATATCTTCCTGCGTAATGTGATGCTCAGAAATAGAAGTAATTGAAAAATAAAACATCAAAGCCCAGTGAGGTTTAATCAGAAGCAAGCAGCTGATTTTTAATTTCTTCACAGCATCTGCTGAGTGAAAACAGGCTGTTTATGTACAATATAACAGCAGGTATAGGTGTCTGCCCCCACGACTGTGTATGAGAGAGAGGGACATCGAACACCGGCAGGAAGAAACGGGAACAATAATCACAGCTGCCTAATCTCAACAGGAAATGTTGTACTTCTTTTGAAGATATTTCCCTAATTAACCCGCTGCTGTGAGTGCCTAAACATAGACGTTTAATAATGCTGCAGTTCATACGAGTGGGATTTGTGTTGCAAGATCAGATATTTTGTCACAAAACAAATTAAATGAATTGTTGGTGAACACTTACTGATATATTCAGTGTCAACATCTCGTGACTTGCCACATATGTTAATTAACCACATTTCCTCACTATGTTGATAGAAAATCAGCCGGCAGTTTGCTGTTGCAAATTAGTTGGATGCAAATATAAGTTTATAAGGAGACAAGGTTGGGCATGCCAGATCTAGGAGTTGATGGAGTCCAAACCGAAGCTAAAAGGAGAGTGAACACAAACACGACTCCGATCATGCTGGATGTGTAAATACTGTGGTGATCTGCCCATCATAGACTCTAAAACTCTGCCAACTCTGTAGTTTATTCACTTGTGCACATATACATGATTTGGCCAAAAGTATGTGGACTACCCCCGCCCACATACTTTTGGGAAACAATGGAGGCGGCAAGGAGAGGGAGGGAGACTAACGCTCTTGTGAACGAGACAGAAGTAAGCTGATTTTACTGGTATCTGACTTCCCTGAATTATACACCTCTTCACCAGCAGAGAACAACCAGATCACTGAGTTTGATTCTCTGGTCTGGAACAATAAACAACATTTATGATACTAGTTAGCAAAGTTTTCGATATTGATTGTGTCATATTGCCAACCATTTCCTCTATTTTAAGCTACAACCCTCTATTTGGCTGCGTGATGAGATTATACCAGGTGGATGGCAGCAGGCTGTGGTGCACAGGCTGGTATGATCGGAGGTGGTCGGGAGCTGCCGCGGCGCTGTGCACTGCTGCCGCTGATTCAAATACAGAACAGCCACACTGCTGGGAACCACTCACTGTCTGAAAGCACCTGTCATGCTACACTTTACAATTATATTCAGACAACAGTCTTCTTACAACTTGATGGCAACACTTCGGAAGAGGCCCTCCCCACTTTCTTTCCAGTTCTGGTGGAAAGTGTAAAAGCGGCTGTTCGCAGCAGATTCATGTCCATGGTTTTGGAATGACATGTTCAGGAACCAAGTATGGGGGTAATGCTTGGGCGTCCACATACTTTTGGTCACGTAGTGTAGTATGATACAGAGATACTGTAAATGTGTGGGGGAGTGGGGGAAAGAAGACGTTTTCTTTTGAACATGTTTGATCTTAACATGACACTGTGGCCTTCTGCTCATTATGAGCAGTTACAGAGACTCTCATCATTGGTGCCTGACTCTCTCTCTCACTCTCTCACTCACTCTCTCTCTCTCTCTCTCTCTCTCTCTCTCTCTCTCTCTCATCTTCCTGATCTTTTTCTTTGGCTCCCTGCTGTTCTGTCATCATGCTCTGAGTAGAGAGAGAGCGAGTGAGGACAGAATTGTGAGGAGAAAACTGTAGGCAGTTTGTAGACTTTGCACGAAAGTAAACTGGAAGTGAGGTGAATTCCTGTCAGACTCCACTTTCCACGTAACATCAGGCTACTTTATATGTACATAACATACATTACATGACATAACTAAATATAAATACACACATAATATACTGTTGCAAATAAGTACTCAAGGAATGTTAAACTGTAGGTAATCATTGTCCTCATTTTCTAATATTTTGTCTGATGTTTTGTCAGTTTTATGCTCCTGAAGACATTTCTTCATGTTAACTGTATTATTTACAGTTGAAATTACTAAAACTTACTGTAATGCTTCACACAGAGTCACCTGTTACAGGTTAAACTAAACTAGTCATGGATTCAACTGGACATTTTTAAAGGAACATGTTTGTTACAACCTGCTTTTCTTCTCTTCAGAAAGGAGTGGTGTCTATCCACCTCTTCTCTTCTCCTTCTGCTCTCTCTCTCAGTGTTTTTCTAACAAACAGCACACACACACACACACACACACACACACACACTCTTCCCCTCTTAATGCTTCTCTCAGTGCGCAGACCTGTCAGAGTGCTTGACCTTAATTTCTGTTTCTCAGAGAAGGGTAAACAAGAGGAAAATGCATTAATGTCTGGAATATTTTACAGTAATGGCAGAGGATATTTTACATTCATGCCACATGCGTCGCAGAGTAAACACTCTGTACATATGGAACAGAAAGATAACAGGGATGCACTTAGAGAAAAGCAGCAGTGTTGAAGCTCTTATCTCTGCACCAAGTGACAGGAAAATGCTCGAGGCAACTTTAAAAGTATTTGGGGCTCAGAAAAAAAGAGGCATATATACCACGTAATTAGGTAAGGAAAACACATTTGGTATGTACACACCATCCATATTTCACAGTATTCTCTCCTTCTGATTGCAGCACTCCTCACTTGAAATAACAGCAAATTAGCTGTGACACACAAGATCTCACTCTATGCGAGTTTCCCCCGCGGTTGTAATCTGACAGGTGAAACCATATAAATATCATTAAAACTTTATGGGCGACAGAGCTGTTAGCATCTTCTTCAGGTTCAGCTTTCCCTTTGGCAGCTTGCAGGGAGTCTGTGTTGTTGTGAATGTTGTCAAAGCACAGGGGGGATGAGAAGTGTGTTATCTCCACAAAAGGTCTCACTGCTGCAGCTCCACACAGTGGTGGAAAGAAGAAGAATGGAAGAATTGTTCTTCTACTTAACTTAAGTATTTCCATTTATACTTCCACTCCAGAGAGATATTCTGTACTTGTTATCTTATAAAACATGACGCAGGCCCCGTACAGAGTTTTACTTTATGAGGAGCCTATGGTCCTTTGGAGTCTGCAGAGCACTGAACGTTTGTTTGACCCTGTCGTGGTCCAACTCCTTCACCAGACAAGAAAATTGATTTTGGAGTTTTTTTACATTCAATGCCAAAACGTTTTTAATTCTTGCTCTCTAGAACATCTGTGCCGGGCAACAAGGGTTTGGTTAAGACTGGGGAACAATTGTCATTATAGCAAATAAGCAACGGTTAAGGTCACGGGAAGATTGTGGTTGAGGTTAATAAAGGAGAACATTAAATGCAGTTCAGTGGCAGGAGGCAAATTCTGATCTCCTTGTCTTGCTACAAATGACACATTACTTCCTGCATCACCTGCCTTGGACCTGAATTATGAAGTATGGAATCATCCAATAAGGACGTCATTTTTAGGGATACTGGGCTGGGTGGCATCAACCCTGGAAGAGACTGGACCAACTGGTCCATCTCAGGAAGCTCTCTGGATTCCATAAAGGAGGTGGGTCAGAGAAGGATGATGACCAAACTCCTGGCCATCATGGACCCCACCTCCCCGCTGAGACCTTGTCATTTACCTACGCGGGCAATAAAGTTGACCTTTTCTCATCTCGAACTACCGAACAGTAAATAAAGAAGTTAAAATCAGCTCCCTCTCAACCAGCTCGTGGGCTGGCTGTAGGGATGGTGATGTCACTCAAACGTAGTGTTAAAATTATTACTTCGATACCGATACTGAAACGATACCAGGGCAAAACCTTAAAACATCAGGAAAAGCAATAAATGTGACGGCCCTGCACACTACAGTACTGCACTAAAGCAGACTGAACACAAATGACTCAATACACCTCTTTGGCGGAGGTCTGCGCTCTACCGAACGCATTTTCTAGTAATATTACAAATAATTATTGACAAAAATGTACATGCCATGATTACCATTACCAGTACTGATTGAGTATAAATTGATCATTTATACTGCATACTTGTGAACGCCTAATTTTTAGCAGCTTGTAAGTTGTGGCTCTTAATAAAACACGTCATTCTTAAAGCATCGGTACTAATAAAATGAGGTATAGTTCCGTTTTTAACGGCAGGGTATTGCGATACCTTTCTAGTATCAGTATACTGCAACACTGCTCGAACGTCAAGCCTGTTTTACACACATGGGTGGCTTAACTAATAAGAATAGGATTTTTTTTAGCTCTATTACTTAAGCCTGTGACCCACTGTACCTTTTCATGAGCCTTATCAAATGCAAGACAAGTTGCTCATGGCAATATGAAAGATCCTCAATCATATACTGTCATGGGCTCAGTGTGCAGTCACTACAGTACCACTACGTGTTCCTCTTGCAAATACGCCTCTTCCTACACGGTAGATGCTGTTCACAAAGCTTGTTTATCTTTAGCAGGAATTTGTCATTTAAGGAAAACGTTTGTAATTTGAAGGCATAACCTGTCAGACATCGTCCCTCCTGATGCCTGCAGGGCTCAGCGTCTCGCTGGGGAGGAACGAAGTCAGAAACCTTTCCGAGCAGCATCTGTGCAGTTTTAAAGCTTTTTATATGTTGCAACTATTTCCAGCTATTTATATGTTAAAACACATTAAAATTATACTATATCAGGGGATGAGGGTAAATCTGGAAATGCCATAAATACATATGAGGAGAGAGATGATGTGATGGTACTTGGCCTCCCTCATAATTTGCTTTCAGCTCATTTTAGTGATGCTTCACCGATTGTGCATTAAAATATAATTAAATATAAATCAAATAGGGTTGAGTTTGACTAATCAAGTGGCCGTCTCCCTCCCTGTGTCCCCATTTCACCTTTTCTACCTTTTCTGTCTCCTCTGAAAATGACTATATCATACTCGACATATGTCAAGTATGATGATATTCCCCTTTGTCTTATTTCTCC
>NTHP01000007.1:3411179-3442962 GCA_003416845.1 Oplegnathus fasciatus
GTTAGTTATGTAACATATTAATATTAATATATATTAAGGTAGTCGCTGAGTCACGTTCTGATTCACGGCTGTCTTTAAGCACTTGGTGAATGTATACAAATGCCTATAGCAGCCTGAGTATATTTATTGACAGTTGACTGTGAACTGAGATGTAATGATCCATCTTTGTTTTTACATATAGCAAAACATTTTTTGTTTGTGTCGCTGCTTACAGTCATTAAACTGGACATGCGGGTTAATGGTTCAGATTGTCAAAATTCAAGAGTAGGTTTTGAACGTTTGTAAGGCTCAGGACACTTCCTTTCTTGTTTTATTAATTTTATTTTGTAATAGATCAGTTTGGTCTCCCTGGGCCAGAGGGCAAATCACAAAAATCACTGCAGACACTTTTAATGTTAACCTTCTGACCTTCCCTCCACCATCAAGTCAAAATTTCTGTTTGACCAGTACTTTGGAACATGTCAGGGTATGAAATGTACTGTGGATGTTCATGGACTCCAGACCCCTCTGCCTTTTCCTTCAGTGCAGTCCTCAGGACAAACATTTTTGTTCCATTTCTGAAAAGGCTGTAAGAACTGCTAAATCTTCAATATGTTGCCACTCGCAGATTTAGATTTAGCTTTGGATTGGTTTTATATTAAGCCTGTCACACTCAGTGGTTTGATTATGGTCACCTGTTGACAAATACATTTGCAGCTCTCTATCAGCAGGAAGTTTGATGTAAATTTCTTCTTTCTGTGTTTGCTTTGTGCATCTACAGTATATGGTTTCTCAGTGGATCTTTAATGGTTTCAGACTATTTTTATGGTGTAGATCTGGTCCACTGCTTCCCAGAGGGCAAGGTCAGTATTAATTATCACCAACATAATGATTCTGAGTTTTCTAACAGGCCTTTGACCTTCTCTCTGCTGGCGAAATCCACACTGTCACATGATTTTTCCGCTTCGTCCATTAATGCTTGATTGGGGCCACAGAGAAGGCCTTGGCAGAGGGCTGACAGCGCTGTCACACTCTTTAAATCACAGCAGAACGGCTCGCCTCTTCGTGAAAGTCCAAGATTTATCTTAATACATGTAGAAGACTGAAATTAATACAATGACGACATTATTTGGTTTGGTTTTTGACACCTATTATTATAGTTATAAATTTTAAAAAATCTCACATGTTAACATTTTTCCGCTGCTATCTGTATATCCTCAGGGACCAAAGCTGCCATTTAATCCACGTAATGGAAAATCTTTACAGGCGTCAAAGAGGTGCGATCACACACAACCACGAGAAACAGCCCAATGAAACTACAGAGCCTGATATTAAGTCTCACAGCGAGATCACGCATCAGCAGCAACTCAATGAATCCACAGAGGCTGAGCACACAAACACACACACACACACACACAGTGTAACAGAAGTCAGCTGTAAAAACCAAGATGGGATTGGATTAGTTGTAATACAATCAGATTTATCCCCACACTGTGAAATGATATCTAATCAGGGTTACTACTGAGGGACCCAAGGGTGAACAGCACACACTTCGCTAACACACACCTCGCCTTACCAACAAAGTAAGAAAAAAAGTGACACATGAAGGAAAGAACTATCTCCTCTCTCATAAAACGTCTTTCTCGCACTCTCACACATTTCCATTAAAGCTCTGTGTCTCACAAAAGCTCCCATAATGTGCATGTGAATCCTATCATCAGCTCAACAATAATACACTACATGTCTCCATTTGCGCCCCCTTTGGACCATTACACTCTGTGTGGGATTCAGCGTGGACAGAGCTCACACACACACACACGTCTTGAGGAGCTTGATAATAGACCTATGAATCACGCCGAATCCTATCAGCAGGCGAACAAAGCCGGGTCTCAATTTGCAACCTCTGGACCGTTCCATTTGGTGAGGATTCTGTAAGAGATGCGGAGGGTCAGCTCTCCGTCAGCCCCGGCGCTGCAGACACGTCGCCTGCAGCTCATTCCCCACGGCCCTATTCCCTGCTTAATGGCAAATTCAAAAGGGATTCACAGCCACAGGTTCAGAGCGAGCCGTGGCCTTGAATATGGAGTAATCTGACTGTCTGTGCTGCATCCTGCACAACCTAATACTCCACACCTAATGGATACCTAAACGGCTGAATATGAATGTGAGTCTCTGAATGTGTGTGACCCTGCTTTGTAGTATCCTTTTAAAAGACCACTACTGTACATCACTACTGCATGGAGCTCTACTACATCCCATTATAGCCATAATTATGACTTACTTCACATTCAACTATCTGTACAACGTTCAAAAGAACACTGTGTGCAGCTTAATTCAAGCGTTATAAATTAGTCACAGAAAAGACAGTGTGAGTGTTTCTGTTGTTGACTCGCTGACATTACTGGATCGTTAAAGTTTAAAGGTTGGAGTTTTTCTGTATTTTTCTTTAAAATCCCATGAAAAGACGAAAACAATGTGTTAATCCGCCTCTCTATACTTTATGATCTCCCTACTCTGTGGCTCTCAGCTCCAGGCCCACTGGTTCCCACTGAAGGAAGGAACCAACAAAAAACAAATTGCTCACAAATATATATATATATATATTTATGTTTTAAAACAGGCTCAGTAGTTTCACCAATTACTTTGGCACTGTAGGTTTAAGCAACCCTTACTCAAACAGGAGGAAATAGTGCATTTGGGACAATTTTCAGTGAGTTTTAGCGGCAGGACGGTGTGTGTGGGATTGAGTCAAAATAAACTACTATGTGTGTGTTCATGGTGATGTCGGAACGTGTCACCCAGTGCAACAGTGTGGCCCATTGATGTGTTTTTAACAGTTTTTGGACAACAATGGAGAGGAAGAAGATATATCAGGCTTTGGATACACACACACTACTTGTTGCGCCCCGGTGTTTGACCAGCGAGTTCCAGCAACTCCTTTAAAACCACACACACACACGCACACACACTTATTTTGTTTATTCTGAGTCAATCTCAGATACACTGTCTGCTGCCGGGAATACTCACTAGAGCAGCAAAATGTGGATTAATCCGCCGCTGAAAATAGTCCCCAACAAATGCATTATTTCCTCCTGTTTGAATGACAAAGTGGGTTTTAAGGAGGAACCATGAAGTATGCAGCCCAGCAAAAATATAAACGTGTATAAATGATGACTGGCAGAAGCAAGAGAAGGAAACTCGTCACTTGTTGTTCATCTCAATATTACATTAATCTTAATCTGCCTAGATTTTACCAATAAGTCATTTTACAGAAGCTTGTTAGGGGCTTTAAGGCTTTTTTTTTTTCATATTCCTCTGATTCTACCCCTTTTTTCCCCAAAGTTAGTTCAGGAACTGTATGACCACAGATCATGTAGGGGCTGAAGGGGCAATTGTTTGTGTTTTTGTACATCCACATGTAAGAATCGTACATTCTGATAGGGAAAATAAGGCCAGCAGGAAGTCAAGTCAATCTCGCATCAACTGACTGTCATTTGTCACTGTCTGTCCCCGGCTGTCAATCATCTCAGGTGTATTTGATTGACAGGAGCAGAATAGAGGGTTCAGAATGGACCTTTAACGGGAGCCCAACTAGAGGCCGGTGCTTATGGACAGCAGGTCAACTGACATGTGAAAGCGTAAACACTCTCCTGAAAAAAGCTGCACACACACACACACACACACTGACCCTGGCAAATAACACACACACACAGGAGATGCTCGGTGTAAAATTGCCCCACGAGTTCCTTTAAGTGTTTGCCGTGTGATAGATGGTGTGATGCTCCACACAGGCGAGTGACACACAGGAACGTGCAATCCGGTCTGATGAATCACATGTATCATAACACACACACACACACACACACACACACACACACACGCTGTAGACATCAGAGGGTCAGAAATCTGGTTTGGGAAGGCCGAAGGCTCGTCAGACAGCCATCACTGCACACACAAACTCATCTTCTGGATCCAAGATCGTCACTCAACACCTGTCCTCACATGAATGTCTACAGTTGAAACATGGATTTCTACTGTCCCTGCAAAAGGTCTTCTACTGTCTCATTGTGACTTTCTACTGCCCTCACAAAGGTTTCTACAGCTAATCATGATTTCTACCCTCCAAAAAAAGGATTTCTAGTGTCTGATCCTGGCTTGTTCTGTCCAATCACAGTTTCCAACTGTCTCACCATGGCTTTCCACTGTCCTCGCGCGATTAATGGATTTCTGCTGTCCAAACAAGGCTTTCTCCTGTCTTCACATTGCTTGCTACTGTTCCATTGTGGTCTTCTACCATCCTCACAAGGCTTTCTATGTTCCAGTCAAGGATTTCTACTGTCCTCATAAAGCTACAGTGGCTTTGTCCTGTCTTTTTGAGGCTTTGTAGTGTCCCATCGTGGCTATTGTCCTCAAAAGGCTTTCTACAGTCCGATAATGGCTTTCTACTGTCCCCTCCTGGCTTTGTCCTGTTTTCATGAAGGTTTTTACTGTCCCATTGTGGTCCTCGTGAGATTTCCTATTGTCTGCACAAGGCTTTTTAGTGTCCCACTGCCATTTTCTACTGTTCAATGTTAACAGGAATCTTTTTGAATGTCATGGTTGCATTTATCAGTGTTTCCAAATATTAATACTGATGCTCCCTACAAAGACATTTGGAAAAGAATTATTATTAAACACTTTTGTTCAATGTCAGAACAATATTGAGAATAACACACAGCTGGTGCTCCACAAACACCCTGAGATAGCTTCATCTTGGGGATGGCTTTGTTTCATGAAGAATGAAGTGCCAGCTGTGACAAACAAACATTAAACAATAACAGAACAAAGCGCAGAGGAGCAGGAAGGGTAAAACACAACTGTTGACAGATGAAAAGGAAGTTTGGGGGTTGAGATGAAGGGAGACACAGAGGGACGGACATGAGGAGAGCCACCACTGTCATAACTGACACAGATGTTAACAAGTCCCACTGCATAATGCAACATATGGGCCTACTTCACCTCTGTTCATGTACGCACACACATGTGCATGTGCTTTTACACATGAGCAAACATCCCTTTGAATGAATGTACACGCGCAGAAAATGTGTTCCCTCCTCACTGTCTTTGTTTGGAGGATTGAGCTTTACGTACGGAAAGCCACAACTCACTCTGATCAGACGACAGCAGGGTAAGATGGCGAGATTGAAAACAAGGAAGCGAGACACAGGAGGGAAAAGTGCAGACTTTAAATTAGGTCGCTACTATTTTCTTTGCTTCCCTCTCATGTGCGTGTCTGAAGTTGCTGTACAGTAGTGCTGATTTCCCCAGGGCTGGCTCAATATGCCTCTTTTATTGTTATGGTCTATTAAACCCCTGTGATAGAGGGGCTGAGCTCAGGGTGGCATCTGCTTACCACACACACACACATATACAAACACACGGATCTCATGCCCCAGGTGCACTGTGGGCTAAGTTAACCAAGGAGGACATTTGATGTGGAGCAAATAACATTCTCTAAAAAGGTCAGAGCAATTTAAGAGTCCTTTTATTGTTTCCTGTGATGGCCCACAGCTGTGGCAGGCTGAGTTTATGCAGCTTTTATGTGCTGCAAAGGTGAACTAGTGGTGCGGTGTACGCTGTGTTGGACAGATACACAGAATCAGGAGGACTAGATTAAAGCTGTTTAAACTGACAGTCTGCTAAGGTCATTTGACTGGTGAACTCATGACAGATGGATGATATGTGAATGAATAGATGATATAATGTAATGACTCACAGCATGTTTGGCATGCCTGTTGGAAGGCCCACCGATGTGCATAACATTGGTTGCAATATACATACAGAATATATATATTTAATAATGTACAACAAGTTGTTCCAATAAAAGAATATAATTAATGAGGTGGGGGTGTGTATTATTCTTACAATTAACTGAATGTGTTTACGAAAACTCATTTTCCAGATGCATTTGCCTTTTGGACGGAGTATCTGTGTCAGTATTTGGAAACATATATATGTTCAGCCATGATATTCAGAAAGATTCCCGTTAACAAGTGACAGTACTTACAGTAAAGGTAGAAAGAATCAACGACCCCAGCCCGTCCACTACGCTCTGCTACTGCTAATCGGCTTGCTTCTCCTTTACTACGAGGGGTCCACAATGGTGGGAGGAGCTCCCCATTGACATCAAGACAGCAGAAATTCTACACATCTTCCGGCCACAGACTGAAAACAGACTGAATATGTCAAACTCTTTCTCTGTCTCTTATTGTTTCTAAGTGTAGCACTTGAAGCAGTTCAGCGTATTTGATGGAGTTGATGTACTTGCATGATTCTCTGTATCCACATGGTTGAATGCACTTACTGGAAGTCGCTTTGGATAAAAGTGTCGGCTAAATAAATGTAATGTACTGTAATGTAACTGGACAGTAGAAAGTCGCATGAGGACAGTGACAAGCTATGTGAGGACAGTAGAAGATCACAAGTGGAAAGTAGAAAGCCTTGTAGAGGCAGTAGAAGACAATAGAAGACAACAATGGTCAACAAAAAGCAATAACAGGAGTAAAAAGTCTTCAGTCCTCAGTGGGTTAGTACAAAGCCTTGTAGAAAGCCCGATAAGCACAGTAAATAGCTGTGTAAGGACACTAGAAAGACACAATGAGACAGTAGAAAGCCTTGTGAGGACTCCAGAAATCTATTATGGTTGCAGAAAGCTGTTGGAGGACAGTAAAAAGCCTTGAACAGGTTGTTTGTCTGTGTTTGTCAAAAACGCACGTGACTATTCCCGAAATGACTCATATTTTCACAAAGTCAGTGCATGTGTAGGATGTGTTTTTGACTAAAGGATCTTTCATATATTGACTTGAAGTTGAACCCATGCTTGCGTTGGTTTCAACAGTGAGAGATAACTGAAGGGTGAATAAAATGTCCTCCTCGGTAACTCTTAATATGATTTTTGTGTTTGACCGCAGACAAGCTAAGAATAACCATGGAGGGGGCTGCTGTGTCTGCCTCTACGTGACAGATGGCTGCTAAACTGGGAAAGCTCAGGATTAAATTTGGAAACACTCCGCTCACATCTTGCGTTGTTGGTTATGTAAAACACTTTCCTCTGCTGGAGCGAAAGTCCTCTCCTCAACTTCCTCTCCTCTCTGGTTATATAAAAGACCAGCAGCGGGGGTTTATGTGAGGTGAACTGGCCTTGTGTGTCTTCCGACCAAATTAACCCATCAAGTCTATACAATTAAGCCCAGAGTGGAGAAACAGTGTTTGCTCCTATTGAATTCACATGGGAAATGTACAGCATATAGTATGTGCATTCATGCATATGTTACTGTCTCAAGGCCCACTAGCCTCTACGTCTTCATGCAAATTACATGCTTTGATAAAGACCGACACCTTCAGCTACTACAGGTCAGGTCACTGCATTTTCACGGTATCTGCAGATGTTGTTTTTTATTATAATCAATTATTAATATTTTTTCTTTATTTCATTATTTTTTCTCTTTATATTTTCTTCATTATAATCGGTTGTTTTTTGATTATTTCCATCTTTGTCGACTGTTTGACTCGGTCACACCGAACAGTTTGTTTTTCCTTTGTTGCATCATTATTTTAAATATGTGCAAATAAACAATAAACACTTTAAATGCACTCGTTTCTAAAACACTCCATACTCAGCTGTCCTTCCCCATGAATAAAGATGTGATGTAAGCGATGATGACAGAGACAGCTTGACAACTTTGCTCAACTCAATGCATTTTTAATGTAGAGACCTCTGTGTCGAATCTATACATAAAGGATAAGATCAATCTATCATACATAAAGGAGAAGATTGGGTAAATCCACCATAATTGCCGCTTATGTGAATGGACAATGGCTGAAAATGATTTGATGAATGTGATGTAATTTAAAGGGTGTCAGAGAGAGAGAGAGAGCGAGAGAGGCTGGACCTGAAAGGCCGTCACCAACATGTCAACTAGCTCGGCTCACTGAGGAAAGCGGCTGAAGAAGGAGGGAATGAGATTAGCAAGCTGCTGCTGCGAAGAGATAAAACAAAGAGTGGATGGTTGGATATTGTCCACTTGCATGTACACAAGTGCACATACCTCAGAATGTGTGAATGTGTGTCTTTATATGAACATATACTGTACATAAGCCTCAGTTTGCCTCTCACCTAATCACTGCCTTTACTTTTTTTATTTTATTTGAGACTTTCCACTGATAACTAAATGTAGGTCACAGAATAGTCCACGAGAGGCACAAACTGGGGCGATGTAGAGATATATATTTGTTTGTGACAGAGGGATGTACCAGGGTTGTTTCAGGTATGTTGGTGTGTGATCAGCTGGCAGTGTGCTCTATTAGTCTCTGGACTGAACAGACTGTGGCCAGGAGCCACCTCCATTTGGCTTTTTTCCTCCCGCCTGTTCTCTGTCTCTATTTTTCTCCTGCACCGGAGTGAACTGGAGCCTGTAATATTTCACCGAACCCACCTTTCATTGCTGGGACTTTGGAAACGATGTGGCATCATAAAATATCCAGCAGCCTCAGACGCCCATTTTTCTCAGAGCAATCTGATGATCCATTTTTTATTTTCCCACAAACCACCTTCTGCTCCAGACCCACTGCGTTAAAAACGTGTTGAAAATAGGAAGAGTTGTTGGCGACAATCACAGGGGATTTTTCTCTGGAGCCACATGGAGGGTTGGAATAAGAGAGGTCACATTTTCACACGCTTGTTAATTGTTAATTGTTAATAATAAATTTGAGAGGTAATACGTAGAAAGAAGCCAAACGGAAATTTACCTCTCCCTATGTTTGTGCATGGTACTATATGAATTGTATGATTATGGAGGTCAAAATGTCAAGAAATTCTTAAATAAAATTCTTGTAACTGCTTTTTACACCAAATAAAATATATATGTTTTTAAAAAATATAAATATATATATTTAAAGCATAATATGGCCCGACTACATATAATACAGAGGTGACATCAACAGGTGAAATCCAACACTGAACTATAAATCAGAGCCTATACCATCTGTAGCAGGACTCCAGTTAACCCCCTGCCTCAAGTATAAATACAGCTTACTTCTTTTGGAATACTTTTTTATTAGCTTTTGTTCACGTGTTAGCATTTTTTCAGCAGTGCACATGTTGAGCGATAAATGTAAAACATAAAAATATTTGATAGGCTCGCTCACCCTGACCACCCCGGCCTGTCAGCTCTCCCAAAAGTTTGTCCATAAAAGCTCACTCTGTCAACGCTCTGTGCTTCACTACTGAGATCTCTGACAGCTCTGCTTCAGCTATGAAAGCCTGGGGATGAAGCTGTAGTGTTTGTGTCTCTGAGTTGCTCGTGCTTCCACACATATTAGATGTCCCTGGTGGTGATGTCATGCTGGTGTCTCTTAGAGCACTATTGATCGGTTCGTCATCTCTGCAAACACGTGGCGGAGTTGAATCGAACAGTCAAGCATTAGTGGAGGCTAATTGCTTGTCCTGGCTGCTGTTATGAATCTAATACAACCATTGTGTTTGTGTAGATGGGAGAGAGATGGTGAGACTTGAGAGAAAGAGACAGATTGACCATATGAGCCTGTCTGGGATAATGTAATCTGTGTCGACTGGTGCTCAGGAACTCATCACAAGGGTCACATCCATCACTCATGCTGCAGCGAGCTAATGGAGTCAGCCTCCATTTAAGCGAGAAACCATTAGTGCTAGCACGGCTTACATAAACACATCTAAAAGATTATTAATTCAGCCACTTCACCAAACATGTGAAGAATGGGTGGGTGGTTGGAGGCAGAGGTTATGGGAATGGGAGTCCTGTATCAGTGGTTTCATTCTGAATCGCAGCCAAAAACGCTTCAGGACTGAGGTCGAGCTGGGATTTGGGAATGCTTGACTGTAAATGAGGCGTGATGTGCACAGGGATCTGGCTGCTGTGTGGTTTCTGGTTGTGATAAAGTGAGAAAACAGAAGCCAGAGAACAGCTCACATCAGGCAAACATCAACATTCACGGAGAGGGCTTTTGCAGCCTCTGGGTGATCAGCTGGGCTGCTGCCACGTGAACTCCGATGTGCCGTGAGATCTAAACAAAAATAAAAAGTCAAACGCAATAACTGCATTCATTAAAATTCACTTTATGGGGTAATAAAATGTCTCGTTCAGTGCAGGCAGTTGGAGCCAAGCACAAGTTGGCAGAATCTCTCCTGTGATCATGATGTTAAAGTCTCCGTGTGACATTTTCAAGCAAACAGTAATTAGGTGTGCCTTGAAATTTTTATTGTGCAACCAAAGTGGGCCACCAAAAACACCTCAAGCTTCTCCAGTAACATGCACATTTTGAGGGGCAGTGACTCAGTTCAACAAAGGGCCTCATCTCCCAACTCTGTCACCCAGAAATTAGGTTCATATAGTAAATTAACTGTTTTTGCAATTACATTGTGGTACTACGATGGGATACAAGAGGACATTGTGTTGGGATATTTTGGTAGAAAACAAATGAAATATGGTGTCATGAAGTTGTTGCTTCAAATTAGTTGTATATAAATGTCACTTGCATGAGTAGGTTGCATCTCAACATTCACCATCTCATCCAAATTCAGCATATTTCCGGTTTCTTTCCCTTTTTCCGTGCACATTGCAGCATAAATTAAGAACGCAAACTCTGTGATGAGTGCCTGTTTCTGTGTTGTTAAAGGATGGCTGAAAAATTGAGTTCTTGCAGGATTTCAGCACTTAGCTTTTGAGAAATCAGTTTCTCTCTGTCAGTTTGGCACGGCTCCAAATACTACAATACCCATGAGCCTCAGCTGCCATTGTTTTGGAAAAGAGGCCAGTCAGAGTCAGAGGTGTAGCATATTTAAAATGCAAAATTTGAAACTGAACTGATTCAAACTGCTGAGTGTTTTATCAGGTTTCTACAAAGTGTAATATTGAGCTTCAACTCACTGTTAGCAGAGAACACAACAGAATTTTAAACTCTGTGATTGGATATTTATTACCAAAATGCACCTTGGGGGTCGTAGTTGACTTCTTTCTCAATGCAGACAATGAAAACGACTTATTTCAGGAACCCTGGATGCTCAACTACTACTCCAACTTCGCAACTCTATACAAGTCCCTGTGGACACGTACCAACAGTACGGCCTTGGAGATAGTTTTGTTTAAAATCTAGATTTGTAAAGAACTTGACAAATATACTAAGTATGTAGAACTTTCACTCTTTCCCTTCTCACTCTTCTCTCCTCCTGTGTGCCAGTATCTATGGTACTGAAAAATAAAATAAGGGTGGAGAGCTGTACACGTCTCTCAGCATTAGCTTGACTCAGAGTCACAGAGCGCAGGCACTATCCGGAGCCCCGTGCACACACCCGGTGAACGCCCTGCTATGAATGCAGCCAAACATTAGCGTGACTGCAGTCAGAGTTCAGGAGTTGAGCAGCTGTGGCAGCACTTTAATGAGCGTGTGAGTCAGAGCTGCAGGAGGACGGAGGCTGGGCGCAGGGCAACCTCACCACTCTACAGCAACTAATCCAGCTGTGGAGATCATACATGACATGTGGCCCCTTCTCCAGTTCCACATCTGACCACATAATGATCATTCCACATGTATTATGAAAGAGCTCAAAGAGCAGTTTGTTCTGGCCTTTCATGGAGGGAAATATACTGCAGTCAAGACACAGAGCGACTCCTCACAACCAGGTCGTGTGATGGAAAAGTTTGGTATTCATGACTAAATATATTTGGCATTAAAACAACCACTTTGTAGATATTAGCAGTGGAATTTTAAAGCTGGGGGCGTCTAAAAAAAACACATTCTTGTTCTTGGAAATGTAAGCTGTGACTGTCACACATCTTTGCAATCTAAAATAAATAAATCTGTTTAGAGAGAAACTATTTCAGCTATTCTTAAACTGGGAACAATTTCTATCTGATATCATCTGTTTTCCACAGATGCCCTCCAGTGAAGTGTAGAAGTGTTGGATGAACGCCAAATAAATTCACCTCTGCCAGAAGGTCACTTATTTCGTCCTGTGTTTTTGTGAGATCGTTTGTTTGCTGGTTAGCAGAATATCTCAAAAAGTACTTAACGGATTTCAATGAAATATAGAAAGTTCAGACATCGGCCAAGGAACAAGTTACCAATGTTTGGTGCAGATCCAGCATTCTTTAAAGAGAATGTAAACAATGCTAAATGTCTTTTTGCTGCTTTCTCATTAACCATTACACTTACTTAAAATGTTTTTGGCACACGCAGCCAGTGGATTTTTTTGTCAGTATGTACATAAAATTTGATGCAACTCCAGATGCAGATTNAGATTTATGAAGCAAAGTTATGAGCTCAGTTGGTTTGAACATGAAGGGACCACTAAGTGGTTTCAAAGAAAACATCACAATGTGGTCTGTGGATCATCCAGACTGCTGTAGCTAGGACACTGGTCTTAAAAAGGGATGTCGCGGTTGAATTGTTGAAATGTCATTATTGTGAGCACCAGAAACTAAATTCTTTTCACCTCCACTGTATTGGGAAGGATGCAGAAATCTCAGAAACAGTTATCTCAGGTCCTGGATAAATAAAATGCTATCTGCCTGAACAGATACCACTAGAGTATAGAATGACTCGCCTCTGGTATGAATTTTGGGTTATGTTTAAAAAAAACAAAAAACCTCTAAAAACCTACATAATTATCTAAAGCTTGCACTGTGATGGAACTTAAAACACGGTTATTTTTCTAATCTCATGAAAAGTTGACATTTTGGAGACGTTTTTCAGTGGACAGTAACGAAGAGTGATGAAGGTTTATTTGCTCAAGTAGAAGAAAAGCAACAGGACCGATGGAGATGTCAATCAAACACAGAAGCTGGTGAACCAAGTGTGTTTGGGTTTTTTTTAAGGCACTTTAAGTTCAGCTTTAATCCATGTTGTTGTTTACTTGAGTCGGTCAGACAGATCGCAAAACACATGACAACAGAATTATGCAAAAATAAATAAATAAATAAATAAATAAAGGAAACCTCAACCTTACTGACCTGAAAAGATTTTAATTTTCTTGCGAAAGAAAAAATCTGCACTGGGCTCTTTTAAACAAAAAATGTACATTCAATATTCCATTCAGTTTGCGTTCATTTTAATAAAGGCTGCAGCATGAACGTTTCCTTATTGAGTTTCCGTGTTTCATGGATCTCCATATGGGTTGTCTGGAAAAGGTTGTGGAACATGAGCATGAATATTTCTCCGGTCAAATTAATTTGGTTGTTTTCACATGAGCAGTACTGTTGGATAATAAAAGCTGATTGTTATGGAAGCAGATTTTATTTTGATTTGTGTTTAACTTGCAGAACAGCTGTCGTGCCTCTACCTCTGTCATGTTTTAGTCGAATCTGTCGATTCTGTTCATCAGCTTCCCCAAATGACCCCGCAGGAGAACAATCCTCTGAAAGTAATGAGAGTAATTTACAATTGACCTTTTCCCCGGACGACTGCAAATCTTTGAAATTGTTCAATTCTTCATGATATAAGCTGATGTGTCAGAACACAGAAATATGCAGCAGCAGCAAATATCTGTCATAATGAAATGGGTTCCAAAAGTCAATTGCTAATTTTACATATGTAAATTACACATTACATTCATATATTGTAACCAGAGATATAATGCATGTTCACTGCTGCCACTGGAGCAGAGCAGATCTGTTTTATTCAACAGTGACATTTACATTAATACTGAATGTTGGTGTTCAGATTGACGTCAGTCCTTTTCTCTGAAGTAATAACCCTGCTGTTCTGACCCTCTGAGGCTCCCGTAGGTAACTGCAGTGCAGTAGAAATAGAACTGATAGAACTCTTAATTTGACTACTACTTAATTTTGAGGCCATGGAAATGTTTTTGAGTGAGCAGGGTACAATAAAGGTTGCATCACATTGGCCCTTGTTTAGTTATTAGTTATTAGTGTAGTTATTTGTTTAGTTATTCAACACGGTCAGCAGTTGGAGCTGCAGCACTGGCTGTGACACACAGCTCATGGAGGATATTGAGATACTTTAAAACCTTTAGCGCCTAATTGCCACAGTTTGCATCAAAAATCCTGCTCCTTCTCAGAGTCATAACTCAGTCAACTTCTTTTCTTAGGATATCATTTTTTCTATATATCAAAAAGTAAACACACAAAGGCTAAAAAACAAAGCGTGTTGGGGGGCTGTAGTCGTCTCAATTTTGTTTGGGGGGGTCCCACTATTATACAGTAGAAACTAAAACAAAAGACAGTCGTTGCACACCCACCCACACACACACGTGTATTCAAATGATGCTAGAATCCCAATGAAGCAGTCTCAGCCCTCCACCACCCACCGTGTACAGGCACGTGCACGCACATGCTGCCAAAGAGCACGTCAATATGAGATCGACCTCCCATCACGTACGAACACGGAAACCCAATGATTCCACCAAACCACACACACACACACACACAGCCCTGTATTAGAAACATGAAGCCCTGAGGTGGTAGAATTGAGTGGACGCTAACTCTGACGCCATTAATATAACAGTTATCAATATCATTTCCTGGGGCAAATACTAGATTTCTGTGTGTATGATGAGGTCAGGATCACACCAATCAAGCCTCTAATGACCCGGTGGGGTAATTAAGACTCCAACAGCTAACTGCCCTGCAGGAACACACACACACACACACACACACACAGGATCCCACACTGTTAACTACTGTATTACGTTGAGATGTGACTCTGCTGAGGCCGGTCTGAAACAAACATCCGATGATTGTAAGACAAGTAAGAGACAATGCACAACAAAGTGTCTTTTTGAAAGAAAGAAAAAACAGACCAGGTGCATGAAGGTAATCTCATTTGGGCATTATAGTATTTTGGAAAATACGCTTATTAGCCTTCTGTCTGAGAGTGAAGAGAACATCAGTGGACATCAGTGGCACAGAGGTTATGTTAAGACAGCTGCAGTGTGGACATGGTTAGCCTAGCTTAGCAAAAAGAGTGGAAGCAGGGGGAAACTGTTGGCCTGGTTCTGTCCAAGCTAACTAATTATAAAGGTGTAGGTTTAGTTTCAGAAGTGGCGGGGACGACAAAGTCAGGGGTTCTTTAACCAGAAAAAGAAACTGATGAAATTGATATGCTTTCTTGATGCATGTCCAACTAATCGAAATGCTACATAAATTGTTGTATTAATAACCCAGGAAACCTACTAATCATATTTTCTTTAAATGACAGAGACATGAAACTTAATGATAATAAAAATAAATGATTAAATAATTTAATGAATAAGTATATATTTTAGTTCTGGGCACTGTCTGCAGATCAGAGAACAATCTCCACCAACCTGCCTGAGAGGTGAAACCCAGGGCAAAAAACAGCAGTGCTGCTTGTTAAGCTTGTTTATGTGAGCACGCTGTTATTTGAGGGCAAACATATCAACTGTGAAAGTGGCGGGGACAAAAATAGAGGTTTGAAAAGTGAAGGCGTATTTCAGTGGAAAAACAAGGGAGTAGAGTCGTAGTTCCTGCTGGTGCTGCACTAAACTGCGGACATCCACTCACAACAACACACCACATACACAATAATGGAGGAGGCGAGCACAAAAGCTGTTTTTTTTCCCACAATAATGTGAATACGCCTTGAATCTTGATTGTTTAACACATCCACGAACAGAATGTAATAACAATAATTTGTGGTTTTGAAGTGAGGTTGTGTTTGGCACCCTTGTGCCTCGACAGAGACCATGCAACCTAATTTGGCACCGTGCACTCCAGACGGAGACGCTGCACAGAAATACTGCGTGGATGGACAGACCGTCGTTCACGTCCCAGCAGCTCTAGCGGTGATGTGGACCGTCTGTCTGAGGCAGCGCCCTCACTAAAACCAACATGTGCCTGGTTTGAAGAATTCCCTCAGGTACCTGCTGCTCATTTATCTTTGCAGTAATCAAATTAAAGGAGTGGTACCATGTGTCTGTCAGGAACGTACCGCCTGTAATTGTTTGTCTTCAAGTGAGAAGAACTGAAACAGAAGGTTAATTGGACCATAATTTACTGCCAGGGAAGTAGAAGTGGAGGAAAAGTAGCAGTGAGGAAGAGGAGACGGAGGGAGTGAGTGATGGGCTGAAGGTGGAAGGTTCAGGTTACTGATGGAGGGAATACAGATCCATGAATTAATATGTGTGGAGGTAAGGAGCACTATGAGCACGAAAGTCATCTCCTCAGTATTTTTTCTTTGAATTGGGAGATTTTGTTTAGCAATTACAGACAAATTACTCAGTGATCTTGTTTATTGGGAATACCTTTAAATGTGACCACTAAACAAGTTAAACCAAAACAGGGAGTCAGTGTTTCTCCACCATGATTATATTCCTGGCAATGTGAAGATGTTTTACGAAACATCTAGCCCATGAACTAAGCAGTCAAGTGAATAAATATCAAATAAAATGTGCAGACTTCTTACAAGAATGGGGTTTCACGGGGGAATTTGGGCTCATGACCTCAGTATTTCTAAAAACCTTTCTACAGCCAAGAGAGACTAAAAGAGGGGGCTGAGGGTTTTTTTATTTAAATCACAACAGGGTCTTTTCCATTTCTACCTCCTTTTGTGCTCCAATGTAGCTGTTCTCATGTTGTCTTCCCGTATATTTTTTCAAACGACTATTTTGAACTGGTTTTCTGACAATACGAACTATTCTGACACCCAACAAATGCAAAAAGAAAATAATTCTCCGAGGAAACAGCTGGCGTTCATGTACCTAACTGTCCAATGATAGGGAATTCTTTTGCAACAAGGCAGCATGAAAATTTAAAGTTAAAAAGCTAATAAAAACAAATAAGAATAAGGATGCGGTAAAGGCTGGTTTAAGATATATTTAAATTTAGTGCATATTTTGTGTGTTTATTGCACATGTAAGAAATGAAACTGACTTACAAAATCAAAATGATGAGATAACTAGTCATAATCTCTCATAATTTTGACTTTCCATGACTATTTTTTATCGTTTTCATCCTTTGACAGAAGTGGGCTTGAATAGTTCTTTAAAAAGCTTCTTTTTCAGGGGGACATGCTCTGAGTGAGTAAAGACATCCAAAGACAAAAAAAAAAGGGGTTCATTTGTACATTCATGAAGAAGACGTACAGCAGGTATGGACAGTCAGAATAAAGGAGGGATGGAGAAAGGGGGAGTGGGGGGTGCTCTTTGAGTAATGTGATGTGGCGTGGTCCCCTGAGTCTCCTGGGTCGAGGAGTGAGAGATTAGCTGTCGAGTCAAACACAGAACTCCCCCCTCCAGTCCCCCTCCACCACCGTCCGAACCTTCCTCCATCCTGACTCCATCTGTCAGACACCACAGAGACGTCCACCAGCCTAACAGCAGGATGTCTGCACACCTGCATCCACACACACACCTGCATCTAAACAAACACACACACACAAACAAACATGTTCTGCTGTATTTGTGAGGACGTTATAACCCTAAACCTACTTACATTAAGCTCTTTTGCCAAACGAAAACACTACATTTGTTTCATACTCCAGCGGGCATGTAGTCATTCCTCACTTATTATCAGGTGTTTGTTATAAACATGTATTGTCCTCAATCATAGTTCTGGCCAACAGTTGAACCATTGTTCTCAATCAGACCTCAATACATATTACACTGCTGGTAATCATAACACAGCACTGATGCTTCATTACCTGACTGGTGAAAGAAACCTGATTGTGGGTTAAACTGACGGCAAACACACTTTAAAACAAAGTCTCTTGTACAAAAACATGGTATGAGAGACCGAGTGGACTCCCTGGTGTGATAATATGGAACATTATGGACTTGGCATACCACTCTACTTTGTGTTTCAGTGTTTTTTGTCTCCACCTAAAGATCTGTGTTGTAATGGATAAGAGAATGTTTAGAGGTGAACGTGTTGGGTATTGTTACTGATTGGATGGTCGGCTGCTCTATTGATTTTTCTGTAGTTTTATGGTAGCTGGTAATTACGGTGGATCAGCGGGGCTGTGAATTCAAGATAGGTTTCCCCACAGAAACAGCAAAGCATCTCACTATACCACCCTGTCTATTATTTTATTGTATTATTTTTGATATACAGGACTTACTCAGGACTTACTTACAGTCTAATGTTGGCTGAGGACCGATGTAGACCACTAATTAAACTGAACTGAACTGAACTACGTTTCAGGCGTCCTAATACATAATTTTAATGGACACCTGTCAACCTGTGTGTGTGTGCATACATTATGGGGACTCACCCCAACTCCCTGAATCCAAAAATTAGCTTTTTTTTTTTTAAATTAAGACTTGGTTTTAGGCTAGGCTTAGAATTAAGTCAATGTACAATGTACTGGTACAAAAAATTGGGCCGACAGATGACATTTTGTACCTTTTGTAGAAGCCAGTATTCATGGTCTTTAGAATAATCTGCTGCAATGACGAACTATACATCAGTGGCATTATGGGTATGATCTTATCTAACTTTCTTAAACTCCTCACTTCAGTGTAATTGAATGTACTTTTGATAGTAGGACATGAAACCTTTGGCTTTTTGTTGGCTGCAGCCGCAGGTACATCTAAATATGGAGTCAGGAACATCAAAATAGGGGCCACTGACTGAAGCAGACATCCAAGGACCATGAAGAATACTTTTCTACAAACCTAATAAATGGAGGAATCATTTTGGACATGCAAATTAACTGACACCTTAGTATAAACGTTACTATTTTTGGAATTGGTTTGTTCTGGAGCCAGAGATTTTTTTAGCACAGCATCTAGTGGCCATGGGTGGTACTGCAGCTGAGGACACTTCAATATAGCTTCTCAAACACACACACACACACACACACACACACAGATACAAACACCCATCACTTCCTAAATTAAAACAAGGTCATGGCCCCTCCCACCCCTCAAGCCAAGGTCAAGACTCAATCATTTTCACATCAACACACCAATTTCCCTCTTTTTCTCTCAGAGGAGGACTTTCATTTCTCTTCTATATCTCTTCCTTTATTTCTCTCCCTGCCTCTATTCATCTCCCCCCACCCTCCCTCTTCTATGACACACATGTTGAAAACAGACAATGCGGTCCGATTGTCAATATCACAGTGTTGCCTGTCTTTTTGTACCTCAGGCGAGAATCTGAATGATCAGTATGTCTTCCTGTCGGGGAATCAAAACTAATGAGCCGATGTTGATTTACAGTAGATTTCATTTCACTGAGAGTATTCACCTGCACACTGGAAACACACACATAACAAGTACACACATACAAGCACAGAGACCCAGAGGACAGCAGCATGCAGCATGTGGAGCTGTCAGTCAGAAGCCAATAATGATCAGAGTGCTCTGAGAATATGATTCGATGAAATTGCTGAGCAAATAGTCCATGGCCCGGCCATTATTAGGTCTTCTTCTGCATATCTGCTGCTCGGTGCAATATTTTCTAATGGATGCTGAGAGCCTGGTTTGACAATGAGGTGAAGCCACATTTCGGAGGAACATAGGAGCAGAGTATTGTTTTATCACAGTCCTTTGTTCCCTGTTGCTCCTGTTATTCATCCAAGTTACCGATCGGGATCCCTGCTCAGGAGCACAGGATCTATACACTGTCTATGCACTGTAATTTAAAAATGAAGGAGATATACTTTACTGTGCATTCTATTGTTTCTCCCTACTCATCCATAGAACAGAATATATAAGGGGAATAATACCCAACGAGCTACAATTCCACAATTGTAATGGACATAACTGTAACCATTTAAGGTTGTGGAATGTACAACTCTTGATTATAAAATGGACACTCATCAACAAACTGTTTCACATTTACTTATATTCCAAATTTTTGATATCACTTTTTTGTTTTAAATATCAGTTCCTAAACTTTTAAGTGCAACACACACATCATTTCACAACCAAAGCATAAACTTGGCGGTCACAGTACCGTAGCTGGGATGTGTCGATTCAGGAGCAAATATGATAAAATACGGCTGAAGCTGGGAAATAGGACAATCCTACGGCGAGCCATCGAGTTCAGCGGGTTGTGTGTGTAAACACGTATAGTAAAGCTTCAGTACCATTGGCTGGTAATACAGGGGTCAACCCCTTTTGGTGTATGGCCCTTTGTGTACTCCCCCCTTACCATCACATTTTAACGTAGGCGATTGCTACTGTATGTTGTGGTCACATGGGTTCGTACCTGGTTGTGTAGACGTGCTTCCATGGTTACATAGAGGTACGTATCTGTCATATGACTTCATACGCATTTGGAACCATCCATTTAGTGTGGGTAAGTTATATAGTGCTACATTCGGCAGAGCAATTTTGTGGAGTAGCAGTATTACTAGACCTACTTCTAGGAGTGGTTGCTCCCAGCTGTGTAAATGGTAAATAAGTGCCTTTATATGGCGTTTTTATCCAAATCGCTTTACAAGGTTTTTGCTGCTCATTCACCCGTGTTTACGCGCACATCCACTGAACTTGGTGGCTTGCCAGAGTATCCTGATGCATCGATGTGTGTCAAAACATCAAGACAGCGGCAGTGTGTGTGAGCTTACATAAAAAAATAATAGCGCGTGTTGTTCTGACATCTTATACACCATCGATGTGTGTTGCCCTTTAGAACTCCTGCTGCGTTACAGCTAACTAGAATACAGGAGTTTTAAAACTCTGATCAGCTTTGAAATCTGGTTTCATTACACACATAAAGAAATTCCACTTATCATGTGGTCTCAAATATGGAACACACCCAACCTACAAGTTCGTCTGTAAAGATTCTCAGTCGCCCAGGTCATGGTTTATCTAGAAGTGCTAAGTTAAAGGCGACAGTACTTGCTTTAGATTCTGAAAGATGTTTCGCCTCTCATTCAAACGCTTCCTCAGTTAGCACTTCTAGATACTCAATGAACAAGAATAGAGAATATTCTGCACTCTGCACCACATATAAAACCAACGTCTGGTATTAACATGCAATCTGGATATCTTATCTGGATAAAGAAAAACACATTAATGCAGAATGAATGAAAATGGACTGCTGTTAAGACTTTGTGATCTGATCTCAGACAGGTAAACGCGACAACATCACATTCTTCCTCTGCAAAGGAAAAATAAGTAGAGCCCATATAGCAGTAAAACATCCATTTACCTGGCACACAAAAAGCAGTTATTATAAAATCTGAACCAGGATGCAGATCATACCAAGGTCAAATATTTAACTCCATTACTTGCTGCCATTGGGAAGACAAATCTGACAAACAGCTGAAGAGGAAAGAAAGAGATTGGTGCTAAAAGCAAACAGAGACGCATCAAGACTGTTTCTATACTAAAAAGCAGAGCTGGGGAAACACACAGTAAGCTGGGGAAGCACACACATAAAAGCACACAAACACGATGGGCTAATGCATAAAGACACACACGCTCTCACGTTTCAGAATCGAAGATGTAGTGGTGAAATAAAATCTCGCCACAGGGCATCGCTGCATTAAAACACACACACATATATATATATGAAGTATGTATATAAATATATATATTTATGGGGGCAGCCAAGCCAAATGAACACACACACACACACAGTGAAATACATACAGCAGGGAATGGGCTCTGGCAGAATGTACAATCCATTCTGCAGCCATGGCCTGAGGCGAGGCTGTTAAGGAGACAAATGGAGGGAAATAGAGTCTCAACAGCCACTGCTCTGCCTTCATCCCTACACTCACACTCTTAATCACACACACGCACACACACACACACACACAGCTGCCTTCCACACAATAGCCGGCCCCAGTGGTCCTATGCGTCCAGCAGCCTATGCTCGTCCTGCAGAGCCATCACACTCCGGTTCACGTGAACTGCCACAAATTAACCAGTAGCCTTTTAACCTTTCCAGTGCAGGAAATACATCAGGGCTGCCCCCACCTCCCCTGGTCCCTGTCCCTTCTGCAGAGTCCTTTAGACCGGCGAGTGGGCTTTCACACTGACAACAGCACTACTGTATGACACAAACATGTGAGCAGCTGCGTTGGTGTGACAGTGTTACTGCACAGCGCACGCAAGGAAAATAAAATATGCAATAAAATATGTAAGTATGTAAATATGTCAGTCAACAGTTACAGTATGTTTCTGGAGATTGGCAGAACCTGACTACCGTTGCATGACTACTTGTGTGAGTGTCAATGGACGCACATCAAATGAAGCCATGCAATGCGACCAGTGTATGTTTCACTAAAAGGATTTAAAAAGCTTCACTGACATCCTGAAGTGCAGCAGAGATGAGAGAAGTGATCAAAGAAGACAAAGTGATAAGATAGAGGCAAATGGCTGAGCAGCAACAACGAACAAAATCCTAGTTAAGGCAAAAAGACAGGAGGAAAGATCCAATTGGAAAATAATTAAGTTAAACTGAACTATACTCTGTCTGTTTTTAGCGTGGTGGGTGGGTTGGCAGTGGTTGTGGCACTGTCATGTTCTTTTGAACAGGTGCAAGTGCCCACAGCAGCTTCAAAAACTGAATCAAATACTGTATATATTCGCCTTCTCTTTTCAGTCCACAGGAACACTTTATGGACTATTGTAACTATTCTTCCAGTGGGTTAGTAACTAGTTAACAGAATGCTAAACACTACATGATACAGCACTATCGCGAGCCACTTAGTCAGAAACATTTTGTTTCTTCTGAAGAAGATCTTTACACCTTTACACACCAAGTTGTTGCATCTTTATGGGGAAAAATAAGACATTAAACTCATGTCAAATTTGACCACATTACCATGCTAATGTGTTTGATGTATCCACGCAATTGGCTGGTTCTGTCGAGCCTGTCGCCTTTAACAGTAAGGGCTAACCAATGCCTACATTTTTGTTATGTGGTCACGTGACCTCTTACATGGCTCGGGATTTGAAAACCTCATTTCTTTCGCTCCTCTGATGACCTCACTTGTGATGCTGAATGCTAGACTACTCTACAGACGTCCAGATCATCACATTGACTGACAGGCAGTATTTCCTTCATGTTTAACTCAGACCGCTGAAGCCTTGGATGAGCTTTGTCGTGCATTTTTGCACAAAACAAGGACTGCAGTTTGGGTTTTATCTCTCAGTATGGAGAAGAGGAATGAATCAACGGATGTTTAAACGTATATATGGTGAGTATTGTTAACATCTGAACGCATGCTTTAAGGACAGTACTTGAATAAATATACTGATGCTATATACTTATTTTCCACCATTGCTCAGATTCCCACACAACCAGGCCTCCATCATCATTTCAAACCTTTATCTCCATCATCTTCTTTTCATATTCTTCACACATTGTTTTCTTTCTCACGGTTTAAGAGATGGGAGAAACAGAGAAGGTGTTTGGGGGTGGCAGAAATGTTTCTCTAATTCTTCATGCATTGGGGATCCCTTCCAGGCATTTGTATGACAAAGAGGGGGTGGGGGGCCTTTGAAGGCAAATTAGGCTCCTTTTAGGCTTCACCGGGCACAAGCCTGTGTACTCCAAGGTCACATCTAATTTGATATGGAAGTGGTTTTAAATATTCATCCATGACCCCAGGTGCTCCCCTATGTACAGGCAGCGAATGCATGGAGCAGTGGCGGGTACCAACAACCCCCTTGTTAGCTGCTGTCACTGAAAACACAGTGTTCCCAACTCTCGCTCCAGGCAGTCAGGCAGGGAAGTGAAGGAATAAACGTAACATTCAACTTGAATTGCGTTGAGGGAAAATCCCTGTTGCATCCAAGAACAGGTGACATTTCTCAACCCACTGAACATCTTTTTCCCCACCAAAGTAGTCATTTGCATGTAAATTTGCAGAGTTGCTTCACAGCCAATTAAAAACTTGCCCAAGGAGTGTGTTCTTTTATTAATACTTTAACTGTAGGCAGGAGGGTTTTACAACTTCTGGCGGGCACTTGGCACATGCATGAACACCACAAAGGCTTTACAGCAGCCAATAGTGATCTTAAAACTGAAAATATCTCACTATAAATCCTGCTGCATTATTCAAATTGATGCTTCATTAGTTTGAGCTCTTCTAACTGGCTGTCTTTGTCTTTGTTGGTGGAAAATGTGGGCTTGGTTATAGAGAAACAACTTTAACATTTTAAGACAACAGCACTCAGTCTGAGATTGGCCTACAGGTATGTATGTTTTTTTGGTCCCACTGGTAACATGCGGTCGGTTCATCTGATTGACCAACTACAGCAAGATAATTCAACAACTACAGGCCAGATTTTCATGAAATTTGATGATGTGATTTTGAATTTGATGTTCATGCTTCATGAACAGGGGAAGGATTACATTATCCTAAAGTCAGTTCTAATTTATTTATATGACATCAAACACACAACATAAACAGATCCCAACCAGCCCAATATCTCAAGGAAAAGTGAAAAAAAGAAAATCCCCAAAAAAGGGCAGATATAATGAAACAAGACTAGGAGTCTCCAGCCAGGCTAGCAGGTCTGCTGCATTGGAATCAATTCCAGTAGTTTTGAGTGATGGAACAACTGACTAACATCCATAGAGCCACGCCGCCAGCATGGCTAAAATGGAAAACGGGGAAATAAAAATGCAAAGAGAGATCCCCTCTCCTTGGATACGTATGTAGTTGTAACACCTAGTAGAATTCCAAAATGCAACAATGGGATTCTTGATCCACAATATGGGTCAACTACAGGTTGGTAGTACAAACAGTCACTATGCATTTTTTTCTTTGGGAGATAGTTTGAGTTGTTTGTTTCCACCCGCTAAGGTGGATAAGGTGGTTCACATAACTTACTGCTCTCCACGCCAACCTCTCTGGCATTAAGGCAAGTTTGGAATAAACTAGATTAATGGCTAAATCTTCAGCCTGAATTACTTCCTTTTAAGTAGAAAGTTGGATCTCCTCTTTCAGTTAAATACCTGTAACCATCATACGGGCATAATGAGTGCGTTTCATTCGCACTGTGCACAATTTATTCACTGGACAGCAGCGGCAACTTCAATAATTACATAAATCTTTGTGTGTGTAGTGGTTGAACAAATAAGCAGCCGTCATGCCTCGAAGTGTTCAGTCGCTCACGCAGAACAGAAACACCTACATGTTTAACAACTACGGCTGCATAACAGCTCCACTTGCTGTTTAATTGCATAACTATGGAGAACAGTGGAGGAAAAAGTAGAGTATGTCCCTTTGAAATGTAGAAAAAGTAGAAAGTCTCTAAAAAGGAAAGTACCAGAGGCTTAAAGTTGTATTTGAATAAATGTACAGAAGTACTGTAGCCAGAGAGAGACTTCTCTAGAGATGGGACACTGATACCAGAGACAGTGTGAGTACACTCACATGAGCTCACTGACAAATGAACACATGCATCAACACACACATTCACAAATACACACATTTACACACTCAGCGTAGCTGTGTGGCAGCCCCAGAGGGGACTTTTGACAGATCTCTTTGATATGTGTCGGTGAGATCACACAAATATTTAACAGCTACAGCTAAATAACCAGCAACTACTGCTGCTTTGTATCAAATGTATTATTCAAAATCAGAAGCACAAATATGCACACATATATACATATATACATACATACATACAGTACAGCACATATCTGTGTGCATACATTTATATGTGCATTTCAACGAGTTTAGATTGATGCATATTTTCATCGTGTGCTGTGTTATCTCCATATGCATTTGACAACAGTACTGGGGTTGATTTGGTGGCTTAATAATGCTATCAGACACACACACACACACACATATACACACACACACAGCCTTTTCTGTTTTTTGCAGGAACATGCAACTTCCATGTCAGCTGTAATAATCACATGCACATATAACACCGAGTGGGTCCAAGTACAATCACAATGTAAGTGACGACTCCCCTGTTATGGTGAGATCATCCGTCAATAATAGAATGCAAATAACGTAATGCAACGCTAAGGCCTTTTATACGACGGAAACATGAGGAGGGGTGACGTGTAGACTGACTGATATAATTTTGCATCCTCAGATGAGCAGGAAGCTTCAATAATCAATCATTAGTTCACACAGGCTTCAACTGAAGTGAGAGAGAGGGAACAGTCAAAAAAGGTTCAGGTGTGACTGCACCTACACCTGCGTGAAGGCTGAACCTGCTCATCCTCCCCAAATGAAACGGTCTAAGCTCACTGAGACTAAGACTAATGTATCGTTAAGGGGCTCACTGTCAAAACTAACGTCAGACATTCCCAAGTTTATTGCCATGACGTAAACTAAGTATTGTCCATGGATGTACACTCTTGTCCGCATACTTTTGTCTACTTTTGTACTGCTGTATTTTCAGGTATTGTCAGGCCTCTTAGCTCCAGTGAAGGAAAATCTTAATGCTGCAACATGCCATGAAATTTTAGACAATAACGTGTTTCCAACTGTGTCAGCTGTTTGTGTTTGTCTCAATGCCCCTGTGCACAAAGCAGCTCCATAAAGAAATAGTTTTCCCAGTTTGGTTTGGAAGAACTTAACCTGCACAGAGCCCTGACCTCAACCCCATCCAACACCTTTGGGATGAACTGGAACTGGAACAGGTCTGGCTCACAGTCGGTGAACATGTGTATTAATTTCTCTGTACTTAAACCCATCGACTCGTTCCAAAGACGTTACATTTTCTAGGCTCTGGGAAAGTTTTACTAATGGTATAAATTCATGATTTAAAACTTTAATACAAAGTGTAAGAACAGACTTTGTGAGCAGTTTGATGTTTCCTGTCCAAGTTTTATATAAGTCTCTCTTATAATGGCGGTCTGTAAGATCTGCGGTCTGCGTTTTTGGCCGCAGGTGAGTTTATTGCTGCAGCTCAGAGTCGCACAGCAGTAGCACAAAGCGGAGCACAACACCGAGAGACACTGAAAATGTCCTTCAAGCTTTAAGTTAATATCTTTTTCATTTTCCATCACAGCAGAAATATGTAGACGCTCTTCATTCACCTTTACATTCACGACATTAGTTTCTTCCACTTAAAGGACACGCATTTATATGTGCAGTATGTTTGATAAATAAAAGGCCATCTTCATATATTTTTTTTTTCTTTTCTCATTCTCATTCTTCTTTTCAGACAGGATGCTCACACTTATTATTGCCTATGGAGGCGATCCTCCTGACAGCCTTTGCACAAAGAGAAGAGAGAATAAGTAGAAAGAGGACAGCAGCTTATTTATCTTTTGTAGTTACTGTGCTATTCCCATACATGCAGCACAGGAACAAGGTTGGCCTTTTGTTTGACAATCCTTGCAAACCGAGAGACGACATTAAACTTTGAAGTTTGTCTCGACTCTCGAGAGGATGTTTTTCAACAAAAATATGTAATGTGCTGTCAATGCAGAGAAACGAAAAGAGTTTGAATGCCTCTGCTTTTCTTTTGTTCTCTCTCTCTCTCACTCTGCATCCTATAGGCTCTATACTGTACTTCTCTGAGCTTCTCATCCTTTGTGCTCTGCAGAAAAATGTCCTACAGTGCCCCCTACAGGTGCTTTGGATAATTACATCCCCATTCAAGTCTCCACTGGTGTGAACCAGTTTCTTTGTTCCAGCTGTTGGATTGAAATGAAGCTTTCTATTAAGCATCGGATAACAAATCCAAATAGTTTCCAACACAACAAGGATAATAGACAGAGGGACTTCTGAGGGGGGAAGGGATTTACATCACACACACACTTCTTTCCTCCTACAGGTACTTGCATAATCCCAAATGTCTGTGCATGAAACACAAACACACAAACATTATAGACAAAGACATACGCATCCACACAAAACCTCCATCTGTCACCTACCCAGCGTTTCTCTCTCTCCACGTCTCAGGTTTTAATTTAGTTTCCGTAATAAAAAAACAAACACACAATCCTCCCTGAAGCCCCAGATCCCCGAACTAAACTCCGCAGAAGATGAAAAAAAACAACAACCAACAATCAGATTCTAATGTGAAATCATTAGACCTGTTTGGTTAAGAGTTGATTCAGTGGGAGTTCGCAATTTTACAGTCAGTGAGCATGCAAATAGGCAGGTTGTGTTTCTGTGATGGGACAGAGAGGCAGGAGGGGGGTCTCTGTTGGTATGTATTAACACTGACAAACACACACACACACACACACACGCACGCATGCATGAACACACGCACACAGCGGTACAACTGGTACATCCTCTTGATAGGTCAACCATACAGAACCAAATCAGCACTCTCACACACACACACACACACACACACACACACACCCTGGGGCTCCTCACATCTCACAGTCACATTCAAATTGTTTATTCTCACGATCTATCCATGTTAATGACTCTGCTGCGTAACATACTGATTATTTCACCGGCACGGAGACGAGAAGAGGCAGCNTGGGCAGAGAGAGCATTTTTGGATCACTTTCAATCAACTGAAGATGTTTTAGAATGGGTGGGCTTTTTTAAAAACTGAGGATTTGTTTTGGAATTGAGGACATTTTTTGAAAGTAAAGACATTTTTGGGACAGTGAGGACATTTGGGAAAAGTGGGCACATTTATTGAAAAGCATTTTGGAAATTTAGGTCATCATTTTTTGGAAAGTGGGGGGATTTTTAAAAAGTGAGGAAATCTTTTTGGGAAGTGTGGATGTATTTGGACAGTGACATGTCCAGATATGTCTGAACTATAGCTGCGGTCCCCTGATTTGCTGCTGGACTTGCCTCATCAATGAAGCTGGTGACATTTAACCCACGATGGTCTACAGCTCACAGGAAATGGTGTTAATCAAAGAGCGCTTAAACCCACCAGAAATATCAAATAAACACTGATATTAGATTTTTTCTTAATTACCACTCTTATCAAGACATACAGTATGGAGAGAAACATACATCACACTGTAAGATGAATTCAAGATAATTTACGACAAATGTTAACGTGATTTCTGAACCAGGTTTTCTTACATCTGGAACAGAACCCAGATGTTCCAGTTACCCTCTCTATAACAGCAGTTAAGGGTATTACTTTTATATTTAGCTGAACGTTAGCGTAAGAGGGTTTGGAGAAGGCATCTTTGTTTCAGTACATGCGGTAGTCTTCAGTACATGGGCACACATAGTAGTAATAATAATAATAATAATAATTATCACTGGGTGTCACAGGTATTTTTTGCCAGAAAAAGAAGTATATTTTGGCAAGAATATCCCACTATCTACAGATAATTCAGATTTCTTTGTTACATGTAACATCCTGTGTATGTGTGGAGCCGGGGTCATATGATGTATGTATTGTATATCTATATGGTCCATTTGATCTCGTTTACATGGGAATGTCAAGCAAAATAAAGAACAATGTGGAGGTTGACACACACACACACACACACACAGTCTCAGGAGACAAACCAAGATCCACCTGCCTAACAGACGCTGTCTTTCTTCTTCCCTCCTCTCTTTTCTTCTCTCTCCTCCTGATTCTCTCCCTCACCACTTTAGTGGCTTTTCCATCCCCACTGAGGTTTCCACATTGAATCAAGACCTCATCTAATCCAGCTGTACTGAATCCAGGGGGGATACACACACCAACACCGAGCAGTAAAACTTGGTTCTCTTCACAAGACAATGACAGAAAACTCGACTAACAGCCCTCCAGGGTCCACGTCTTCGAGGAGAGGGAGGGGCTGCCGCCGCTGCAGCATCATGACCAAAACAAACAAAGATAATTTGCGGGTCAACACACTGAACTTTGTGTCTGTGCATTTGTGAATACGGCAGCCTTGAGGCAAAGCTGAAAAAGCTGTGAATCCTGCTGTAGAGGAGTCAGCTGGGAGGAGACACAGGTGGAGGAGTTTAATATCAGGCTAGATGTGTGTGTTGAGAGAGGGCAGGTAACATATTTTTTTATCTCATATTATTCCTAAGATTTGATATAATACAGTAGAGTAAATCCCACAGGCTCGTCACGGTTATACAATTTTGTAATTTCTCTCAGCAGCAAGTATCAGTGTTACCACTGTTAGGGCGCTTTCACACCTGTAGTTTGGTAGACTCGCTGCGATTCGGGGGTGAAGCTGCAACATTGTTGCATTTGGTTCGGTTCGCGTTCACGCTGTACTTTGTCAAACGCACCAAACATTGTAAACAAATGTCACACGGTCGCTCATATATTGGACAACACTTCCTGATCTCAGAAATAATGGAGCAACCTCAAATTTATGCGGCCTTGGGTTTTCCGGTTTTGCTTTGGTGTTTCCCTCAATCCAATGCTTTACAAGAAGGCGAACAATATGAGCAGCTGACAAGACAGCGAGTTGTTGAACATTTCATCCTGTGAATGAGACGAGTGAGACAGTACCGAAGGAGAAGGCAGTATGGTCATAAAAGGTTATGGATTTGATGCACTGCGATGCACTGTTTTTTGGTTCACTTCCTATATTTGGGTCGGATCGCGTTCTCAGTTATAATGACCCGAACTCTGGTGCACTTGGAAGCGGACCAAGACCCACGTTTTCAGGCAGACCAGAGTTCGGTTGTTTGGTCTGCACCAGAGTTCGAATGAGCTTTTGCACCACCCCAAACCTACCGGGCTATCTGACGAAACGCTCCGGGGTTCGATTAAAATGGACCAAACAACTTAGGTGTGAACGCACCCGTAGGCCCCGATCAGACAGAGAGGTGCACCTCGCGTTTTGCAGCCTGAAAAACGCGAGGTGCACCGCACTGCCTTTTTAGTTGAAGATTGCAATTTAAAAAAAGAGCAGCTCACTGCGGTTTTTTTTTTATCATTGTTAGGCAACCGCAGAATCAACTTTCCTTAGCCTAACCGTGATTTTGCTGTTAAGTAAACTCACAGATCTGTAGCCTACATTTTATTTTGGCTAGAAACATCTGCATAAAAAATGGACAGGTGGAGGGCACTTGATCTGGCTCTGATGGAGAGTGAGAGGCTGTTCAAAAATAGTATGCTGGACACGGAGATCCGTCCTGCCAAAGTGGGTTCGTTGGCTGAGCATTTGTTTACGGTAGGTTACATTTGTTTTAACAGTAACGGTATATTTTGGCCTCTCAATTAATCCGATTGGACAATAGGAAAAAACGCAAATGACGTCGGGCGCTTTTCTGCTCTGAGTTGAAGTTTTTTCAACTCGAAGCATTCAGGGCGCTCCTGCAAAAACACGAGGTGCTCCGGGCGCCTAAAACGTGAGGCGCCCAGGGCGCATAAACAGCGCGCCAAACGCTTACTGCCTATCCACCTTATTTTGGAACGTAAATACGGACGCAGTTTCCAGGTTTTTGTGCGAGACTTCCGGTCAGGCACCTCCGGTCATCGGCTAGCTAACTCACTTTTCAGTGCAGCAGAAGCTAACACAACAACTTTTTAGGCAACTATGGCTTCAAGGAAAACCGGAATTGTTAAATACGCTAATTAAGGTAGTTAGCTCTGTTGACGGAAGCGATCAAACGGAAGTACGGCACAAAAACCGGAAGTTCGACGAACTGTTTACTTCGCGTTCCAAAATAAGGTGGATAGGAAACAACAGGAAAAAGACGCCTCTCACTGCAAAAACCGCGTTCTGTCTGATCAGGCCCTTAGTGGGCTGCAGCTGATTATGTTGATAATCGATTATTCAGTGAATTTTTAGTCATGTTAGTGGCATGGCTCTATGGATGGTAATGTCATTCTGTGGGTTGGTCAGTCCACCACTTTGATTCAGACTGAAATTACTCAACAACTATTGGATGGATTGTCCTGAAATTTTGTACAGAAATTTGCAGTCACCATTAATTGGAGTAACTTTGATCGCCTGACTTTAATTTATTGCCATCATCC